>JADMLD010000758.1:2050000-2367500 GCA_017589585.1 Phylloscopus whistleri | reverse complement strand
ATTTGGTTTTATTTTGTTTTTTGTTTTACTCTAACGGGACCTGAAACAATCTGGATATTCATTTGAGAACAGACCCAACACCTCTTAGAGTCAGTGACCAATCTTTTCACCAGCACACAGGACAAGGATCAGGTCCAGAGAGTCAGCATGTGCATACCATCTGATCTGCTGCAATCACTGCCTTTTCCTGTCAGCCATTTGTTAAATCCATTTGTTGAGTCTTATGGGACCTGTGAGAAGGACCCATAAGAGAATTCAAAAGATCTACGTATGTCTGTAAAATAACTTGCATGTAGAAGTTTCCATAAGTTTGGAGCTGTAGATGCAAAATGCCTTTGAGGTGGGAAATACCCGTGTCTTCGTATGTATGCCATCTAGCAAAAATGGCCCTAATCTATTCTGTGGCATTGAGATGCTAATGGAATACAAAATATAATAAATAACATGAAAAAACTTTTGAGTTCTATGACTGTTGACAGGAAGATAAAAAAATCCTATTTCCAAACCCAGAGAAGTTCAGATCCCTAACTTTGAACAGAAGTGAATACAAACCAATTTTCAGGCGATCCTTGTTCTCCCATCCAACACTTTCTTTACTTCTGCAGTTTACACTCCCCAGCAACGTTGGCAAATTGCTCAACCATTTGCTAAAATGAGTTGTCAGTATTAAACTCCACTACATAAGAAGTTCCCTCACTGGAAAAGAGGTCAGATGTTTAATTCATTCTCCTCTAGAGAAGGTTAAAAAACACACATTATCAAATAAGAAACTCTAATTCACACTAGCATGCTCTAGCTGACTAATCTCTTGCTAATCTTGGCCTAAGTACTAGAGTTCAAGGCACAGAACCGATAGCACCCCTCCAGTATCTAGAGGGGGACTATGAGAGGGCTGTAAAGGGCCTTTGACAAGAGCATGTAGTGATAGGACAAAGGGAAATGGCCATAAACTGAAAACAGGGCAGGTTTAGTTTAGATATTATGATAAAGCCTTTACTGTGAGGACGGTGAAGCACTGGAACAGGGACGCCGAGGATGCCACATCCCTGGCAATGTTCAAGGCCAGGCTGGATAGGGCTTTGAGTAACCTGATCGAGTGGAAGCTTCCCTGCCTATGGCAGGGTGGAGTGGAACCAAATGCTATTTAATGTCCCCTCCAACCCAAACCATTTTATGATTCTATGTTTACACCATCACAGAAAGTCATTTACTCCTTTGTGTTTGAGCTGCTAACACATTGGTTCTGGACAGAAGTCCACATAAACAGCCTGAGAGAAACATCCACATGGCTGTAACATTAACTGCATTTGTAGCTCCAGCTTAAATCAGACCAGGTTAACCAAAAAAAACCCATTCTTTTCCACACGCTCCTTTTCCTAATACACATTCATGATGCAGCTAGCATCCCAAAAAGTAACCCCAAAGGTTTGAGACCAGACAGAAAGGAAGATACAACCCACAAACCCATCCATACTCAAAGACCCTCCCTGTGAAGTATAGGAGTGCCTGCAGGTGCGAAAATAGCATGTGGAATGTCAAGCAAATAATGCACAGTTGGCAGACAAGACCATAACCCACAAAGAGTCTGTATAACAAAAATGAGACAGAAGATTCAGGGCCAGGTGAAGAAAAAAATATTCTGATGCAGTCAAGCATGCAATTAAGGCAAGTCGCACAGAATACGCATCTGTTTTAAGATTGATGGGAGAAATTATACAGACCACTCTTACAACGAAACAAATTATCTACCTACCTGTTTATGCATCTCTATATTCAGCCCATAGGACATCTCGTAATACTAAGAAAAAAGAAAATTACTCTATTAGACCTTGCAATTGTGAAAACTATTTTGAAATTTACTTTGACTGAAACATCATCTGTACAAAGACATACAGACCTATATACATTTATTTGCCTTGAATAGTTCCTGGAATTGCAAAGAGCGCATTTCAGAAAAAACTATTTTTTTTTTGCTTTATCTACATTGTTTCATGTCACATTTACAAAGAACAGCTGTAAAACAAGGCAAGAACAGACAACAAAAAATTAATGAAAAATAATCACAAGCAGAGTCAAGGACTAGAAGCAGAAAATGATCAAGATTCTATTCACTAGCACGCACAAAACATGCCAAAACACCACCCAAAGTGCTTCAAGCATATAAACATATAAATCAGCAACGTCTAACTGACTGATTACTCAATATTTTAAATTTAAAAAAAAAAGAACACAAAAATATCACATAATTAAATTGTAGGAATTAAAAAAAATGGAAAGAGCATGGAAATTTAGGGCCAGAGCAGACACACCAATCTAAGTATGTCCTGCTGTGCCCAAGTACTGCAGGGAACTCTGCTCAGTGTGTAATGTTAATATCAAACAATCTCCAAGACTTAGGCATATCAGGCATTAAAATGACAACTGCTAGCCTTACGATTTGCTTGTGCTCTTAAGATTTTTTCAAGGTTATTTACTCTTTTTGTGTATACAAGTGTATTACTTGTCATGTACATATGGAAAACAGCTAATCCTTCAGAGATATACAAGAGAAGAAAAAGCAAGAGCTCCTCTAGAGTTATCATGATCTACCACACAATTATCTATTTAGAGATGTCTTTCTATGCACATTATTTAACCAGGCAGACCACAATAACTGAGGAAATCCCTTTCACAGCTGAGATCCCTGACAATCTCAATTTGATGAAATAATGATTCAGCTGCCAAAGAGCAACAGTTCTTCTAGGAAGTAGACTTTGGATTTGCATGCACTTATGCACAATTTTATCTTACTCCCACCATAGAAAGAAAACACTATCCCAAACCATTTTACAGAGATGCAACCATTGGGACAAGTCAGCAAAAGTGAAAAAAGTGAAAACATCATCCCCAGCTACACTGCAGAAGCTGCACACAGCTTGAAAGGGCTGACAAGTGATTTGCTAGCATTTGAAAGAAACATCATCAATTGCTTAAAAGGTTAAAAAGCCAGTTTCACACAGATACTGACTGCTGCAAACAAGTTAAAAGACCCCAGAAACTACTGATTTATAGCGGAAGCACTGCTGCAACCTCAACAACAGCAGCACTACTACAATCCTCCTGTTTGCCTCCAGCAATCCGAATGTATGTCAGTCTCAGTATACCAGGCTAATAGACATTTTGAATTTGTTATGCAGCTTGCTTACCATGACATAATGTCGCTGCATCTCTGTCTTCTCACTGGCCAGTTTTTCACATTCTAGCTTTAAACTGTTCAAGAGACAAAAAGGAAAAAGCATGGGTACTTCGTAACACTAAAGTGACATTCTCCTGAGCACCGGCTGCTCCCCTTTTCAAACATTTCTCCACTACCCAAATATAAATGTGTATTCCAGCTCTTGCTTGGGAGTTTAGGATGGGGGTTTACACTTTTCCATTTCCAAGGGATACTATGTAACATCCCCATCTCCTAAAAGAACTGCACACATACATGCGGTACACACAGAAAATTATTTTTCTGACAAAAAATTAAACACTGACACTGGTCCACAGAAGAACCACACAGGGGTACATATCGTTAACAGTCAAGCTTGAGAAGCTACTAACAAAAATGTAATTTGGGTTTCAGAGCTTTTATTTAGGTGTTTTAGAAACACCGCGTTCTTCTACTCAACCCATAGAAGAATCAAATGCACATTACCGCTTCAAGAAGAAAAACTCGTGGATTACAATTTTTGCTTTTGCTATTACTGATGACAGAACTGCAAGTAAAATACTACACGGAATTTAACGAATACCGTGGTAAATACTAACACCTCTAGTGTTTATTTTGTTTTCAGAAGCCCGCTAAACAATCCTGCCAGAAGTCACTTGTCACTTTGAGAACACAGCGCTGTTCCACCTAAGGATAATGAAATAGCTCGCCGCCTCACTTCCAGGTTATCAGCACTTGACATGTCAATGAAAGGCGCGAGGGGGCCGAGCCAAGACAAGATGCCTGTCCTGAGCGGCATTTCGAAGAAAAGCAGAGGACGAGCCCAACCACACACATATTTTTCTATCAACACCCACCCTCCCCCACTTCGTACCCAAAAGTAAACAAAAAGACCAAAAGAAACAAAAGAAAATTTAAAAAAAAAAAAAAAAGACAACCAAAAACAGAACGCGGAGAAGACAAGAAAATGCACTCGCACCGCTAAGCTCGGGGCCCACGGGAGCCCCTCGTCCCCAGGGTCGGGAGCGGAGCAGGATGTGAAGGAGCCGGCGAGGAGCGCCTGTCTGGGTTGGGTCCGCCCCGCTCCCGGGTTCCGCCAGGGGTCCCGCGCCCCCGCCCCGCCGCCTCTCCGGGCGCGGCACTGAAAAGGGCGAGAGGAAAGACCGCGCGGGGCTCGGGGAAAGTAGGCAGTTTTACCTGTGGTACTGAGCCTGCAAAAACTGAAACTCCTCCTTAATCCGATCGCAGGATTCGGAAATGGTGAATTTAAAGGGCTGAGCTGGCTGGTGAGGAGCCTGCAAGCAAGGAACAGCAGGTCTTTCAATCACCCCCTCTCACCCGGTCACCACCTCCCGCCCGCCGCCCTGGCCCTCGCACCCGAGCTCCGCCGAGGCGCAGCCCCCCAGGTCTCCGCTCGTCCGCGGGCGGAGGCGCGATGCCCCAAGCGCCCCGAGATGCTGCCCGACGTGTCCGCCGGCGGTGCGGGACCGCCGCTGGAAGAGGTGTCGCCTGCTCGGACCCTCCGCACCGGCCGCAACCGCGGGACGCGGACCGACACCGGGACCCCCGCGCACCGGGCCAGGGCAACTCAAACGCGCCAACCCCGACCTGGGGAGGCGGCGGCGCCGCGGCGGACAACAATAAGAAAATGGCTACAACTCCGCGGTGCCCGCGCCGGAGCGCTGCCCGCGGGGCCGCCGCCGCCACTCACCGGGTGCCGGGTCTGCGGGTACATCTTGCTCAGGTCGCGGATCATCCACACCGCTTCGGGGGGCGCTGACGGCCGGAGCGGCGGGGATCAGGGCTGCAGGCGCGGCGGCGGAGACGGCGGGCAGGGACGCCCCGGCCCCGCCGCCCCGGGGCTGGCGGGGCACCGCCGGCAGCAGCGAGGCGCGACGGCGGCGGCGTCCGCGACGCTCGGGGGCCGCTGCCACATCCCCCGGGGGCGGTCAGCGGGCGACGCCGGCCGGTTCTCCCGAGCGCCGCCGCCGCTCCACGGGCTCCGGCGGGCTGCGAGCCCCGTACGGCGGAGGGCGAGGTGGAGGAGGGCGGGGAAAGCCCCTCCGCCGGCGCCGGCGCGCGCTCCACCGGAGATTCCCCCCGCCGGCAGTTTTCCTCCCCTCCTGAAAACTTTTACTGCTGCTGCCGGCGGCTCTCCCGGCGCCTGGCGGAGCGGGGCGCGGAGCCCCGGCGGGGACGGTGGCTGCGGCGGTCGGGCGGCTGCTCCGCCGCCGCGGAGGGGGTGCGTGCGGTGCGGTGCCCTTTTGTGCGGCGGTCCGGTCCTCGCTGCTACCGCCCGCACCGCATCTCCCCCGCTAGCGCTGCTCGACCGCCTCTTTTTTGTTTTTTTTTAATTAAAAAAAAATTAAAAGAGCGAGAAAGAATAAAAAATACGGTACGGTCCGGGCAGTTTTATTTATGTCTTTTTTGGGTTTTTTCTCTCTCTTTTTCCCTCCGCGCCTTTCGAAACTCCGGGAAGTGGAGATGGTGGTGGCGGCGGCGACGAGCGGAGCGCAGCCCCGTGCTCGGCTCGTCAGCGCAGCGCGGTCCGGCCCAGCCCAGCCGTGTCCTGCCCAGCCCGATCCAGCCCGGCCGCCGCTCCCACAGCACGCTCTGCCGAAGTGACTCCTTTGACCAAATTTAGCAGCGGCTCGTCATTAACATTCTGATACATATTCACAGCAGCCGGAAGGCCGCCGCCGCGGGGCATCCTGGGAGCCGCAGTCCTCCCGACGTCGAGACTTCCCGCGTGCAGCCGCTCCGAGGACTACTTCTCCCATCAAGCACCGGGACGCCGTCAGCCGCTCCCCCCGCGCCCCGCCCATGAAGGGCGGTGGCGGTGGCCAATGGGCGGTGGGCTGCCATTAATCGCCGCCCGGCACGAGTGCCTATCACTTCGCCGCTGACAAATGGGCGCGCGGGCCCGGCCACAGGGGCGGCCCCGGACTCTCCCCCACGTGGGGCCCTGACGCGCCGCGGGCCCACAACCAATCAGGAGGCTCCCCGTCGCCTCCCCGCCCCCGCTCGCCTGCCGCCCGAGGCGGGGCCCGCAGATCGCCGGCGTTCCGCGGCGCCGGCGTTCGAACAGGGGAAACATTTGTTCAGCCGTCAATCAAAGTAACGTGGGGCCGGTGTCGGCTGTCGCCGCCGCCGCCGCCGCTGCTCCCGCCGCCGCCTCCTCCTCCTCCGCGCGGGGCGGTGGCGCGGCAGGAGCGGGGGGCGGCAGGGCGCTCCGCCTCGCGCCCCGCCCGCGGGCACTGCCGGAGACGGGCGCTAATGAGGGGCAGCGTCTCCTCAAAGAGGAGGGTGCGGCGTCGCCGCTGCCCTCGTGGGTTGGCGGCGGGGACGGGCGGGGGAATTGCCCCTGCGCTGCCCGCCTCGAGGGCGGGGTGCTCCCGCCTGCCCTCGACTCCGCAGGCCGCGTCGTGCCCGGGCTGGGCGCCTTTCCCAGCGGCCGTCCTCACGCGCTGGCACCCGGGAGGCGCCGAGGCGATACCGCCCTGGCCGCCCGACGGCTCCCCCAGTTCAAGGCGCTGGCCACGCGGAGCGATGCCCTGCTACAGTCGCAGAATGCGACATGATTTAAGTTTTGTTGCGTCCTTTCCTTTCCTTTCCTTTCCTTTCCTTTCCTTTCCTTTCCTTTCCTTTCCTTTCCTTTCCTTTCCTTTCCTTTCCTTTCCTTTCCTTTCCTTTCCTTTCCTTTCCTTTCCTTTCCTTTCCTTTCCTTTCCTTTCCTTTCCTTTCCTTTCCTTTCCTTTCCTTTCCTTCTTTTTTTTCCCCTGCTTCACTGGAGGAACTCCGCCTTTACTCGAAGCGGCGACAGGGACGGGATGTTTTCCACTCGCAAGAGGAACGCTTCAAGTCCTGGTCGTTAAATGCTCTGTTGAAATGCCACGTTTGTGTTTGACGGGGCGTTTTGTCCCGGCTTCACAGGGCGGCTATGCCGTCTGCGTACTGCGCGTTTTGGAACGTAAACACACCTGGAAGGGACCTGTGGGGAGGAAAGTACAGGAACTACGGCTTCCTCTTTCAAGCAACTAAAGCTGCAGCCGCGGCAGCTGCGTTTTGCAGGCCGGGTAGCAGGCGTCAGAAAGTGTCTTCCCAGGCCTGAGTGTCGTATGCTTTCTCCAAGGGTTGCGACTGAAGAGCTGGAACGTGAACACATTATTCCACACACACTCCACCGGAGGAAAAAAAAAAAAAAAAAAAAAAAAAAAAAGATTTTGCACGTAGTAGTGCTGTGTCCTAAAAAGACCCCAGAACAATTTTTCTGCAGAGCCCCGCTCTAGACAATGCTGTGCAGTGACGCATACATGAGAGATAGGCTCATAGATTGGGGTGGGTTTTTTTCTTCTGTGTGTCTGTCATGCTTAGATTTGCCTTCAAGCAGTTTGTATTCCTGATGAGTTGCAGTTTAAACCTGCATGCAAAATAGATGTGGTTTAGTAATGTCATTTTTGATGCCTGTATACCAAATCTATAGTCTCAAAACATACACTCAGCAATTAATATCCTAACGATGGTAGCTAAATTATGTATGCTTACAGGTTTGGTTGTAAATTCTCTTTACTGCCTACAGATCTCTGGCTAAGGCCTGCAGCTACTGAGCACCTTGAGGCCTTGATAGGACATGCCACCAAAGTTTTACCATTGAGGTTTTGCCTTGTTTAAGTGACCTTCAAGGGCTGATCCAGTGGAACAGTGGTGGTGGTGATGAAGGTGGTAATGACATCCATCTTCTGCCACTGCCTAGGACTCAGCTGCAAGAGGCACACAGTAGAAATTCCATCTTTTTCTCGAATTTGTAACCAAAATCTGCTCCCCTATGGTGAGTGCTGTGATCACTAGCATCTGGAGCAGTTTGTCACAACAGATTCTTAATCCTTTTGAAGAAAGATTTTGCCTAAAATGGCAAGTGCAAAATGGGCCAAAATATGTCCATCCCTCTCACCTTATGTTTTTATATCACCAAAAATATCTACATGTTATGTATTGCAGTATTTAGCCTCCAGCCTACTTGCATGTGTAGTTTTTGGCATAATTTTCTTATCTACCAAGGTCATAATCAGATTTCTATAGGGATTTAGACCTCTAAATTTTGTTTAAAGATTTCATGATAAAACAGCTGCCTAATTATGAAAACGCTGCTTCTCACGTGTCTAAATCTTCCAGCACCAAAAGTGCTTTTAAAAAATCAATCATGAGCACTGCTCACTAGTCAGAGGAGCACTTCCAACTCCTCTGAAATAGAGGACAATCACCATATGCCTGGACCAAGTCTTGACATTCAGAAGTATGGCTGCCAAATCTAGAAATGCTTAAGTGGCTGTCACCAAGATTGTGAAAGCTGTGCAGGAACAGTACAGAACAATTCACTCTGCAGAGTTGCAAGCATCTTTGGAAACCTGGTGGATGTTCACAGTGGATATCACTATCAAATCCACAACGTGGAGAAGGATAAGTCCAGTTACAAAATAAACAGTATATCTGAAGAACCTGAATTCTGAAAGTAACAGCAGGATTCTTTGTTCCCTGTTGCCCTGCATGAGTTTGGCATTAGGTACAGAGCCCCAAACATATGGGTTTCAACACCTTAGAAGGCAAAAGTATACAGCTTTTTGGTCAAAGCAATCTCTTGTCTTCTTGTGCTGGTCAGTTTACCAGCAATGTTCATCAAAGCTTCACCAGTGTTTGGTCTTGCTTGCCCATTGGTCTTAAGTGAATTTGTGTAGCTAAAAGTAAGGCAGAGCTTGGTTTGCAAAGCTTTAGCAAGACGTATATTTCCATGTATTTAACTCTTTATGTAACTAATCGCTATCTATTTTTGCACAGTTTTGCAGCATTCCGTCAAGATCCATGAGATTCAGAAGTTTAAGAGAAAGTGTGCTATAACTTGCCACTTTTAAATTATGTGAATTGAGATCAGAATGTCATTGTCATTATGTTTTCCTGTCTTTTGTCAGTTCTGACACAGCTTTGATGGATCTTTAAATATGGGCTGTTTTGTATTTAAAGTTCCTTGTTTTTTCCTTTTATGAAAAATCTTTTGTGCTAGGTTATATAACCTGTATTGTTACCTAGGAAGTAGTGAAGCTAGATTTTAAATGTTTTACACATATGCTAAAGATTTCTCATAAGTGAATTGACTGCAAGAAATATTTAGGCTGTTTTGTATGCACAGTAAGTGTGCTGAGTTTTGACTGGTGTAAAAAAATTCTTATAAAATATCTCAGAGGAGCCAGAGGTTGCAAAGTGTCACATCCGTTCTTCTGTCAAGAAAGACAACTGGTTATTTCAGTCCTAATAGTTCAGAACTAGCCTGCTTTTGTTTATATTCAAAATTTAGAGTCTGAAGTGAACAATGTGTACTTAAATATGTACTTTACTGAATAAGTGAAAAAAACACTCTTTTCCACCTAAGATTTTCTAACCCATTTTCAGACTCCTGTGATATTTTATTTTTTTTTTCAGTCTCATCATAACCTTAGTAGAGATTTTATCAGCACTGAAGCACCTTTAAGAGAGGGTCAAATCCTGAGGCTGTTTTATATGTAACCCCACATATTCTCTGTCTGGAATGACTGCAGCTGAAGACCAAGACAGTTGTGCCTCACACTGCAACTTATTACAGTTTATTTTGGGACCAAGTTACAAGGTCACCATACTTTGTCAGCTGTATACTCACACACACACACGCAGGCACAGAGACTCACAAAAATAAAGTGTTAATCTGATAATCAGTTCTGAATGCCCCGGAGTAAATCTTATATCTCTACACATATTGAAGTTCGCTGTGTAGCAAGTGCTGTTCTTAGCTTTCAGAAAGATAAACTCAGTGAGGTTGTTAGTTGAATTGAAACTAAGTTTTCTCTGCTTAAAAATTTTAATTATGGTATTAAGTCAGGTTCTGGTAGAAGAATGTAACAGCATGACACACAGTTTATGATCTGGTGTTTTACAAGTGCTATCGAGTGACCCTGTCTCAGCAAGTTTTTAAAACACTCCCTAGCTACAATTAGTCATTAGTGACCTTAGGGACATGTTGTTGCTGGTAAGCACATTAAGAGAATGTATGATACTATGTATAATGCAAGGATTTATATACCAATTTATATGTAGTTCCCTTGCAAAACAGGAATTTTGCATGTTCCAAACTGTTTTTCATTGAAGTCTTTACTTTTTTTCTTTTATATTGCCAAAGTAACACTTTATTTAGTTATTTTATAGGCATTGGTGGTTTGGATTTATGCTCTTAGTTTAATTCTGCTTGATTCACTACATGCAGAATTCTTGCAATGACAGTTCTGCTTACAAGAACTGCATTTGAGATGTGCAGGAAAACCTGTGTTAAAGTACACTGACATTCGTTTCTGCAGGAAGAATAATAGTTTAGTTATCTTGTACTAGAAGCTGGATTTGCAAAGTTACATGGTGCAAAATGGCTCAGGCAGATATTTGAAATTAAAGTAATTTTTCCTAGTCAGTGATTCTTTCTGCATTAAAATCTGTGAACTAGCAGTAATGAATATTTTTATCCATGGCCAAACCACAACAAATTCTTTGGGAGGAAAACTTTAACTCTCTTAGAGAAGTCTCATAAAGTCCTATGCCATCATTAAGTTGTGTTTAAGCCTTTTTGATAATGTTTGATGTGTAAGTGCTAACTAGTCAAGCAACTGAAGTCCTGAGGTCCACTTGCAAATTTGCTAAATGCATATAGCTATAAGGCTGCTTGTTCCACATTTTGTGATAATATTCTTAGTTGCAATAAACATGAAATTAATGCAATAAGACTTGCACTGAAAAAACTGGACCTGAACAAAGCATTTTCTTACAGTTATACCTTATAGTCAGATTGCAACTACATCACAAGTTATATCTGAGAAGGTTACAGTGTTTCTTAGTGGATTTATTCATAGGAAGCACCTTAGTCTCAGTAACTTAAAATCCACCACTTGATTTGCAACATCAGATACAAAATCTTCTTAGCTTCCAGAAAAATAATCAGATGGTTTCATAAAAAAATGTATGGGCTGGTCTAAGTGCTAAACCCCAGAGTTATAACAAGGAAGAAGCCAACCGTTCACACAACACAGCCTTCCTTGCATTGACCTCCAGTATAAGAAAAAGGATTTTCTTATCAGGAATGATAAGTGTAGTAGAACACATGGCTTATCATTCTACTTTGCCTTTCAATCTCTCTAACCAGGTTTCAGTGCTTACTGCAAAGTTAGGAGTTTGCTAACCATATTAGAAGATGAGATGAATGGACTTAACATTCCTTCTTGCTACTCAAGATACAGTCTGTGGTCTTGAAGGTAAAGAAAGTTCTCCCAGCCCTTGCAATACCATTGATAAATGTCACTACCTAGTCTCTGGTACATAGTAATTATTAAAAAAAAACCCCAATTCTTTAACTCACATTTTCCTAGGTGCAGTAAATAGTATTCTGTGGTGGTCCCTGGCCATCTACAGAGGACGATTCACTCCCTTGGAGAGCTTATAGCCCCTCTACTGTCTCAGTTTGCAGTGATTACCCTTTAGGAAGTCACCTTGGGAGACTTCCTTGTAGCTCAGGGTGGACAAAAGTGCTTCAACCCGTGTGCAGCCCCTAGGCTGCCTCAGTTTGCAGGGACTCTCCTTTGCGAAGTCCCTTTGAGAGTTTTCCTTGTGGCTCAAGGTGAGAAAAAATACTTCAACCCATGAGCCTTTGCAGTTCTATGTTGATGTTGGTTATTCTCATTGGTTTTTTAATGTTGGTATTTCCCATTGGTTATTTCCTTTGTTCCTAGTTTTTATCCCTCCTCATTGGTTCTTTTTGGATCCTCTCCCTGACTAGTCCCTTTCCCAATTCCTTTCCCCATTGGCCAAGTTGTGAAACCCTGCCCCTGGCTACCCTATATAATCCCTCTCCTCCAGGCCCCTTGGGCTCCTTTCTCTTCCAGACCTCGTGAAATAAAGAAGCTCTCCTGGAGATCGGAAAGACCCCGTCTCACTGCTTTTACTCCTGAGTCATCTGGGGTGGCAAATGTAGCTCTGCTGCTCAGGCAACCTCCCAAAGAGCTGCACCAAAGAGTGGATCACTCTGCACTTGAGAGTGCACCAAATCGCTGATCGCGCTGCACGTAAGGGTGCACAGGGAGCAAATCGCTCTCTGCCTGAGAGTGCCCGTGCCTCCGTCAATCTAGGTGTCTTTTTAGAGACATTTCTAGCAAGGAAAGTCATGGCACCTTCACCGCTGGACCAGACCATGACAGTATTCCACATTTTTCAAAACTTTATTTTTTCACAAGTAAATACTAAGTTGGAAAGGAGATTTTTGTTATATAATTTTGATGAAAGAGAACTCACCAGTTTGGAACTTAACATTTTCAAATTATTTATATTTTGACATGCAAGGGAACTATACAAACTAATTTAATACTACAAGTTCAAAGTGCTTTAAGTAGGATGAAGAAAGCGTACTTCATACTGAAGGGTAAGAGGCCAAAAAAAAGAAAAATAATTTTAAATTGATATAGTATGTCTTTAGCTTAATGTTATTTTTAGTGGCTCTATTAACATTAGCTCTGGCAAAACTAAGTAAACTGAGCAGTACAAAAATATTATCTAATATAAAACCTCAAAAAATATTTTTAATTTATTTTCAGAGTGTAAATAAGATTTTGTACTTCTCCTTTTCTCATCCTACGCAAATTTCCTAGTTGCTCTGAGAAGGTGAAGACACCATTTCTTTTAATTTTTAATTATATATTGAAATTGAGTTGCATGCTGTCATTGTGCTGCAGACTCTGCCCTCACAGGAATCAGGAGTTTAGATGTGTGTATTGTGAAGCAAGTTTTTTCCTTCAGACCTTCCTTGAGAGTATCATTGTCCTGGTTTAGGGCAAATTTGTGAGAAAACCCAGGAATGGGATCCCTCTGGGAAGCAAACCCAAACGGCCCCTCTGAAACCAGTGGGGGAATAGAACTGCCTTGGAGAAAAGTGGAAAAAGACTATTTATTTAACAAAGTGCCCACAAGCATAAAGAATGAAAAATATGAAACAATAAAACCTCTTGTTGCTCTGAAGTGAGGTGATAAATTCAGAAAGTCCTCAGCTCACTCAGTCTCTTATCAGTTCTTCCTGCACTGGAAAAATGACATCCTGGGCCCCAGGGGGTGCAGGTGTGAGATCTGGGTGTCCCTCTGGGTTTTTCAGTCCAGGACAGGTTTCAACAGTCCCAAGAAAAAGAAAAAAAAAAACAAAAAAACAAAACAAAACAAAACAAAACAAAAAACAAAAAAACAAAAACAAAAACAAAAACAAAAAAAAAAAACACCAAAAAAAAAAAAAAAAAAAAAAAAAAAAAAAAAAAACACTTCAGGGAGCTTCTCTGCCTCAGCTAGCTAAAACTAAGAGCAAGGCAGATCTCTGTACCACTGTCTGTCCATGCCTCAGCTGAACACAGTCCGGAGAAGGAATGCAGAGGAGTGAATGCTGTTTTCAAAACAAACTCTGCACTGTATCTTCTTCTTCCTCCCCCTTAGCTCTCGGAACTAGTCTTAAAGGTACATAACTTAACATACAGCATAAACAGAACAGACAATTGGGGATAAAGCAACAAAAAGTCACCCCAGGACAATTATTCAGAAGTAAGATGTAGACACCTTTTATAGTAGCTATGGAATTACTATATGATAAAGATAAATGTGTTTAACAGAGACTGAATTCCGCAAATAGCAGTTGTAAATATATTTTTTCTTCTAAACCCATAGAAAACTCTAATTCTATGGTAGTGTGTATTTATCTGATGAACAACCAGGATAATTTTCTAAACGCACTTTTGCTTCCTAAGGAATATAAAGAGGAATTCCTCTCCAGTTTTGTTCAGAATGGAAATAGTGGAGATTATGTGCTTCAAGTAAGTTTATTAGTTGAAATGTTAGTTTCCTGTCTTACAGTGCAGGCAGTGTTGAATTTTTAGTGTATTTAAGCATTGAAGCTTTTGAACAGTATGTGGATTTTGAGAATCACTGAATGCATTCTGCTTCTATTTCTGTGTTTAATGGATTAATTTAGAGTTACCCTGTATGGACAGGGTCATATTCATGACCTGGACATGGACATATCCATGGAGTGAGCGATTTCTTCAAGAAAATGGTCAACATTAGGCTTTTGTGGCTTATATGCATATTTTGAAGTGATGCAGAGAAATATTGCCAAGACATCAGATTATGTCAAAGCCACATATGAGGTTATCTTTCTGTTATTCCTGTTCATATAGGTTTGGGGAATTGAGAGTTCACGCTCTCCTATGTTACAGCCTTGTTTTTCCTGACCTTGGCACATTTTTCTTTCCTGTCCCCAGTACAAAAGAGAAGCCCAGTGGGGACTCCAGAGTATCTTCTGTGGGATGGAGAGCTGTTGTCACTCTCCTGGAGTAGAAAAAAGTGGGTTCTGTAAGTGGGAGACTCTGTTCTATCTTCTTGGTGTGCTTTACAGTTGGAGTCACAGTCTGGTTTCCATGAAAACTGAACACAAACATTGCTGTTCTCTTCACTGGGTACTGACCAATGGACATTCACAAATCATAACTAAAGAAAGTAATGAAGAAATTATTGTTATTTGAAGGACTCCTTCTATTTGTATAACTGGGTATGCATGCAGTGATTGTCAGTCCAGGTATCAGCCAGCCTTTTAACCCACACCCATCTGAAACGTAAACAATGACATTTTGTTCCTGATAAAAAAATCCTTTCAACAGGGAGATCTCATGAAACAGAAATGTTATATCTGGTCATATAACTCTGTAAAGTTTACTGAAGGAAATGATGAATGGAGATTTACTCCCTACTTGCTTGTAGCTCAAGTCCACCAGGTTGTATAGCACTGCTTTGGATGAACACTGGTATAAAAGAGAGAAAGGATACAACCCACAGGGTCAAACTGATTTGGGCCAAGTTTGAGAGGCAATTAAATAGCTTATTTTCAGAATAACTTGCAAGATATTTTGGGTTGAACTTGATGTGAGCTGGCTGAAAACAAAACAGGAAGGAATTTACTAAACAAAATTTTTTATTACTGTTATTCCCTTAAATTTTAAAACAGCACTTGACGTAACAGAGTCCCTATCAAAGAAAGGAGGTATAAAATTAAAGACAGCAAATTAATAGTATCCTGTTTAAGAACAGTCGCTTCTTGCAATCAAAACCATACTAACATGTGGCCTGTTCAAATAAAAAATTACTGGACTAGAGCCAAACGCTAAAAAGTAATTGATAATAGATTTTTTCAGAACCTACTCATCCATCAAGTGTGTCCCTCCTCCATAATACTTTATTGGCCCTTTTTGCATTAAAATTAAAAAAATTGGCAGAAAATAAACACTGTTTCTTTCCAGCTGGTCCTCAGAGTTCTGAAGGGTTGGGTGCGAACTGGGCCTAATTTTTGATTAGAACTTATTTGGCACTATGAAGTCTGATACTTCAATAGGATGTTCCATGACCACAGATTCACAAATAATGTGGTTTACCCATTCAGTGCTATAGGTCAGGTCATGTTCAATAAGAACTTGTGCAGTCAGATTCATGAATAGTGCAATGAACCAATCTGGCACTATAGGACTGGTCACATTATTCAAGAACCTTGGGAACAAAGATTCACAAATATCACAGTTTATTGAAACAAGGGAAATACAGATTTGGGATTACTGTTGACAAATGCATTAGCTGGGATAGAACTCTAACAATAACAGTAACATTGTGTTAACTGGGGTAATAATAATTAGAAATTTACCAAGAAAACATCTCCAATCAAAGGAAAGGGGAGGAGAGTAGCCAGTCCTTTGTCTCAAGTCTTTGGGTTTTCCTCCTAAGTGAAATTTCTACCCTTCTTATATACAGTGCAAACTTATTCCCCTCCTCCTGTGCTATATGTAGCAGATACAGGTAGTGATTTGTGTAAAATAGTCATACATGTCATAGCATGTAATTAATTGAACTTGTTAACATATGCAGTGTGCATTTTACAATTTAAATAACCCTTAATTAGGGAAAAGTTATTTTTTCTTTGTTATGGTGTCCTTCAAACTTCCAGTCATAGGACTCTGCCATTCTGTGTCATTCTTCAAAGCCAAAACAGGACCATCCTCCTGTCTCCACAGGACTTTCTTCTTCAGTCAGTTCATCCCCTCTTGATGTTAACTATGGAGATCTCCACCTGCAAAGATAACACAGGGTGTACACAGTGTAGGCCCTGGATAGTAAGACTTAGTCCTTCCCTAGCTCCTGAGTGGTCATCATCCCACTCACCTTCAAAAGAAAGATCTTTAAAATTCATTGTGTGCACTTAAAACAAAGTGTCCCTATCCTGGTTTATAGTGATCTTCTTTTAGATTGGATTTGGGGTTTTTTATTTAATTGCATTCTCTTATGCCATGCATCTTTAGACAGTTGCTGGAAATTTTTGCTGCTCTTAAACAAAGAATCTTTTGTGCTATGTTGGTTTGCATTTTCCTTGGATTGTGTTGTGGTGGTGTCTTTTCACTGACTTCATCAGTGGAGCATTGTAGTCATAGCTTCACTAAGTAGACTGTAACAAACAGATTCTTTGGCCCTTTCTCTATGTTGCATCATATCAACTGTGGGAAGTGCTCTTTATGTTGTTAAGGCGTACGTGTTAACATAAACAATAAATTAACCTTAACTGGAGGAAGCTTTGAGACTCCTAACCCAGCAGAAAACAGTTTATAAAAGTTCAAATTCCATGGATATTTTTGTTTAAATGCTCTGCACTTATTTTCTACATCAGCCTTTTATGATGGACCTTACCAAACAGATATTATGAAAAATGCTCTGTAATTTATTAATATGAGATGGCAAGGGAGAGGTAAATACTGGATTCATTCAATTGCATTGATATATTTCTTTTTTTTTTTCCTACAGTTAAAAGAACAACAGTTAACACAATTGTAAAAAGATTATTACTCTGAATTAGAGGGCAGTGTGCACACATCTATTGTGCTAGTTTTATAGGGTCTACTAATGATAACTGACAAATTACAGGCTGTAGTATAGTTAAGAGGTCAAGTACTGAAGTGCTAATTGATTCATACAGAAGTGCTTTGGATTCTAATGTTTAGAATGCTATTTCATATAATAAAGTGTTAGAGCTCACAACTTGTATCCTGAGAAGAATGCAGAATCTCATGAGAATGCAGGAGTAGCAGCATTTTAAACAGGAAGAGCTGATGATGGAGCCACAGTTCTGGTAACAGATAGTATCTAGAAGCACACTTGAACAAAGACCATCCGTACCCCCCTCCAACAAGATGTTCGATGTCTCTGTCCCTTCTCTCGAGGGAGAAGTTTGTACTCACACACTATCTGTAGCACATTCTTTCACTTAGGGAATCCTATAAATTGATATTGTGTTTCCAAGTGAAAAAGCTCATCACCTATCTCCCACTCTGGAAACTAAAGGCTACCTCCCCAAAAAAAGAATTTTAGAGCTACTCCACCTACGTTGATTAGCTTAAATGCCATACCCTCAGCCCGAAGTCTGATTTGTCACACAAGAATGTTTAAATCTTTGAATCAGATAGCAAAGCAAAGTGAGGATCAAATAAATGGGTAGTAAAAGCTTGATACCAGCTTTACCACTCACTGTGTGACTTTGGACAATTTATTTTCAGTTTGGTTAAGGAAGTGTGAAAATACTTGCTGTAATTGGCATTAGTACAGGGCTGTGGAATCTGTAAATTACTTATTATATTTCAGAAAGAGGCTCCAAGTTTAACATATGTAAGTTCAGGAACCCCTGTAAAGGCATGCATATTGTGTGTCCCTTGGCCTTAACAGAGCCTCAGGGATTTCTTGGACATCAACACTTGTTCTAGTCTCACAATAACTACAAATCTGAGAGTGTTTGAAAAGCAGCACTGGGAAATCCTGATCTGATAGTTGAAACTGAGTCCATAAAAGGCTTTAAGCATTTGCTTAACTTTGAGCCCATGAGTTGTGCTACTAATTCAGTGGAGCTAATCACTAGATTGCAATTAGGTTCATGCCTAAATGCTTTTCTAGACTTTCAGCAGATTGTTAGGTTTATGATTTTGGTATCCTTTTCAAACCCGTTGAGGTCAGATCTCCTGATTTAGGAATTTATGATCCAGCTGAAAGTGGTGGACTTAGATTTCTGTGAAGGTCATTTAGGGGCAAGAGATCTCTCAAGATTTAGAGATACCATTACTTATCTAGAAACTGACTAATTCCCATTTAGTTATCTAAACTTTTCAAATTCTACTGTGCATGACTTATATTCTTGTAGCTCATTTTATTAATTTTATTTTTCTCAAGGCTAAAATCTATAGTGCTCTAAACCACCATGGCTCAGGCAACTGCAATGAGGCTACTACATGTTACATTTTTAAAGTTTTCTCTCTTGCTCAACACTACTTTTTAACATCAGCTTTATCACTTGTAGTGCAGTACACAAGAAATGCATGTAAAAATATATGCTGCGTCTTCCACATACAGAGCAGTCTCAAATTAATTGCAAGGAGTCTATTGGAGATAACAGGCACTACTGAGTAGCAAATGTTGCCTTGTAGAGTTGGGCTTATAGTCTGGGTTTTAAAGCTGAAAAATAAGGCTTTCACTTTAAAGTAGGTATTTGGGTATTTATCTCCATAAAAACAAATCTCTACATAGCTGTAAGATTTCAAGGTATAATTTAAAACAATATAAGGTAAGAAGTACAGTTTTTTGGGTAAAAACAATCCTCTGGAGTTTTACCTAATACCATTTCAAGCAGTGGTCTGAAATTTACCATCACAGGTCAATATTCAAAAGATGGGCAGTTTATTTGTACTACAGGTTGCTTTGCTTTCTATTGAATGGATAAAGGGTGAACATCTGTGATACAGGAATATTTTTACTGAAAACTTGAGGATTCTTTTTATTAACACATTAAAATATTGATCACTCAGTATGCTGTGAACAATTTCTCATTTTATTCTGATTAGCTTATGGTAATACATTATTTACTGTATTATATGGGAATAATTTATTTATTCAATATGACAGTTTAGTTTTTTAGAAATGTGCAGTATGGCCACAATGTATCAAAATTTGTTTCAGTCTTTTGGGATAAAGGGTTTTATTATTATCCTAAATAATAGAATAGCATTTTTAACAGAACAGATATTTTTTTCCCCAATAGCAATCTCATTTGAATGTTTTCATTTATCAAAGCATTTCATGTTTACTTAAAAAACACATTTTCTGCTCCCTAGAGAAGTCCGTAATGTACTCAGTAAAGGCTGAATATCAGAAAAAATGTACCCAGTGACAGACTAAAATTCAGGAAAAACTGTTCTCATTTTGTCTCAGTAGATACACATGTTGTTGAATGTTAGTGATATAAAATTTTTGCCTACGCTAACACAATTCTTTTTGTGGTCATCTGAATAACATATCTTTTATTTGATTCAAAAGATACCACTGCTGTGAATTGTAATATTAAAATCTTAGATATTTAAGCTGAAGAAATAGAAATTTAGAGAACCATGATCCTTTTTACCAGTGAAACTACCTGAGAAGTTACATATGACTAAGCTGGAATTAGAGCATTTTCTTAAAAGTTAATTTGATAAAATCCAGATAGTTTATGCATGACTTAAGCTTTGCCTGAGTGGAAAATGGTATTGTTCATTAATGAACAGCAAATCTACACAACATCTTAGGACAAGGATTGAAAAATTCTATATCTATATGAAATTACAGATGAAATTCAGAGAGCTAAAATCAAATTATTAGAACTGGAACATTGCCAAGATCCTTGGGTTAACTTCTCTATTCTTTTCAGAATCTATAGATTAGATCCCATTTCTTGTCTGTCTGTACTGTACATTTTCTCTAATTTTTTTATTCTGATTTTTTTTCTTTTTTTCTTTTTTTTTTTTTTAAGAGAATGGCAGTTTGTGCGGCTGGACACATATGTGTAAAGACATGTAGGTATGCTTGGTCTTCAGTATTTAAGAAACTTATATTTAAACAGATCTTCTAGTTTAAAAATGCTATCACTGGGAAGTTTTCAGGGCTCTAGTAGGCAAGCTGAAATGGGCAGGTCAAGACTAACATAGTTTTATATCACCTGTAAAAACACAGCATGAAGTCCTTTGCCCTGTCAGGTCCTCAGTAAAACTCTTGCTGACACTGGTCAGCAAATTATGGTTAAAATTATAAGCACCAACAGCGTCATGCTGAGGATTTCAGCATGGCACTGTTGGTGCTTCTAATTTTAACACCAACCTTGCAGTACTTGGTATTTTTATTATATTTTCAGCTCCAGGTCTTGTCATGAAACTCTCAACTTCACTTTTCAAAAGTCTGTGCTACCACCAAATCTCCAAAATAGTGTTGGTCCCATATCCTATTTGAAAGGTTTCGTGCCCTGTGATGATGCGTTTGTGCATTATGTTTTTAGACACGCACACCTTGCATCTTGTTCCCTTGTTACTCTGTAAGTGCATGATCAATTAGCTGAGCACTTGCAGAGCTGAAACCAGAGGTGCCTCTGGTCCCAGCTTGCTGTGGCCATGGTATAAACACACACACACACAGAATGGACTTTCTGTCTGCTTGTAGTTGCCCCAGATACACTAAGCAGTACCGCTGTAGTGGCAGATCTAGAGAAGCTGATATGAGCACTCCATATAAATCTGAAACTTTCTGAAGTAAAAGAGCTGCACATTACTAAAAGAAGTAATATTTAGGACAGTTTAGGCATTTGGCACTATTTTTTTTTTTAGATATTGGCTGCTGTGAACATCAACATGGCCAAAACACATCTCCTCTGTAGGCACAGAAGCAGTCACATTGCCAGCCACAACTAGAAATATAAGGGCACATAGTACGAATTCAGCTCTGGTAATGCTTTGGAAGAGTGCTGAACTGTGCCGAGTACAGTTACAAGTAAGGGTTGGTATGAAAGCAAGATCTCAAGGCTCATGCTCCCTTCTCCATATGTTGGAGACTAGGGAACACATTCAGAGCTGTGGACCTCAAAGTATCTACAATTTCTTTATAGAGCAGCCTTTGATTCTCTAGTTGCAGAAAAGAAGTTTCCACACAACCTTCCTTCTCTGAAGGAAGAAGCTCACGGGGCATCTGAAAAGAATCTGAATGGTGCATTTAAACAAAGGCTCCAAGAAATCCTCATTATTTTAGCACTGGTAGTAACTTTTTGGCCAAAGTCATGATTTTTCAGCGTTTAATATGGAAAGTAGTTACCCTCCATGAGGCTGTTCCTTCTCCTTGAGCTGAAGGTATGGATGTTCCAGTGCAAACTGGCTGTAATGAATATAATCAGGATCCTTAAAAGATTTTCTATCTTAGACAAACTATTTTAGGAGATTTCATGGGATTAGGAAAATGTTGGTAGAATATGTCTGGTGGCTTTATGTTATTGCATCAATCTCTAGTTTTGGCACTAGTGAATATGAGGAGATTTTGCACCTTTACTGTAAGTTCTTTAAAAAATTAAAGTTCCTTTCATCTTGATGCACTTGTGGACCCCAGCCAGAAAAACACAGGTCTATATAATAAAGTTTTCCTTTAGCCAGTAATGAAATCTCAGAGCGTATACAGGAATGCCATTACAAGATCAGTTCACTAACCCAAAGCAGTTGCTTCCATTTAATCCGGTTATCTGTATATGTATTTTTCCTTTTGTGACAACTGAGGGTATCTCCCTGGAGTGCAATCAGGTTCCTACCATTGATGTGCATATCTGCATAGGTCCTGAAGTTTTTAGTGTTCCTCTAGCACATACTTCACTTTTAATTGATACACATCTTAGGCATGAGAACACTCCTGGGTTCTTGTTTAGAGAACAGACAAAATGAAGGATTGAAAACTAAAGAAAAACAGAAGCACAGATTTCTTTATACCTTATTTGAGTGAATGTGTATGGTTCTTTGATCATATCAAAAGAAAACTGTTGATGACATGTGCTGAAAAATAAAACAACATAACATATGGCTGAGAGCATATCAGCATAGTACTTCTGTTTTTACACCAATCTCTACAGAGTTTTTCTAAAGCACATTTGCTAATATTTTAGAAAATATATTGAAATGTTCAAGTTTTTGCTATTTGCTGTTATAGCAGCTTTGGTAAAAACTAATTCTTTTAAGAGTCTACCATTGTCATACAAATCTTTTAACTTCTTTGACAATAAACTGCTTGCTGCATTTTGAGAAAGTACTCATTGCAAGCAAAAAATACATTGCATGAGTTTTAAACAAAGTGTATGTCCTATACCATACTCCCAGGAGCGGCTGACTACAAAAGTGCAAGACAAATTCAGATACCATGATATTCCTGCAAGCTTGGTAAGGTTTATGTGACAAACACCATATCTTAAGCTGGGGTTTTTCACATTCTTATGCTGGAGGTACTAATTCCTATGGAAGCGTGAAGACATAGACTGTTCCCAGTCACTGTGGTTAAGGATGTCTTTACCTGAAATTGAAAGACATAGCAGGGATCTCTGAACTCCGTGTATAACAAGCCTCTGGTCTATGACTCAAGACTATAGGTTTTATAACTGTTATATTGTTCTCCCTAGTCTAAAGAACTTAATAAATAATTATATACTGGGTGAGGTTCACAAACATATTACATTAACAGGCACTTTTTGGAATCTATCACCACACTAGCAGACTTTCAAAGACATGGTAGCCTCCAACAACAGGACCAAATTTAGATGAGAAGTTCGTTTGGCTTTGCTGTCAACTTTAAATAAAGTTATGAAGTAGAAGTATTTTATACACTTAATGAGAAGTGCCAATCTAAATAAACTATACATAATCATCTGCATTTAAATTCTTACTAGGAATAATATTTACTATAATGAATTATATTTCAATAGAAGTACTTTAATGGATTTCAGTCTTGAATTTCAGAATCAGTCTTATTTTTTAATAAGTAAATCAAATTTTGTTTCCTCAGAAGATTTTAAAACATGGATGAGTGGTCTTGTTGCTCTTTGCATAACAGGGAGCCAGAAGTAGCCAAACAGAATGATCTGTTTGTGGTAACATGGGAGCTAATGACATAGCCTGGAAAAGAAATAGAGCATCCCAGAGATCCATATCCTGCTTCATGGGCTCTGATGCTTTTCATAATTTCCATGCTTTTTATAATTTCTATCTATGCAATACTACAGTATTCAGAAATCATTAAAGAAGCAAGGAGATTAAAAAGAGGGAGAGTTTACATCTTGCAATGGTAGGGCTTAACAGCTGTATGTGGAGAAAACTCATCTATTTCATACTCTGAATTTTAAAAAGCCACTATACAATGACATCTTGTACTTTCGTGCAATGCAAGAAAACTAATAATTGAAAACCTCTGAAGGGCCCATGTCATGTTTTTAATGTATTCCTGTTCAGTGTTCTGAGTAGAAATTTTGTTGTTTCTATTGGTAGAGGGTAGATTGAACTGATTACATACTGTGTCATAAATAAGTGTGTTTTGTTCCCTGAAAAATTATTGTTTCTTGAGTAAAAGGAAAAATAAGCAAAGGGGGAAGGGTGCACTTTAAGGTTGCTGTCCTGGGCTTTCAGATTTCAGTTCTCAGCTACAATATCCTAAATATAAACTATTTTTTTTATTTTTAGGTCCAATTTCTAAATTGTTTAAGAAGATACTTTTCTGAGTTAATTGGTAGGTATACAGCTGCTGGATAAGGTCTTTGTCTACCTGAACTACAAGGAAAGGTGGGAAAAGCATGGCTTGGATATTTGTTTACAGTCTCTTGATTCTGGGACTGGCAAAGGCCAGATTGAGTTTGGCATAAATTAGAGCCATCTAAAACTGTTGTGTCATTGCTGACTACCTGAGACTCTGTGGGATCACTCAGAACTGGAGGTCAGGTATTGTGGGCCATGCTCCAGGAAGGTGCTTTAAGAAATGGATAATCCTCAGCAAGTCAGCTAGATTCATTTTCCAGATGGTTGTACCATTCAAACAGAGGCAAAAGAAAGTCACACTCCAGGTGTGACAGCAATATTGAAAGAAATGCTTGGTTCTGCTATCAATAAACTTACTTGAACAACAAAGAGGGTTACAGTGGCTCTCTGGAGTCCTGTGCAAGGTGAGAACCATGGACAAATGAGTAGGGTTCATGCCTTTAACCACTTAAGTTTGCATCTCTACAGCTACACTGCCACTGAGATCAGAGCTAGTTTAAATTTAGCTTAACTGCATTGATAAAAATTGCAGTTGCTTCTTTTACAGTGGTGTAAACGCAGTACTGGGTCAGACAATATCGACTTTTTTTTTTCTTTTTTTCTTTTATTTTTTTTTTTCTAGGCCACTCTTGTCTCTTCAGCTAAAATGAGCAATTGATCTTGTTATCTATTCTGCCACTAAGAGATACATCACAAGTTGCACGTGTCTGGTAATGTCCATATCAATTTATGTGTTAACCTTACAGTTAAATTTCACCTGCAGTCATCAGTAATTATCAGGGGAATTTCTTGATGTCCTTTCTCTTATTCAGGATTTTTTGCCTTGTTTCCTATTTAAATAGCATCTTCATGTTTCTAGCAATGATACTGAGTAAGAGAATTCTTACAGCCTTGAAATCTCAGTGGAATTCTAAAGGTGCACAGCACTTCAGGAAAAAAAAAAAAACAAACCAAAAGAAAAATGTCACGTTCCAGCGGGGAACAGCATTCTGTGGGGAACAGTGGTGAGTTCTTTTAATAATGGACGGTCGGGAACGGAATTAAGCCAAATGAGGCAAACATTGTATATGAGAACCATTTATAGGTAAAACAAACAAACAAACAAACAAACAAACAGTTACGCTATACAGAGGGCTAGAGAAGACAGAGCAAGAGGAAGAACAGTGGGAGAGAGAGGGAGGAGGCCGAGGGAAAAGCGGGCGCTCCCGGGGGAGCCGGGCAGTGCCGTCCCTGTCCCGGCGGGGCTGTGCCCGCTGCCGGCCCGGGCACGGCTCCTGCGGCCACGGGCGGCCGGACACGAGGCCGGGGGGCATCGGGCAGGAGCTCCAGGGGCCGGCAGGGCCCCGGCCGGGATGGGCGGTGGGCTGGCTCGGAGGCAGGGACAGGGATGCTGGGACGGAGCAGGCAGGGCTGGTCAGGGACACAGGGAGGCAGGACAGACGTCAGGGCGAGCAAGAGCCAGCCAGGGCAGGAGAGCCAGAAGGTAGGGCTCCAAAAACAAGTGCGAAAAGCCCCCAAAGAGCCCAAAGGCAAGGGACGGAACAGCCCCGCAGTCTGGGGTGCAGTGACTTTTTATGCCCCCGGCTGCTCCCCAGGTCCGCCTGCTGACAGGAGCCCTTTGACCCAGCCCAGTGTCCCAGTGAGTCCATTGAGCTTCCACCATCTGAGTGCAGAGTGTCTCTGGGGTACAGTGCCTTCCGTGCTCCCCTGCTGGCTGCCTGTCCCGTCAGACATGGACTGGTGGCCAGGCAAAGCCTCCCCAGAGACAGGCTTTCTCCATCTTCTCCTGGCTGCCTCCTGGACACGGCACATGTGCAATCCCTCCCCCACGTGCCTCTGACAACCATTGTTGAGGCATAACAAAACTCATTGGCTCCTTACAACAAGCCAACAAAAAAAACCCAACACCCAAACCCACAGCAAATAAAACAAAACAAGAAAAACATAGATGAGTGTAATTAATCTTTAATTTCTCCACTGAGACACAGTTGCATACAGCACAAGATAAAAGGAGGTAATTATTAGACCATTCAGAGCTGCGCTGCATGGCCATCCTGCAGAGAAAAGGAAATAGAGAACAGCCTCAGACAAACCACATGGGGAAGTTTAGGTAGACCTCGATACCAAAGCCACAGTTTAACTTTGACACTAACATTCACAAGCATCTTCATTGAAAGTACCAGTGTCTTTAGTGACCACCAACAGGTATGTATTTTCTCTAAGCTAAAAGGCAGTGCACCCACAGTAGTTGTGAAGAAGCTGAACAAAGGAATGGTTTATATGACCAGATATAACATTTCTGTTTCTACTGAGAGCTCCTTAAGTCATTCTATTTAGAAAGATGAAAAATATTTACATTATTTCACTATAAGGAGGTAAATTTCTGTATGTGAGCTCATAAGGATGCAGAAGAAGAGAGATACCACTTATTCTCTGTTACATAGTTGTTACACACACTCTCATATATACTGTGGTGATACACAGCACATCCAGTTTGGGCACAAAGATGAAGAAAGATTGTGCAATATTCACAGACAGCATGAAACTAAATGCTCATTTATAAATCGTTTAGGCACTTCCTTCATAGTCTTTTCTTCTGTTACTTTTAGTTCATTAATATGATTAGGTCTCTGCCCATGTCTTTTCATCTTTTGAATGTGGTATATTTTTTGTATGTGCATTGCCAAAATTGCCTGGTTTTAATGTTCTAATGCAGGATTGCACTTTGCCTCCTGACTTGCCCACTTGTCCACTTTGAGCTAATGTTAGTAAACATCCCTTAGAAACAATCGCTTTTAATCTTGTCAGAGATGGCTGTGTTGTGAGGGTGAAAATTAGTTATTAGCTTAGCTTTTCATCCATGCATAATAGGATGTTAAAATCAGAGATGTTTGCTTGGGGCCATGAGAGGCATCCCACTCTGAGCTTACAAGTTTTGAATTTATAAAGTGCAACATATTTAAAATAAACAAGCAGAAAGCAAATGCCAGTTTAAAATTAGAAAAGTCTGTTTTGTGTATTTTTGTCTTTGAGCTAGACATTTAAGGCATCTTTTTGATTACAGCAAAAGAAGAAAAATATGCTGTATATTTGCTGGTTTTTATCTCTCTTCCACCTTTGTTATAATAGATAGTCTACAGAAAAAAATTATGCCATGTGCTTCTTGGAGTGAAGACTTTCCCCCTGAATGGGGTTCTCATCATCTTGATTCTTCAGAATTAATCATCCTGCGTTCTCATGCTGTACCTTATCAAAGCTCTAAAAATTAAACATATCAAGACAAAGTCAGGGTGAAGAACAAAAAAAAAAAAAAAAAAAGGAAACCCAAAACAAAATAATGACAAAATCTCTTTGCACCTGTATTGCAAGGTAAAGCTGATGTAATTTAGAGATCTCCCCCTCATTCTGCACAGAAGCATCTGTGGCAGGATGGGAATCCAGGATCCCTCTCTGCAAATACCCACAGAGCAGTTACAACTTCCCATTTTCTTTGTCTCTTATTCCACTTGAGCTAAATCAGAGCAAAGGATGTAAAGCAGGTGATAGTTCCCTTAGGACTGTTTATGTTAGAACCATGGTGATTGGCAATGAAAGCAATCAGTGAGTTCAGGCACTTTCAGAGGGACCTCTAATGTCTCAGTGCTTTCCTTTGTCATCCCCAGCTGCTGCATAGCAAAAATGGCTACCACAGAAACACAGGTAGGCATCATGGTTCTGAATGCATATATAATGCAAACTGCAGAGTGTATACTAGTCTGCTAGATGACAGGCTTGAGTCTTTGGATTGCCTACCAAGTGTTGATGAAAAGCCACACAGATTCTTAGTTCAGAAACTCCAATTTTTCCTCTCTTCCTGTGTTCATTTTCTTTATCAGCAGGGGATGACTTACACTTTCATAACTGATTAACATTTTAAAACTGTGGGAGCAGTTTGTGTGGCATTTCAAATTATTTAACTCTTTAGCTCTTAGCTGAGCTCCTCTTTGGTTGGTTGGTTTGTTTTTTGGGGTTTTTTTCTGCATTTGTTTGTTTGTTTGTTTTGTTTTTGGAATACCAGTTGTGCCAGCATATCAGCGCTTCCAGAAAGTGTTTTGCATTTGCAGAAGACATTAGGGACATCAGTTACATTAACTAAATTTGGGCAGTACAAACAAGTGGAGATTTACAAGCTTTCACCTCATTGTCTGATCTACCCACATAGGTGGAGGAAACAGCCTTGCCATAAGGCTTTGAGAAACCCAATAGATTTCTTAATCCTTTTGATGTCGTGTTTTCCTCAAAATAATTTCTTCAATGGGCTGTTTGAAATCAACAGGACCTATCCTTTTCCCCTTAATCTTTTTTCTTGTTTTGCCCTCCCTCACATGTGATGTATGGGCAAAGCAGGGGCTTGCTGGTACACAAAGAGCAGTCTTCCAACTCTGCTTTTTCTCACAGCCAGTTGAAATTCATCCTAAAGCATGGTTGAGGAACACTATTCACTTAAAAATAAATACAGTACTTGAAGGTGTTTTTCCAAATCCACAGACAAACATCTAGCTGCAATGCATAGAGCATCATCTGTAGCTGAGGAAAATTATTAAGCAATGCCAACAAACTTGCCTTTAGCCCACTCACAATGGGTGCCACCTGTAAGTTAAAAAGGCCAACATCTGTTGAAGTTCACTAATTGAATTGATAAGATGGCTAAAGATATATCAAAGGGTTTCAGTTCCAAGGTCATTTGAGTAAGGACAATCCCTACTGACCTTGGTGCAACTTGAGTGGCATTTGAGTCTAATGATTCCAAGCATGGACATGGACATTACTCTCCACCACTGTTCTGCAGTGCTCAACTGAATACTCAACACTGTAAATATTAGTTTGTTTTTTCTTATTACTATCTTTCAGCAAACAGAAGTCAGATTGTAACAGAATAGTCTGGGACAGTTTTCCTACTCCCTTACAGTTAAGAGTGCAGAGACAAAACTACCTTTCTGGTTTTCTACAATATATTGCGATCAAAAGCTGGGCATAGGTATCCTGTTTTCTAGGTTGTCAGTTTTAAGAATTCAGAAAAGATATGAATGGCCCAGTAGTGAATGACAAGAAAGAAAAAAATACAAGAAAGACACATTTTGTCTGCATTTCAAGATGAGGTATTCATCTCCAAACCTACATTTCTTCTAACTTTTACTGCCTTCCATTTCTAATTCTGCTTTAGCTGAGATTCATTCCCCTATTCCCAGATTTTCTTTCTAGATTCCTTGGGTTGGAGATTTCTGTTAGTCCTGTCCCTGCATTCAGTCACAGGGGCATTGATTTTAGAATGTACTCCTGTGAGTGATTGGTAATGACCTGCTACCACTCTTTGGCACAGGTTAACCAACAGACATGGTAAAAAGAAATCCTTTACAGTCAAGCCAATAGAAAAAATTAGAATGGAAAATAAAAAAAACACTGTGAAGAACCAGTCAGGAATGTATTTAATGTTCTAAAAGCTCACATATACTTCCTGAAAATGTAACTGTTTTGCAATTAGTATTAGAAATAAATCTCCTTCAATTTACTCTTTTCCCGGTAGGAAATAGACAGCACAGGACATTCAATCACTTACCTTTGTTACATTAAATAGCATCAAACAAGAGCAAGAGGAAATAGAAAAATTGTGCTAGTAGCATTGGTGCCTTAAAAACTCTTACAATATCTGAAAATCATGATTATTTCTGAAAATACTAGTTGTTTGTTATTTTATCTTATAATTAGTATTCTGAAATATTAGTTGCATTGCAAAAATTAGTAGCTTTTCTGACAATTTATTAACAGGTGCAAACAGCACATTTTAAGGTTTGGAGGCAGGTAATTTACAGCTTTTTGTAGGGGAAATGAAACCAGAGGAAAGAAAAGTTGGAATGTTTCGTCTACATTTCTTTACCCTTTCTTTGAAGTTTCCTGTTAATATTCAGGAAAAATTTCCCTTTTCTAATGTTCTTCTGCTAGTCGTATTTTATTTATCTTGGTTTCCCATTGTAAATAAAAAGTAAGAAACCTGCCAGTTCCCTTTGATCACGGTTCTGTTCTTTTCCCCAGCAAAACTTACACGCTGAGGTTTTTGGTTTTTTTCTTTCTTTCAGAGGTGAAAAGCATTCCTCATTAGGAAGAGCAGATGCATCCTATCATAAAGGGTTGAGGGTTATAGATTCTTTCAAGTAGTTTCCTTTCTCTCCAGGTACAAATTGTTTAATCCCGAAGCTTTGTCAATGTTCTGGAGTGTTCATGTATTTAGAATATATTGTCACTGGAAGCTCCAGGCAAACCATGTGTAAAAACAGAAAAAGATATTAAAGCATAAAAACTAATGAGGACACAGTGCAAATATTTCTCATAACCATTGCCCAGAATACTTCCTCAGGGGAGTCAGACTACAGTAGTTACATCAGGAAAAGAGGTAAGCTACAGGTGGGTTCCAGCATTCTCCCTTTATCCCTGTATAGAACAGAAAAACAAAACCCAACAAAAATGCTTCCTTTACCTTTTTGATCATTTTAATTTGTTTGAAAAAAGATATTAATCCATATTTCTTTTCATGCTGATTCATAGTTTGAAAGTTTTTTTCTAAACTCCTTTAACTTTTCAATTTAAACGTATTTCCTGTGGACATATATATCAATTATTTTGAAAGTGCAAACCCAGCAGTGCAAATATTTCAGGTATTTAATAAACACAGGACTGAAACAATACACTGAAATTACTGGTCATACAAGATCTTGAAACAAGGGAAGTGTTGTACTCTACTCAGAAAATGTTTTCTTGAAGTTTGCGTATATCCCCTTTCCTTTCCTTTCCTTGTGAAGTTTTAAAGTTACACACACACATACACTTGCCTGAAGCCTTATGAAACTGAAATGTCAAGTGAGAGTTGCTTTATATCATGTTCTGTCAATCAAAGTAAGCGAGGCTTTATGCATCTGTTGCTAGTATATTGGCACTTTTTGAAGAGTGTTTCGGAGGGAGCGAGAATAAATAAAGATCCTTCAGGCACTTTCTCATTTATGGATGAGGAATCAAAGCAGTCTGAAACTTCATTTTCAGCCTGATACCCTGAAGATTGTTGGCTGATAATTCTGGATGGAACAGCTTATCTGGGAGGATTAGGGAGAACACGGACTTCCTATTACTGCTGGCTTCAGCCTATTCAGCTGGGCAGACTCTGTCACACATTATCTGTGCCTTTACATATGTCACTAATCTTATCTATATCTTTTCAGCTCCTTCTGTTGGAGCTGTGGTTTCCTGTGCCTAAATCTCTCATTTCTTCATTACACCAGCTGTATAGGCATTAGCCTTCTCTAACAGCCTTTCTGCACCATGTCATTCAGTAATGGCTAGTAATGCAAAAGTATGAGAAGGTAATGGTTGTGTTTTATCTCTGATCTTACAGGCCTTACATCAATGTATTAACTGCACACCTCCCTTTCCACCAGCATACTCCATTTTCCCCCCAACGTTTTTGACCAAATCCACTTGATAAAATAAAATCACCCCAGCAATAGAGTGTCTCTGCAATCGTTAAAAATAATGGAAGCAGACAATTTGGGGGCAGGTTTATATGCTGGAAGGGTCAAAAGTAGTTTGTAACCAGAAGAACCAAAACATCAGCACCAGCACTAATCTGGAGCTTCTGTCTTTGCTAAATGGTGTTACAAATTTAGTGGTGTTCATCACTAGGACAATATAGCACAAAAGAAAGAAGTCTTGGAGTTTTCTGAGAGTCCCTGCCCTTTTTGGATTTCACAGGGAAGCCCCTTTCCCACAAGCTGCTCTAAAAGACTTTCTTGACTTCATCTGGTTCCCTGCTTGCCAGCTAAGTTCCATCCTTTCTCTGCTATTCTGCTTTTGACTTTCAGCCCTCCTGCCACACCTCCACTCTAGTGTCCTCTTTCCTTTCTAATTAATTTTTTGCTGTTTCTTCATCTCCTTCAGCCATTTTAAACTTCCTCATTCCCTGTTACGGTAATAAAAATGACAATAAATGAATTTTTAAAAGTGAAGGAAATGAAACCACTGAGATACTACTTTACTATTTTATTATCCCACTAACTGGTTTTGACTGTAAGGTCTTTTGGGCAGGGACTGCTCTTATTGTGTGTTTTCCTTCTGCCTAGTACAATACACATGAGAATGAAAAAAAAAAAAAAAACAAACCAAAAAAAAACCCACAAAAAAAAAAACCCCGAAAAATAATAAGTCAGTCCTTATCTTAAAGACTTTTTTGGGTACCATCAGAATGCAAGCTAGAAAAACACATCACTGACCTCTGACTACTAACTCCTGCAATAGTACTATCTGACACTTTATTTCTAATTAGTAACTTAGCCAGCTTCTTATATAATTAATTTTAATTACATTTAAGTATAATTTAAAATATTTTAAAGCAGTGGAATTTTACTTCCTGTTTTTGCTGCCCTTGCATTTTGTTTTACTTTAAATTGCCAAGTTATTAAGCATCCGTATCTTGTCTGTTCTTTTGAGGTTGGAACAATAAGCTTTATCTGAAACTGACAAACATAATTTCTCCTCTTCATAAATGAATGCTTTCAATGTCATGGTTTCCCCACCTCTCCACCACAAGTCCAGTGAAGGCCACATCATTTAACACAGACACATTTTTTATTCAGTGACAAGCAGAAGCAAGAAATGTAATGTCTATTCCAGAGCTATACAATTACTACTGAATTATATAGATGAGACACACAAAGAGAGTTGTGTTAGCTTCAGCATTGATGGCAACTGTAGGAAATTATGTCTTACAGCAATGGAAGATTTTCTTGAGTATTTGCATTCTTTCAGAGATTTGGAAAATCTGCTTACTGTGAACCCTGCAAGAACTTCTGGGTTTCAGCCTACACTAGGCATTCATGGTCTCTTAAAGATGGAAGGATTTAATTTCAGACGCTCCCATGGAAGTTGTTTTCACTCTTCTAATCTAGTTGACTTGTTCTTCCCTACAATCTTGTACACAGGCTTTTTCAACGAGCACTAGGATCAACTGAGTATTTCATATACCGTTCATTTTGCCCGTGCAAAATGAACTGTATACCAAATTACGCATTTCACCAATTGGACAAGGCTATTTCTCAACTCAGGGAATCCAATGTTTCATCAGGTGCACCTGAACCCCTTTATGATACACGCAATATGAAGAGCTATATAAAGAATCTCTTAAATACTTAATTTATAGTCAGCCCTTGTCTGAGTATGTGTCATTTATGAAAGGATAACAAGGGGCATGTGGACTTGTCATTAGCCAAGGGTAGCACAGGTTATGACTTCTAATTCTGTTCTCAGCCCTGCTACAGAGTTACTACATGACCTTGCACAAATCACTTAACCTTTATATGACTAATTTTATCCATCTATAAAATGGGGATAGTAAAAATTTTAGCTACACGCAGCAGGATGATGAGAATTAATTAATGCTCTTGAAATCCCTGAGAAAGAAGACTTTCAGGGCCTAATTCCACAAGTATTCACTCTCTGACTCTGCTTTAAGCAGCTACTTCTAGCTAAGCAAAATTAGTATAAAAAAACCTACCAGCTGGATTTGTTAGCACGGTTCAGATTCCCTCTGCTTAGATACGAAGCTCACCCAAAACATTCTAGAGAATCAACACAAAAGAAAACTCAAGTGATTCATTACTAATATTATTTGAATATGCATATACAAAGAGTATAACCAACCATATTTGTGCCTTCAGAATTTTATAGCAAGGGCTCCAAGTAGCATATGCAAAAAATTGACATCTGATTAAAAGTGCCTGTCCATGTTACTGGAGCTGCAAGCAAAAGGCAGGTGAGCAAATGCCCACGTGCATGTGGGAGAGAAATTGTGCACTGTTCATGTAGTTCTTCAGCTCCCTTTTTTTCAAGATTTGACCCTAAAACTTCACTTCTGGATTGTGGACTAATTTTCCAAAAATAAAACCAATAGTATTTTCAGTAGAAAACTGAAGTTGGAAATGTGGTATCATGTCACCTACCAATAATTGGAACTCTATGGGATATGACTATTATAAAACACAGCAAAAAGAGCTAGCTAGTATTTATGTCTAAGAGTTGGGATGAGGGGGAGCAATGGAACAAAGGTGACCAACCTCACTTCTCTCTGCTACTAGCATGCTGATTTACAGTGGGCAGCCCAAATCAGTTCTAATCCAATTTCAACTCCCACATATTGAGACATAAAGAAATCCTTATACAATGTAGAACAACCAGTCTTCAGTATTCTGATCTGTTGTTTTACTTAAGCATGCATGGATTTGGTCAAAACAACCACTATATTTCTTTCTACCGTTAAGGCAGAATTTAACTGTTGCAAACTTCATCAGATGAACAATATATTCAAATTCAAACCTGAAAATCAGTCCAAAGTTACAGAACTGTCAAGAAGACAGAAAGAACCAATCTTGTCTGTAGGCATCAGTAATACAATCGTCTTATTGACTAGCAACAAACCAAGAGATTTAAGGTTCAAGCTCATGTGTGGTGTAACCTGAAGTACTCCACGGCAGGCCCTAAGTCAAGTGCACTTTCAAATTACCCTCAGAAGATTCTTCATCATTAGGAAAGATGAATTCTTTGTGCAATAGGAGTGATTAACCTTGAACCTTCAAAGTCAAGATGATTAGATGTGTGTGGGGGGGAGGGATTCTGCAGTCTCCAACATGTTTGAAAACTGACACATTACTGAGAAAATAAACAAAATAAATACAACTTTCTCGGTGTGCTGCTGCAAAACATTCCAGCATATTTTGCTGTAAAAACCTTTTCTCTTTTAAATGATCAAAGCAGCATGTGATCCAATCTGTTAAACAACTGCAACAAGCCAGAACAACACAAATACACTTAAATGTCCTGTTTACTAAAGATGTTCATTGAAGATAATGATGCACAGGCCCAAGAGATTTGGAGAAAAATAAGTAAATAGAAATTAAACCCAGCTTAATGTTGCCTAGGATAAAGTGTGGAGGAGGAGGTGGTTTTTGAGGAGTACTCTCAGTGCAAGTAGCTCTGGGTGCAGCTGCAGCAAGAGCAGGGGAGAGCCCTGGGAACTGCTGACCCTTTCCATAACTGAGGGCTTGGGGGCCTGTGGCCTGGCCAAGTGGGTGGACACCAAGACGCAGCAGGAGCAGATGAGTCCTGGGTTTTCCTTTCCTTAGACTCTGAGGGTGTAAAAGCCCCAGGGTCTAGTCAGAGGCACCTGTCTCAAGCTGTTGTTTTTTATATAGTGATTGCACCATGATTAAATTATTTTAAGAATCCAGATGTCTGAGACTCTGACGTGGAAGTCTGGAGTCAGGAAGCCTGTTCTGGCTGTGTGAGTGTGGGGATGTAGCTACAAAGGGGCCTCAGTCCCAGTTCAGGTAGCGTAGGAGTGACTTCCAGAGCGGCTCCTGGACAGTTGGACAGAGAAGTTTCCGTAACAGTGGTGACAGCTTTTGTCTTTTGTCTTTTATTAGAACTAAGAATGACTTTACACCACTAAAATAATTTTGCAGCTTACACATTTAAATTAATATAAGCACAGCAGAAGAATATGACAGAAAGAGCTAAACACTGCCAAAGTAGCTTACCTTTAAGCATACTTTCTCCTGGGTCAGAGAGAAAAAATGTGCTTTGCTGGAAAAATGAAACAATAATAAACTAATAGTAATAATAATGCAACACAGACTATTTCTATAAGAAACAAGTAAAGCTAAGCCATAAATAAATAAATGCAAGGTGTTCTTGGGATGTTTTGGCTTTTCATATTTATTGCATTAGTTTTTGATAACCAAAGCATATAATTGCATTGACTAATTCCTTCTCTGCCTTCTTTATTTATTCTCTGTCTGACATTCTTTATTTCCTGTATCCCTTGACCCATTTCAAGAAAGGACTTAAGGAGGTGTTCATTATTAAGTCAAATGAATTTTTCAATTGACTCACATAAAACATATACAGAAAGTTTTCAGATGTTGGGTCACCTGTGAGGACCTCCGAAGGAGGCACTCACCTGCTGGCCTTGTGTTAAATTCCACTCTTCCCACTTCATCATGCCGTAGTCTAGGCTAGTCTTCACACCCATTCACATCGAGTCACTCAAACGGCTTTTTTATGGTAATATCCAGGAACCATACTGCCTTCAAAGAAAACACTGCAGCTCTAGAAATTCCCTGTGTGAATTCTAGAAATTCATTGTGTTTTTCCTAAACATAATGTTTAGGAGAGCTGTTCATCTCTTCTTATCCTTCGTTGCTCAGGTTGGTTTGCAGTCTCCTGTATAAACCTGACTTTTAAATGTAGCCTTTAAAGTGGCAGGAAACTCAACAATTCTGTGCATGCAAATAGTGCTCAGAGCACTTTTCACATCATGAAGCTTATAATGTGGACACGGCTTGTCTCTCCTTAGGTTAGGTTCATTTTTAAAACTTCATTATTAAAACTTCTAATCATTTTAAAGGGATTTTCCTGTTCACTTCAGTCCTGATATGGTCTTAGCAGTAAGCCTTTTGTAAAATGCTGACGTGCAGTTGATGGGAGGATATGTTGTTTTTAATACCCCGAGGTGTATTCCGCCATGCTTCCCATTTCACATCATGAACCAGAGAATACAGGTGATGCTTAGCCTATTTTTATCTTAAAGTAAAATTTTTCTTAAATTACAGTCAGCCTTAGTGAAAATTAGTTTATCTGAAGTGATCATTCATATATGTACATGTACCTTGAATCCAAAATTAGTAAGACATATTTCTGCCATTAGATAGCTATTTTCAAATGTCTAATTTTGATAAGTCAGGCTTATTTCTTATGAGTCAAAGACTTATTTCATGAGTCAAATGGCAGGATTACTGAGGGTGGAACAGATGAAGGTAATTCATCCCACCTGAGGTCTCCTCATGCACGTTGTAAGCATTTGATTTTTATGAGGACATTAATTACATAAATACATCTGAATGAATGAGTGAGTAAGAGACCAATACACCCTGTGCTCAAGTGCCTGGATATACTATACTGGGAACTAGCACTTAACTATGCTGGCTAGGAAAGATGCCTTCTCACACATAGTGCTTCTGATGTATCTAGAAATGTGGCCTGCATCTATCCCAGAAAATGCTAACAATGCTGGAGTGAGCCCAGCTCCAGGATCCTGTTGTCATTGACAGTAAAATGTTACAACATTTTCAACAGACACAAATGACCAATAACAAAGCACTCAACACAACAGATCAATCAATATTTATAAGCTGCCTTCTAGTATCTCCATCTGATAACTTACTAACTGTTGCTATAGGGTTTGTGTACACACTTTAAGCATCTTCCAAAATGTTTAGATAGGCATTTTTTTCCACACTATATATTTTGTTCCACACATCTATAAATTTAAAAACAAACAAACAAACAAGCAAGCAAACACACACAAAAACAAAAATAAACCCAAACAAAACAACAACAACAAAACAAAAACAACAACAACAACAAAAACCAAAAAAACACCCTCCTAGAATTTTTTCCTGCCTCTTCTTAATTTTTAGATTTCACATTTCTGAAGAACTGAGGGAGGGGGTCTGCGTATTCACAATTAAATGCTCTAAAAATATGTATTTTCATATTCAGTATCACATTTTATTTGCTATTCACTAATATTGGAGGTAAAGCATTATGAATTTTTGCATGTTTTACAAAAAAGAGTGATGATATTCTGTTAAATCCATGCTGTGTTTCCTATCAAAACGTAGCTGTGTGCAGAATTTCTTATTCAAAAAAAAACCCTTTAAAGTGATCTGCTGGAGTTCTTCTCTCAAGAAGCCCATCTAAGAAGGCTATCTGTCCCCCAATAAACCCTTTTCTAGCCTACCATAAAATACAATCACTTCCTGTAAAGAGATCAGGAAATTATTTAGTCAGACGTTTTGTGGTGAAACTTGTATTGTGAAAAACAATCTAATTGAATTGATTGAAAAACAAACAAATTGATGATTTAGGTCTGAAAAGTTAACAATCTTATATTCCACTCTTTAGATATTTTAAAAACTTGCCAAATATATGTATTCTACTCATCACAATGCAGTTAAGGTGTTTGCAATAGGGATTATCTATGCAGGAGTATCTTTATATACAAGTCCTAGTACATTGGGGAAAGGCACCAGAAGCAAACAGCCCAACACCCTCTATGAGGACATTGCATGCTGTCAAATCAGGGCTCAGTATCAGCAGAGATAACAAACTTCTACACATGAGTAAATTAATCCTATAAAATTACAATGATGATTAAGATAAATTAATATTTATATACTGCATCCTCCTACTTGCACTCTTTCTATCTAATATCAGGGAGGCTAGATAGTCTCCTCTGTTGTTGGAATCATATGCACTGGGAAGGAATTAAGCTATGTGTTCTAAGAAGCATTAATCTATGTGAAATACTAATATGTCTTTGAAGTAAAGCAATAAAACAGAACACCACAGATCTATTGGAAATACAGATTTGCTTTAACTGCTGAATAATTGTTAATTTGGGAAATAAACATAAAATATGTAGAATCTTGCAAATTTGTTACTATATTTTCATAGGCAGAAATGCCATGACCAAAAAAAAAGAAAGATGCAGCAGGCCTGGTAAATTTTGTTGAATGTTTCATGAGTTTACAGAACTTTTATCTTAACACTTACTACAGTTTGAGACTGGTGAATAATTCACAATGAATATTTCATCAGACACATGTTGCCTTCTTTTTGCAAATAGCTCATAGTTTTCCAGATTCATTTGTTATTTGAAATATTTTTTTAAAAAGTAACCATGTAGATTAATCCAAAACCAATATGCAAGTATTCGACAACTTAGTTGGACTGGTTAGTTGTGATGAGCCAGATAAGTCACAAGGTATTTCTATTCAGGCAGTAGGACAACAAGCATATACTTCTGAAAGAAATACTTACACATGCGACTGTGACATTTAGTTTTTAGTGAATACCCCTGCATGGGATAGAGGAGCATGTCTTCTATGACCATTTGTGCCAGTAAAAGGCAATCATTGAAATGTCTGTAGAAAGCAAACACAAAAGGGCATTGTCATTATCACATAGCCAACACAATATACAATCTCATTTTTAGACAGGGGAATGAATTAACAATATGCTGTTGGTAGGGCAGATAAGTGACGCTGAAGACACAAAGACAATCCCAGGGGCAGATATTTGCATGTTATTTGTCTATGTCTCCTTTTTGTAATTGTTTGATGCTGTTGGGTACCTTTTGTTAAGATGAAAAATAGTTCCTAGGCAGTAGCAAACTAAGCTGATGACAGTAGCAACAGCCATCCAATAGTTGTCCTGAAAATTGATTTTGTTCCATGCTGTGCTGTCTAACCATTGTCCTCAGGGTTGCTTGAGGAGGTGAAAATCACTTCTCACTTTGTAATATGCTTCTCTATGACAATGGCTAAAAGGAGCTGTGTCAGAGGAGCTGTTGGGGGGGCTTTACATAAGTGGAGGATCCTTTTAACCAAGGAAATCTTACATAACAGTGTCCAATTAATTTATATCCATTTAACCTACTGGATGCAAAATTAGAGTAGCTGAGAGCTTAGAGACTGGCATCAGTTTTCATAGAACAGTAACCTACTGAATTATCTACAAGCTTAGTAATTTTTCCCTTCCTGCCACATTTACTTTTACTAAGCAAGTGATGCAAAGTGGACAATCACCATTGTTCTCTTTACACGGACTGGCTTCTCATTCAGTCACACCTTATACCTAACAGCCAGAGTGTTTTGCCCATAGTGGAAATAGTGAACACCACAGAGTATGCTGTAATGAGCCAGCTGTGCATAAACAGAGATTAGGAATACAGAGATACCATAGTCAGCTGTGCCTGGATTTTATCTAGACACTTGCCAAAACCGGTTTTCCTAGTACTGTTTTCCTCCACATTATACTTAAAGCATGTGACTGTCACGTGTTCAGTCCAAGAGAGAATAAAAGTATGACAATACCAGGTGCTAGTATTAACACATTTCAAAAATCCATTGTTGGCAGAAGTACAAGCATCTTGATTTACAGAGGTATTTGAAGTACTGTCATTCGATTTCAGTGGGAATTAAGTACCTGACCTGTTTAGGCATTTAGATAAATCTTACTAAACACCCATCTTCACCTCTAGGCAGCTAAATAGCTCTGTGTGTTTGATTTATAGCATTTAAAAGAGGTTGCTGAGGCTTTAACTCAAATCTGCCAGCACATTAAATACAGATGCTAGGCAGCATAAGACTCTGCAAAATAGTTAGAAAGTATTAGCTAACATAGGCTATTACCCTAAATCTTTAACTCCAGGGGCTCTTGGAGGGTAAAAGAATTTTACCTCTCAACAGAAGTGGCAAAACCAAGATTAGATTGTCCAAGAGAAGGAAACAGAAACCACAAAATCTTTCCTCAGCCATACCAAACCCAGTGGTTCTCTTGCCTGTAACTGAACTCCACTATTAAGCATGTGGTTGAATAAACATCAGCCAAACTTGAGCATGTTATGATTATTTGGGGATTTCTTGTTAATGACTACTATGCAGACCACCCAGCTGTGTAGACAAAGTGTGTAGATCTGAAAATATCCATGTGTATAGTGAAATTGCAGTCATTAGGACCACAACAGAGTACCATTTCCCTAGCACTGGCTACACACCCAGTGAGTCAGTCCCTCATTCCCCTGGTAAGGAGAATGGTTTTCAATTAATTCCTCAAAAAGGGAAAAAATAAGAAAAAAAAAAGAAGCAGCTGCAGTGTGCACATGGCATAAGCAGTTTACTAAGGCACTATAGTGCAGTGTCATGCAGGCTGTTAAAGGAAATCTGGTACTCCAGTGATAATGTGTATGTTCATTCAGTATAAATGACTAAGTTCAAAAAAACGTACAATGAATCATGGTTGCAAGGCTGGACTTGCTTTGATTAACTACACTAGTATAATGAGATCCAACAGAGCAATCACTGAAACATTTAGCTCCAAATGTAAATCTTCTTGAACTCTGAAAAAAACATGTTAGGCAATAAGAGGGGGTATGGAATACAGCTATTTTTCATATAATGAAAGTGGAAGCAGTTGGAAAGAAAAGGGAATGTTAAGAAGGTGCTATGCTATGTTTGGCAAGAATGAGTAATTCTGAATATGTCAGTCATGATAATCCAACAAATTTGTATTCTAAAGGTCAATAGAAGTATTTTCTATCATGGTACAATAGTTATGCCAAATACAAAATAAACATTTATAAGACATTTTCAAGTATTAATATGGTACCATAATGTGTCTTGGGGAATTAATCTCAAATTTAAATTAAGGGCATAGATTGAGCAATGTAACAGAATTTTATTAAAAATGTACTGATATAACCCATGGCACTTTCATTTCAGCAAGACTATAATGTTGAATTCCCATATCTCAGGCTTGTCTTAACTGTAGAGATGAAAGGCGTCTTTTCTACCAAGAGGTAGAATGTGCTCTGTCTTTGGAAAACCTACTGTTCCACTCTGAGCATGATGGTTACCTCGTATGGTTACTGGTCATGCCTCTGGACACTAAGGTATGTAATTTTTCCAAGGAAGCTTATCTGCCAAGTGCCATTAATGCCAATAAAAGATAACCTACACCAGTGGAAAACCTAGACCTGTGGTATTTTTCTCAATAGACAACTCAAAATGCAACAGATTTTCCATATATCATCATTTCCCTGCTGTTCTGTCCCTTTTGCCTGTGCAGTTGATTACAGTCCAAGATGACAGTTTTTTCAGTGGTCACTAGAATTTCTGTGAGCATAAAATCCAGAACATGGGCAAACGGAACAACACAAGCAGAAAGAAAATCTTTCCTTTCTACTGTTGTTTGCCCAGAGAATTTAATGGGAAGAGGCCAGAGGGCAAAAATTTTGGTGAAGAACTCTTCTGTCACTATGAGAGAGACTAAGGTTGAAGGTGGCGGTGCTGGTTGTTGGGATACTATCCTCCAGGCTGTATGTGGCCAAGGGTAGGGAGTCCCTGAAGGACATACCACAGAAACACAGCACTGGGGAAGCATCTTAGTGATTTTCTGGTACTTCTTCCTGTGTTAAGAGAGGGAGAGAGTTCCTCTACCTCTCTTTTCCAGCCTTTCCACCATCAAGTAAAAATATTGGGCTTGCCATGGAATGTGTGCTCTATTACATACATGTTACATATAGACTACAGATTATCTCATATAAAGGGATTTGATATTGCTGGTATGGGCATGGTCAGATTTGGTGAGAGTGGATTCAACTCCCTCTAAGACAGCAAACCTCTGCCCACGTACACTGGATCTAAATAGAACCTACAGCATTCAGCACCCAAGTATTTAAATTAATGTTGAGCTTGGTAGACTGAAAGTGCTTACATAAAGCAGTCGCACAGAACATTACAGCAGTCACTGTAAAATCCATATGGTAAACCCTGGTGTTCCAGACTGCTTTTGTACAATATTACAGCACTTGCAGTAAAACAGGACTCATAACCTACAGATTTCTTCAAAATTATTCTGTTCAAAGAAGTGAAAGACTGAACAAAATATTCTTTTACCAATAGAATACTGCATTTCATGCAACAAACCATAGCACTCACAGCTGTTGTGAAGACTACACATTACTAATTTGAAGGTGTATGTGCATATTTAACTTGTAAGATTCAATAGCCTTTGTCATGGCTCAAAGGTCTTAATATAACATCAACAGGAGGCCTCAGACAGTGAGTAGAGTGAAATTTGGAACAGAGTGAAAATCTCTTATTCACCTTTCAGTGATTAAGAGGTGATGAGACTCTACTGGAAAGGAAGGATGATTTTTTTAGGATTATTGTTCTCCTAACACTAAATCATCTTTTTACAATGAAATACTATAATTGACTCAAGGAACAAAAATAAAATGTTTTAACTTTTAACTTGTTTGGAAATCACAGTCAACCTCCAAACCTCAGTGTCTATATACAGACACTGAAATCCATGTTCCAACACCAACAAAAATATCCTGATCAAAATTACTGTCACTGTTGCCATCAATTTCTTTAAAAGCACTGACTAGTAAATGGAAAACATACTGCTTACTCTCCTAAAATATTTTCTACTGTAATGACTGTAAATTTCTCATTTGGTTTTTCTTCTTACCAATTATCCTAGTCAATAGGGAGCTAGAGACTGAAAAGAACTAAACAACTCTTCTCCCTCTGCAGAGTTGTACAACTTCACAAATAGGCAGAAAAAATGAACGTACTTTGAAAGTATCTTTTCCTTAGAAAATTTTGTGGCTACAAAATTATCTGTATCAATATGCTAATTTCAGTACCATCAGTGATTGTGAAATATTAGAAAAATTAAACACAGTTTTGTCTGTTGCGCACTTTGAAGGACAGATATTCTATATCACATGGAATTTTAAGCAGGTTATACAAAGTTTCCTTGACCACCAAATGTCCTCTGACTTTTGGGAGTGTTGTGTGCATGTGTTGTCTTCCCACAAGCAGGAAAGTAGTGGGAGCAGATTCACCAGGACTGGGAAAATAAGACAATCAAGGAATTCTTATACAGATTGAGTGATAGGCAGCTCTGCTCAATGAAATGTTTAAGCATGTATAAGTAAGAGAATAAAGCATGGAGGTAAGTGCTTTGCATGGCTTGTAAATACCACAAGGAGGGTAGGAAGACACAGTTCCTTTTGTTTCACTCAAATGTTTCTTGGGGCATGTGAATGTTATTTATTAGAAATTAAGCAAACCAACTAGACCAGACTGTTTTAAGAACTTGATACGTCCGTTTCTAAACTCTAAAGGATTTCCAAACCTGCCTCTAATTTTTGTAAATGGTAGCATGTGATGAAATTGAGCTGCCTACATCCTAACTATAGAGTTGAGTTGGAACACACATCACATGCTTTTGGCCAGAGAGAGAGGCTGGGACCACGCAAAGGAAGTCTGCCCAGCCCCTCCGGCAGTGGTGTGTCCTGCAGAGACCTCTCCTGGCAGAGCTCAGGAAGTCACACTGGGTTCCTCTCCTTGGCCAAGGTGAGCCTCTATAGACTCAAATTTTCTGATTGCTGGAAGACAGACAAGCCTTGAAAAAAAAATTTTTTGGGGGGTGACCCATTTTTTCCAGCTCTATTATAGAGCTATTTGAACAAAACCACTATAGTTGTTTTATTTCTGATGGTAGTTGGTGTTAATGGACAACCATAGATTGCAAATTTCCATAAATCAATCATATGCTGCTGTGTCAGGTAGGGAGATTAATGCCTGATACATTCTTTGGCATGTACCCCAACCAGTGAAGACTGAAAATGTATCAATATTTGAAAATTTAAAAAATACATTAGGAAGTTTAAATCAGAGGATTGCAACATTGTTGAGGTAGAGCACAGCTGAAATAGTGCTTTCCAATTTTATAGTGACGGCAGTTTAAAGCAGTGGGAAAAAATGTCCCAGCAGATTAAAATAAACTGATAAAACTTCAAGAGCCCCAATAGTGGAATAACCTTACCTCGGACACCAATTTATGGGGTAAATTTCAGAATACATATTAGGGGGGGGAAAATCAGCCTGAGAGATTTAAGTAAGTAACACTGTCTTCTGCCAGTAATACTGCTGTATATCCTACAGTTCCCTTGAGTGATTATGCCAATATCTGCGGCATTGGGATTGGTCACCTATTAATCAGGAGGAGAAAACCTTCACATCTCTTCTGTGAAGAATCATGAGCTGGGGAACTAAATGCAGGCAAACAGATCCAATAACTTTATTCTTACAGCAGAGTGACATAGGCAAATATAAATCCCAAAAGTGTTATTATAATGCCTGCTAAGCTAATTGAGAACATATTCATTTGCTTCAACTAAATAAATTAGTTACAATTATATGACCCCAAGGTCATCTCCTTTAGGAGATGTCTAGCACTTGGATTAACTATTCAGCTCCTCACAGTAAGTGGCCTCAGCCAATCAATGCCAAATAAATACTGCTGAAATATGCATTTAATTATCCTAACACTTTAGCTTCTAAACCCTTTTCTTTGCCAGCAGTATTTTTGTTTGCTAATTTATTCTGGACGGGTGAGAATTTTCTGAGTCTACTCCGAGCATCATCTTTGTAAACTCTGATCCCAAAAGAGATTACAGCCGACCATCACAGACAGAACGGGTTACATATATTCCTTTGATATGGTGGAGCAAAAATCTTTTATTCCAAGTTCTTTATATTGTTGGTTGCAAGAAGAAAACACAGACAGATAATTTTATGAAGTTTCAAAATCATGGGCCTCCGATGTGCTTTGCCAGGTTAGCTAAGGACAAAATGCCTCTTCTAAATGAAGAATCCATATTTTGCCAAACTCAGAGTTACTACAGATGAATTAAAACTGAAATTTAAGATGTCAGTGACCTCACTACAGTTTTATTTTTAAAATTATATGGTACAATTTGCACATCAACTAATGCCTGCTACAAAAAACATTAAAATATAAGTTCTTCTGAAAGCTAAAATCTGCTTTGCATCCTCCTGACTTGCTAAAACTAATCCAAATGAATTTTGGGTTTGTAAAGCCTGGACCCATGCCTATAAACCCAGTTTAAGCCCTTTACGTAAGTACAGTGTTGGACTCCTCTACTGGAGCACATCGTCCCTCAAGAAACTCACAGTAAGTTGTTATTTATGCTTCTCACATTACGTATTAATCCCTAAAAATAAGAAAGCTCCTGGCCATTCTTCTGTAAATTGGAGTAGAAATATTTGCCATTTATTTGGACGACTGTAAATAAGAGCTTAGCTTAGTCTGCGTATAAAATAATCCCTGAATAACTAAAAATGACTTATCTTTTATTCTTGTACCCTTTCCTGGATTTTGCATGGTTTATCATGTAAATAAACAAACATATCCAACTACAGTATAAAAATACTCTAATTTTGCAATTACTTGTAATATAATTTTCATATTAATTTATATTATTTATAATTAATATTAATTATTTTAAAGAGAAGAATAAACGTGATGACATCCTGCAGACTAGTATTCTTCAAACCTTCAGGAAAATAGTTTTGTTAATTTTTAAACAAGAGGCATTCATTATTATGCTTTCTGTGGCAAGACTGACTTTTTTTGTAAACGATGACCATAATTACGCCCCTCATAATGAACACTGCTATTACTAAACAGTACGATTTATATAATGTCTCCACTCTAGGAGACTTTGCTTTTTTATTGAGGAGAAAAGGCAGATAATGACTGAGATTATAGTTTAATACTATTATTTTTAAGGATATTGCAAAAAACATATATAGACTGTATTAATCTTTAAGCAAAATTTAATCAGACAGTGTCTGTTTAGCCAGAAAAAAAATGAATTATTTGTCCTGACTCTAATGCAACGTTGATGTTTCTCCTAATTCTGGAGAACTGTACAAATTAAGTTATAACCAAGTGATATTTTTACACAATGTAAAACATTTCTATGTCATTCATGTACTTAATTTAAGTCTGGCAGAATGTATAGACAAGAATTACTTGAAACTGCTGCTAGCCAAATAAGGAATGTCTTCACAATTACTTCTAGCTCTAGAAAGCCTTTTATTCAACTGCAAATACAAACTATTTGCGGCTTTGTCTGGAGATCTTTGCAGATGGCCTAGTCTTGAAGTCAACACAAAATTGTTATCAAAGAAAAGGATTTTGTCTACATTTGTTCTTGTTTTTCCAAACAGAGAGAAAGACTAATATGACATAGGTGACCACTTCCAGAACCAGCATTCTAAACATCAACACATGAGACTTCATGCGAAAAGGTACCTAGAGAGTGCTTATAATTTGCTTATTGTATTTTCTGAATATTTTCAGCTGAGTTCAGAAGTGCCTCATGAAACAAAAAGAGATAAATTTTGCTTAGTTTTAATACTGTTCAGCTAATGGCAGCTCCTAGGAAAATGCTGATTTAGCCACAGTTCACACTTGGCACATTCTCTTGTTTCCCTGATTAAATATGTGACTGCATATTCCTATTTGTGTTGTAAGGTGGTTTGCAAAATTACGCAAATTTAGTTCAGTTTTTAGGTAGTGCCTAAATGACTTTGGAACAAAATTGTTTCTCATTTTGCAAGGAATCTCTCTACGCTATCATAAGGGTAATGATTTATGAAATCCCACTGAAATCATTTGTACTGCAGCTCTATGATTTTTTTCTGACCACAGTTTTAGTGAAAAGAACCATCATTAGAAGAACAAAGCAGTGTGATTTGGAGAGAACCTTCTAGAACATGTATTTGATTCAAAGTGGCATTTTAAGTTATACCCCAGGCTTGCTGAGCTTTTGGTCAAGCTATGCAGGTCAGATTATGTTTTGTAGTATCAGGAAGTCAGAAAGGGCAGAGGAGGGGGCTTTCCATCCTCTCCAGAGGGCTTTCCATCAATTGCAGTCTAAACATATGCCTTATGATGACATAAGATAGAGATTTCAGTCCTTAAAAATTGGATGGATATTTTCTAACTAACTGGACCTTTGCAGGTATTTGTAAACAGGCTCAATAAATATCTTTAGGAAAAAAATAAAGCAGTAATTGCCATGGAAGGAAAAGACATTGTTTGGTTTTGAATGAGAAAAATTAAAACAGAATGTTTTGTTTCAGGCCAGCTCAGCCCAAGTCAAAAAGTCATGATCTGACAAACTGAAAAGAAGCTTTTCATTTCATATCAGTTTGACATTAATCAGCATCTGTCTGAAGTGCTGTTATGTGCCATGAGATTTGTAGTTCTTTGTGCTGGGGACCTGAAAGCATGTTTCAGCTGTCAAATCCAAGTACATATCCTAGCCCTGTGCTAATAAACCTTGTGTGTGCATCATCCACCTCCCACTTTTTTCCCTTCTTATTTGCTGTGCTTTCCCTAGGAAAGAAATTGAGCTCACAAAGAGAAACCATGACACATAAGCATCAGTCCTCTTGTCTTGCCAGCTGTGGGAACAGGACTGCAAACCTTTCCATGTAGAAAATAGGCTCTTTGGACAGAGCCATGTGAACCAGGTGAACCCTGCTTTACTTTGCTCTCTATCCATTAAAGAAAAAGATATCTCTGGGAAATAGGTTTACTTTCAACATACCAGAATATGGTCTATTGTCTATAAAGGATTGTATTCTGATGTTCATTCTTTAACCTGTAAATAACTTTGAAGAAGTTTGTGAGACTGTTGTCAGACAGGAAGCTAATAAATTGTTTAATGAAAGAAGAACATGCTTCCCCATCTCCTGATCTATCTCAGTGATGTGTTTTGCATGTTAACTGCTGAACTCATATTACATCTTAGCTATAACTAAAACATTTTTAAAGCCAAATTCCTAATATAAAAGGGTGGTTTCCTACAACTAAAGAATAGTTACTGCTACAAGATTTTTGTGTATGTGAACAAAAATCTTAAAGACTAACTCTAAAGAGAGATGAACTAACATTGCTGGCCACAATTTTTTGTGAAAGAAACCTATGTTTCCATAAAAATGCACAGATAGCTTAAGTGAAATATTCTTCTTGAAAAATATTTCCTGAAGTGTTTTACATTTTGTACAACAGGCACAGTTTTACAGTGAGTTGAAGGAGACTACAGATCTGCCACTGTTAGCCCTAGCTATGGAGCATGCACACCAACTTACTTGAAAGAAAGTGAACATGTAGCCTTATAGCCCCAACCTGCTTGTGGCTGCATTTTTGTACGTTTCCTGATCAACCTTGATTCAACTCAACATACCTTTCTTGCCTCTTGCAAGCATCTTTGACAAAATAAGTTAAACATCTTTTAATATCACTGAGGCACATCCAAAATATATTCTTCTATGTATTAAAAAATTCTGAGAGGGCATGACAGTACTTTAGTTAAAAAAAAAAAAAAATCAGCATGGGTTATATATCATACTGAAAACTAGCTGCTTCTTACCAATGAAATATGAGCACACTTTGCAGTAGCTGTCCTTTGCTAGGATTTAAAACTAGGCAGAGTTACAGCCCAGACAGGCTGTAGACTATTTCCTTCCGGATAGGAAACAAACCTGTGCCACAACATGTAGAGCCCCTGCTGAGGGGGTATGTTCATGTAGGCAGGTTAGCTGTATCAGTCAAAAACACAGCAGATGCAGGCAGAAAAGCTTTGTCTTGGTGCTGTGTATCTTTGAGTCAAGTCATGTATCTATGTGCTGAAGCATGGTTTTCACAGGAAAGTAGTATACCTTAAGGAGTCTTCTTATTCCTCTGTAAACTAGGAAACAGCGAAAAGGAGCACCCCTGGAGTTACCTTTTACCAGGGGATGGGTCAGGAGAGTTGACAGAGAGTTCCTAGATCATCAGGTCTAGCTGGGCCAAGGCTGCATGAGAGATATGCTTAGTGCCTCCAAAGAGAGGACAAACAATAAAACATAGAGCGATTCCTATTTGCACTGCCCCTTTTCAGGGCTGATGGCAAAGCCATGGTTTTCCCCTTTGGGCTCTGTAGCACTGTGAATGCTGCTTCTGTGTAGTCATTCCACCAAAGAAACTGAAGGTGGTTCACTTGGAAAGGCAGAGGGCATAATAAAAATAAGAATGAGTTGCTGTAATCAGGCAAAAAAAGAAACCTTTGGCAATGTTTTTTGCAAAGGGAGGATGGGAGCCTTTGTAATTTGCAGAACATGCTGTTCTGGAGGCCGTTCAGATGAGGAAAAAATATTTAAAAATTCATCTCCATTGATTAAAAACTAAATAAAAAGCTTAGACAGACATGGGAACAGAAGAGAATACATTCCTTGTATTCAACCAGAAGTTCTCAGCAACCATTCTTACATTGCTGAGAATGATTGTCACATTAGCACAGCTCAAGAGAACCAGTATGAATAAACTTTTTTTCACTATGAGGATAGTAAGAAACTGAGGTGGCTTGTCCAGAGAAGCTGTGGACTCTTTATCCCTGGAATTGTTCCAGCCCAAGCTGGATGGGTGCTCTGAGTAACCTGGTGTAGTGGAAGATGTCCTGTTCATGTCAGGAGGGTTTAAAAGTGAAGATCTTCATGGTCCCTTCCAACCCAAAGCATCCTGTGATTAAATGATTCTGTGAAACAAAAGAAAAGCAAAACCATGCTTCTACAGTCTCTTACAGACAGTAATTTCAATAACAATGTTAAAAACCATACTTGCTGATGTCTCGTAAACCAGGACATATATGCTTGCAACACTCTGTGTTTATGGAGTAAAACTTCTACTGTCAAACACATTTTGCTGTATTTTTTCTGGTGAGATTACCACCATTCACTCTCTACCATTAGCTCTGGGGAAAGGTAGCCGTTTCTGAAATTGTAGTGTTTGGGGGAATACGGAAGATGTTTCCTTGGTCATGGCTTAAAAGTGGTTGTTTACTTGCATGGTAAACTGAGGCAGTTGGGGGAAAACCAGTAACACAAATATCACCTACCACTGTTCTGCTTTCCTGGTATGAATATATTGTACTAACTCAAAAAACCAACCAACACACATTTGAAGATCAATATAGAAATATAACAGAATTATGTTCTACATATAAAATAGAAAGATAAACAGAGGCATCCCGAAATGAATGAAAACACTGGTGGCCAACAGACTGAAAATACTGTTTGTTATAGCATATGATTTGACTTGAATGACATTATTTTGGAGAAACTTCACAGGCTCAATTGCATTTTACAGCTGAAAATATTGACATTGTTGTGACAGCCCATGCTGAACAGAACAACAAATTGGTATTAGAAAGCAGAGAGGTCTAGGAGAGAATGCCAAATTTAATGTTCAAACTACTTTTGTATGGAGGAAATGCAACATTCTTGCTTCATACAAATTGATAAGCAAGGCTTTGCTTTGTGGTACTAATGGTGAGGATGAAAACTCAATTCCAAACTATATAAGATTCTGTAAAAAGATTCCCTTGAAATAGCTCCAAGCAATTAATTCCAGGCTTAGAGCATACTGATAAAAGCTTACCATCCTCCTTACCTCCTACTCTTTCTCATTGTTACCCTCAAATCCTTTCACTAAACTTTGTTTGAGGGCACTAACCCAGCCTCAAATATTATGAAGCACTTTATTAGTAAAACAGCTTTTCATAGGAAAAATGTCCAATAATCACAAGAAGGTTTATCAAAAAGTACAGTGGTTTCAGATGTAGTTTCCACCAAAAGCATTATTCCCGTTTGATATAGAATTTCTGATAAAGAAACAGGGAGCAAGCCATGAATTAATATACTCAATATACAAGTCAAACACAAAACCAATTTAAAGCTACATCAAGAGTTAGTCTGAGACTTCTGGATATCATCTTTGTCTTGTATTCATATGGTAACACAGGATATATTTTGTGGCCCAATATTAGGGAAAAATAGGAGATGACTATAAACACAAGTTTTGTGTGTTCAAAAAATCCTTCCCAGCTTTGGGATACTTCTTGAAGTAAACAGATCACTGTCAAAAATGCTAGTTTTACACTGACAAGGAATAGAAGATACTGCTACAGTCTCAGTAAGATGCATGGGAGGAAAAATTGTTTCTAGTCTTGTTTATTTGCAATGTTTTCCATAGACTGTGAGTCTCCCAATTTCTTAGACACTGAGACTTATCCCTTAGCTACAATACGTGGAGGGGGTTTCTGAAGACATCGGGGATGAATATCACTAAACAGAAAGATGATAAACACTTTAAAACTAATAGCAAAAGAAGAGGCAAGAAACTTCTAGTAGACAAGCCATAAGCCACACCACTTGACAAAAGTCATTAGAAAATCTAACCTTTTACATCACTGAATAAAATTGATGTGGGTTTATTTTTTCCCCTTTGTATCTGATGATAAGGTGCAAAATGACAAATCATCAAAATTTACTTTGAATTCTTACAATACAGAGAGAGGCATGGTAAATTTTAAAACCAACGTGTTCCAGACAATGGGCTTTTATTTCAAATAATCTGTGTTTCTACGCAAGCAACAAAGTGCACTTTGTTGAATAGCAGGATTGTTATCTTTTGCCAAGTTGAATGTCCTTCACATAGAGCCTACCTATTTAAGCTGTGATATCAGAAGATCTGAAACAACAGCTAATATACAAAGACCAGATGAAAACCTAACCTATTGCTTTCCGGCTGAGTAAAGGGATTGTTTTGAGAAATGAGAATTGCTGCTAGCCCCAATGCACTTCCAGTAGCATTCTCCCAGGGAGTCTCCAGTTGTTCAAAGAGGAGTAAATGCCAGAAGAAATGGCCAGTGAGAAACACACATGGAATTACAGCGGTGCAAGGTTTGCTGTGAAACAGGCTGCCTTCTTCTCTATCTCTTAATCTCTAAATGTTCACCTCTGACTTCTCAATGATCTTTTTTTTTTGTCTGGCTCAAAGGTCATTGTAGAGCCTTTCCCTGTCAATTTCCTGTATTTTTCCCCTGCCCTTTACCTATCTTTCCTCACTCAGACATTCCTTTCTCAAACTCATCCTTGTGCTAACTGTAAGGGAAGGAGAAGGACTGACCACTCCCCTCCTGGTGCTCTTCATTTGCCTCGGGTGAAGTTTGGTCACCAATAGCTCCAGGAAAACTCTCTACAGACTATGCATAAAGAAAGGGTAAAGATGCTCTGAAAAGCACCAGAAAATAACTTTTTTTTCCTCTAACTTCTTTCTTTCACCATTTTGTGCTTTTTCTGTAATCTTTTTTCAATGAGGCACATGTGTTAAGTGTGAATTATGTATTTTTAGCGATGGGAAATGGAGGTAAGCAGTATGGGAGTTGGCCAAGCTGAGTCAACTGTAAACCTAAATTCCTGGGAAATCCCTTTCCAGTTGTGTCAAGAAGTAAAGGTTCATAGGAGCTGGTATGTTAATGAAACTATTCCAAATAAGGTCATGGTTTTATGATTGGTCAGTTATGTCTCACAAATATGGTCACGTTCCCAGTTCACATTTCTGATTGGACTCTTACCCTCAGACCTACCTACATACTGTTATATTTTCCCCTTTCCCAGGTTCTTTAGCGTTGATCCTATACCTCATGCAGCTTCCCCTAGTTTGTTATTTGACCATTAAAGTTCTTTTGTTCTGGATGACCTGACTAACCCAGTCCTCTATTTTGCCACACACGTTTCCAGCTGGACCAGTCTCAAAATCACGCACATCAGTGCAACAAATGGCATCTGAACAGGAACACTCACATTGAGGGACCTGCCAGGATCGGTTCGGCTAGGATTGCCAACCAGTAGGACTTTCCTCTCCACAGTGGACTATGAAGTCATCAGGTCTGACGCATGATTTGGCAAGTTTCAGGTGATTCTCAGAGTTAGATCAGTCAACCTGTTGTGGGTAAATTAAGTTAAATGGGACAGTTGTGATTGTTGTTTGGTGGGGTTTTTCAGGCTAGGTTTGTGTTCAGAGTTTGGGGTTTTCACTTTGTGATGGGTGACCACCGAGGGGGAGCTGAGAAGGGATAGCGTGAAGGAGCTTCGGCCAGAGGAGTGACGTCATGGAGAACTGGATTGGCGCACCACGGCAGCCAATCACTTGACGGACTTGCAAAACGATTAGATAGAAATGCGCCATCAGGTTGGACCAATCAGGACCCCTAGATGGGAGCCAATTATAAGAAAGATGATTTGGATCCACCTAGAGGCTATAGAAGGACTCCCCCAGGGAGAGGTGGGGTCCTCTGGAGGTACTCAAGACCGAAGGAGCACTCAGCAAATATGCTGTCTTTTTTCTGCTTTGTTGCTGGGGACCTTGGGCTTATCCCAGGTCCCTGTTTCCAATCGTTGTTTTCTTCAATAAAAAAACAATTAACCTAACCACAGTGACTGACTCCTTTGTAACAGACCCAGTGGGAGGCCTTTGGAGGAGTGACCCTGCAAGAGGCAGGTAAGTAGAGAGGGGATAGTTTAACCCATCACCCTATCCTAATGGGAGTGGGAGCATATCCCACCCCATCCAAGTTGTGCTTGTTGCACGATGGGTGCTAAACTATCAAGGGTAGAGAGAGACGTATATGAACGTTTCAATTTTATGTTGATGGTCCATGGAAAGAAGGTGGGCAAAAAGGAATTTAAAAACATTGTGAAATAGGTCTTTACCAACATCCTGGATGCTTTGGAATTTAATATTCTTTCTAACAAGCTATGGGACTCAGTGGGGGTCTAGTTATATGACTTAACTACTAAGAAAGATGCGGCAGCACCCCAAAAGCTCCTCACCTTTTGAGCTATTCTTGAGACTCTGAAAGCCGAAGAAAAGTGTTGTGACCCTGATTCCAATACCTCTTCTCCATGTGGGACCATCACTAATCCTGCTAACCTGGGAGTGAGACAAGGGAGGGAACCCATGCTACATGGATGAGCCGTTGTCCCTCCACCCTCCTGTGTCTTCCTCCTTCTCAGCCCTCAGACTGCCCTGGAGGGAGATACAGGGTCGACAATGCCATTGTGCTCAGAAGAAGCAATGGTTCACCCTGTTACTCCACTACCTTGTGTCCTCCTCCACCTCCTCTACCTAGGGCCCAAGATGGCAAAGACCATGCCATCTTGGATCCTTCCATTCTGTCCCACCCTTTCCCACACGTTCCCCATATCCCTCCTTCTCCAACATGCCATTGACTAACCACCATCTTGTCACCGACTGCCATTTTGTGACATCTCCTACTAACCGCCATCTTGTCTCCACCCGAACTGCCACTCTACCCCAAGGTTCCACCCCTTCTGTCTTCAACTATGCCCCTTCTACATCAGACCACACCCCTACCAGGAAAACCGGAACTCAGCCCACCCGGGTTCCGGAAGCTCCAACCCTCAACATGGCCCATACAGGCCATGCCAAGGCCTAGGCCAGCGACTAAGCACCATTTCCATTGTTCCACCACCAATAAAGATAAATTAGTGCTTGTGTCTGGTTACAAATCTTCCCCCTCTGAAGAAGATCTCAATGCTCCTGGATCTAGTGACACCGAAGATCCATGGGGGAGGATCCAGAGATCAGCACTAAAGGAGGGGGACTGGGAGATGGTGTCCAAGTTTACTGTTGCTCTGGTGTGGTATAGAAGGGGAGGTACAAATCCCTGATGGAAGCTGATATCATATGGGGAAATCAAAGAGCTGTGCAAGGCTGCTAAAGATTATGGTAGAGGTTCACCTTATTTTGGCAATATAGTCAGGGCTATCTTCACCACTCATGTATTGACCCTTCATGATTTAAAGCACATAATGACTGTGCTGCTGTCCCCAACAGCATATACACCCTGGGAAGGGGGGTGGAAGAGACTGCTGAATCAATTGTTAACTGATTATGTTGGGGATCAGACATGGGCAGCACTGACGATAGACCATCTTGAGGGTGAAGGGGCTCAAAGCCAACCAGATGATCAAGTAGCAAACCTCCCTGGGCCTGTACTTGATGTTATTAAAACTGCATCAAGAAAAGCAAGTACAAGTACCCAATGGTAGTACACCAAGTCTTGATTTTGTAGACATCAGACAAAGGCCTAGCAAACCATATATGACATTTATTGACTGCCTTAAGCAGGCCATCAAAAGACAAATCATAGGGGAGAAGGCTAAGGATGAGCTTGTGAAAAAATTAAGGGTGCCCAATGCATGGAAGTGTTACATGCCCTGCCACCTGAGCCTGAGCCAACCCTGAAACAAATGATTCAGGCCTGTAACTGCCTCGGAATGCCAGAACATTTGGCTACCCTGCAAGCTCAGGCTGTGGGCCAAGGAGTGGCAGAGGCTTTGGTGGCAATGCACATCATACCCAAGAGACCACAACAACAAGGGCTGGGTCCATGCCACCAATGCGTGAAACAAGGACACTTCAGAAAAGACAAGTGGTGAGGCCAGCGAGGAGTGAGGCCCATCCCTAGGACCTGTGGGTGCAGCAAAAAACTACCAGCAAACTAACAAGTCTTATTTCAAGCAGGAAAGCTACAGCAGGCATCAGTTAGCAAACTCCTGATGAAGCATGTTACAGCCCCACACTGACACAAATGCCTCAGGTGACCAGGTGCCTCAGGTGATCACCAAAGGCCAAGAGGTCCAGAGCTTTGGCACACCATCTCGAAGCTCCCAGCAGCCATGCTCCCAGGTGGAGCTGGCAAGCTCCATTCCAGTAATGTTAACGGATTTCTCCACTCACACAATATCTGTAGGTCAGTTAGGGCCCAAAGATCAGCCCCGTGAATTGCTTATTTTGGGGTGCTGCAGGACAAGCTCTTACGGGTTTTTCGTGCTTCCCTCAGTCTCGTCAATAACATCCTGCCAAGAGATTACAGTGCTGACAGTGTGCACAGATTCACTGTGCTTTATTACCAAAGGGCTGGTGATTGCCAAAGCAATCCTTCTTCCAGACTGGACTCTCTAATAATGTGGACAGAGGTAATTTGCAGGGATCGGCCAATTGGCAGGCACAACTGACATGCACCTTAGAGCTCAATATGTCAAAGGTTATCATCACAGGACTCATGGACACTGGCACAGATGTCACAGTCATCTCCCGCTTTGAGTGGCCTCCCAGCTGGACTCTCGCATCCACCTCTGGAGTATTGACAGGAATTGGAGGTAACAGCGACAGCCCCAGGAGTGCCCAACTAATCAAGATTAAAGGAACAGAGCATTGAGTCGCCACCACAAGACCTTTTGTGGTAAGAGGCCCAGTAGTTCTATGGAGAAGTGACATACTATCCCAATGGGGGTTACACATAGAGACACACTTTTAGTTGAGGACATTGAACAGTGCAACACTCTTAAGTTATCCTGGAAAACAGACAAGCCCATATTTGTACATCCATGGCCCCTCCCTGAGAAAAAGCTTTTTGTTTTTTGTTTTCTAGTACAAAAACAACAAAAAAAGGACATATTGTACCAACTACAAGTCCTTGGAACACCCCCATCTTTGTCATCCTAAAACAAGGAAACAATAAGTGGCAACTCCTCCATGACCCAAGGAGGATCAACGAGGTTATAGAGGACATAGGTGCCCTACAACCAGGCCTTCCATCACCTGAGATGATTCCCAGAGACTGGGAATTGACAGTGATCAATCTGAAAGATTGTTTTTTCAATATACTTTTACATCCTGATGACACTCCGCAATTTGCCTTTTCCGTCCTACCCATCAACCGTCAGGCTCCCCTGAAAAATCCCTTTGGTCGGTACCACTGGACAGTGCTACCGCAGGGAATGAAAAACAGTCCCACCATCTGTCAGTAGTACATGGCCAAGGTATTAAGTCGATCAAAGAGAAACATCCAGAGATAACCATCTGTCATTACATGGATGACATATTCCTTGCAGCCGAAAATGATCTGCTTCTAAATAAGGCCCTGGCAGCCACCACTGCCAGTCCAAATAGCCAGTCTTACCATCTCTGAGGAGAAGATACAAAAAGTGCCTCCGTGGAGATATTTAGGACTCCAAATTCTCTCTCAGACAATGCAACCTCAACCACTGTGGGTAAAAGACAATCCACAGATGCTCCATGACCTGCAGAAATTGCTGGGTACCATCAATTGGGTCAGACCCTTACTAGTGACTACCAACAACGATTTAACCCCTTTGTTCACTTCATTAAGAGGAGACTAAACACTAAATTCACCTAAGCAGCTAACTACAGAGGCTAAAGCAGAAAGTGTCTGCAGCCATTCAAGATCACCAAACTCATAGAATGGATCTAGTATTATTACCCCTTCTGTTGGCAGTTTTGGGAAAGGGACCCCAACCCTATGCTTCGATTTTCCAAGTCAAATCTTGCTTGGATATTCCAATTCCAAAGTGGAATTTTGAGTTATCTGACCCTTTGTTAATCTTAGAATGGATTTTTTACCCCATCAGCTCTGGAAAACCATCGTTGCACAACCAGAAATGATAGCTCAGCTCATCATGCCAGCCTGATCCTGCCTAATTTTCCTTTCAGGGAAAGATTTTTCTACTATATTCCTACCTCTAACCATTATGAATTTAGATTGCCTACTCCAACAAGCTGAACTCCTACAAATCACACTTGAAAATGACTCAGGTCAAATTTCCGTCCATTACCCTAAACATAAGTTATTGCATTATAATTTTAATTTAATTCCCAAACTAGTGATTAGTGATGTGTCCTTAGATGCGCTCACCATCTTCACCAATGGATCAGGCAAATCCCACAAATCCGTTATATCATGGCAGGATCCCATAACACATGACTGGAAATCAGACACTGAAATAGTGGAGGGTTCTCCCCAAATAGTTGAGTTGGCGGCTGTTGTTAGAGCATTTTTAAGATCTACCTGTCCTTTTAATTTAATTAAATTCTACTATAAGGTCATCCTTGCTGCAGACAGATTTACTACTAGTGGAAATACGTAGGGGAGCAAGTGGAGGACTGGATTTTAGACTAGACATTGGAAAGAAATTTTTTTTTTTTTTTTATCCCTGCAAGAACTAAAAGGTGAAACACCAAAGAAGCATAGAATTTCTCAAGTTGGAAGGGACCCATAAAGATCAAGAATTACAAAATGGATAAGGGTCACAGGGTCATCCCAGAGCACATGGCATAGGATTGTGCCCAGATGGTTCTTGTGGATCTCCAGTGAGGGAGACTCCACAAACTTTCTGGGCAGTCTGTGCCAGTGCACAGTCATCTGCAAAGTAAAGAAGTTCTTCCTCATGTTCAAGTGGAATTTCCCTGTGCATCAGTTTGTGTCCATTGCCTCTTGCCCTATTGCTCAGCACCACTCAAGCAGAGGCTCCATCCTCTTGACACCCTCCTTTCAGATACTTGAATACATTGACAAGGTATTCCTCCTAGCTGTCTCAGCCTTTCCTCATAATTGAGGCTTCAGTCCCCTAATCAACTTCATAGACCTTGACTAGGCCTGCTGTAGGACCTCCATGTCATTCTTGTCTTGGGGAGCCCAGAACTGGACACAATTCTCCACACATGGCCTCACCAGGGCAGGACAGAATAAAGAGGCACTATCACCCCCCTCAACCTGCTGGCAATGTTCTTGCTGATCCACCCCAGGATGCCATTGGCTTTCTTGGCCACCAGATCATACTGCTGGCTCATGGACAGCTTGCTGTCCACCAGGAACATCAGGTCCTTCTCCTCAGAACTGCTTTCCAGCAGATCAGACCCCAGACTGTGCTGGTACCTGAGATTATTCCTCCCCCATGCAGGACCCTACATTTGCTCTTGTCAAATTTCAGAAGCTTCGTCTCTGCCCTCCTCTCCACCCTGTGGAGGCCCTTCTGAAGGGTGGCACGGCCCTCTGGGGTATTGGCCACTGCTCCCAGATCTGTGTCATCAATGAACCTGCTGAGGAAGCATCTCTCTCTTCATCCAAGTGAGACAAAATACTTGAGACAGTTCTCCAGCTAGACCCTGTGCCACTGAAGATGACCCTCTGGAATCCTCCATTCACCCAGTTTTCAGTCCACTTCACCAACTATTTACCCAGTTCACACTTCTGGACTTTGACAATATGGGTAACATGAGAGACAGTGTCAAAAAACAATCAAGTCCAACCCTTTGCTCCTTACAGGATTACCTGAAAATAAACTATATATCTAAACCATTTAATGCTTGCCTATAGAGCTTGAGAAATTTCAGCAATTATCTAGGCAATCATCATAAACATACATAACTCTCATCTTTCCAAGGTCTAAATGAGAAAAATAAAAGTTGTAAAAAAATTCTGATGGATGTAAGATTGAAAAACACTTTGGACTAAGTGTTACAGTAGGGCTGAAGACATCAAAGACTGCCATTTATTTCTGGGACTAAAAGCTATTATATGATTTCAGCAGAAGTCTATAGTTACTTTTGTATTATGAAGTACATCATAATTAAATTATTTAAAAGTTAAATGCATGTGTATTAAAAAGCCCAACATGGTACAGAAAAACATCCCTTGAGGAAAATTGCAATATTATTAGAATGATAACCACAATTAGTCTTATTTAATTAGATGAAAAGTATTTAAAAAAATGAAGAGAGACTCTGAAAAATATATGCCCGTCACCCATAAAATAGCTACATTTATTGTTGTTTTGTTGTTGTTGTTGTTGTTGTTGTTTTTGTTGTTGTTGTTATTATTATTATTATTATTATTATTATTATTATTATTATTATTATTATTGTGGTAGGCTTGCATTTTCCACTTGGTGACATTTGAATGGTTTTTTTTCTCTAAGTTAATATCACCGTCAAACGCACAGGACACACATCATTCAGGAGAAGGTTTATACCCTTCACAAGAGAAGTTAACTACAAAGAGAATCCAATGCTCGTGTTAAATTAAGGCTTCAGTAAATATGCACTAGGTGAATGCTTTGAATACCAAAACAATTAATTGCCTCCTAAGGTGAGATATTTCTGAGCTATTTTACCATACTGTTGCTTGATTTTGTGTATTTCACTACCTCAAGTTCTTTTCAAAGTATGTTATAAAAAGCTCAAAAATCTGATTTGTATATAGCATATTTCAATGAAGAAATAACTTTAAGCTATTCCGATAAATATTTCAGGAACTATTTTTGGAAAAGTCCTCCTAGATAAAATATGCTAAAGACTCTATCCAAAGCTGGAGAAAGATCAGTGGATGAAGAAATAGCTCAGAGCTGGCAATTTTCAATGTACCAGATAGAAAACTATAAACAGCCCAATAGAGTACTAAGGCAACTCCACAAGTCAAGTCATTATTCTGCAATCCAGAGAAACACGGTGCCTCAGTAAAAAGGGGATTGTAGGTCTTAGATCTGTATAATGATTAGATGAATCTTGCCCAGAGAACCTCTATGTTTCTTTTGCATCATTTGTGAATTGCTTTGTGGAAATTTGTACTTAGACATGTTAATTTCTCAGGTCACATAACCATTCTACCTATGGAAACAAATCAAAACAAATCATGTATGAATGAAAGCTAAAACTCTTGCTCTTACACTGTGAAAAAAATGGTAGTGTAGTATCTACAGGTTAGAGTGTTGTGGTTTTCAAGCTGTGGTACTTCCATTGCTTGCAATTCACAAAGACTGTTTTGTTAATCCTCAGAATGACACATGAAGGAAAATTAAAGAGCAGAGAGTTTGAGGTTAAGAGGAGAACCATAGTTATGTTAGACCGAGGGAAAAAGGGTCAATTAAGCAGAAAAACGAAACTTTATTTTAGAATGTGGTGCTGAAAATAGACAAGAAGGGATGGTAGTGTATGTAAAGTGTTTATTAAATGAATATTAGACATAATTTATTAATTTTACGCTTATATATATAATATAGCATACTAATAGCTTGTTAAAACAAATGTTTAGCGGAACACTGTAGCATTCTTAACCAATTGCAGTTTTCATGACTGATATAAACAGACAGAAACCTTCACTGAAAATATGATCCTTGGTTCCTGGATTTTTGGTAGTCAAACACCATATTATCCTCTCAAACAGCAATACAAGAGAGGAATGACATAGGATGAAACAGCTGACAGAAGAAGGTATTCCAAATACATGAGGTTTTAATTCAAAAAAATAAGGAGAACTATTACTTTAATCTGAAGACACTGAAATGTTCCAGGCTCTTCTGCTAAAATGTGGTCTGATTCTCCTGACTTCTGTCTTCCTAAAAGCTATGTTGGTGTGGACCTATGCTGTTAGAGAAGCTGAGTCAATATGAAACTTTTACAGAGAGAATAAGGTTTGCTTTCCATTCTTATACAAGACCAAGAAGGGCAGTTTTATTATGGCAGATCTCTTTCCTGACACAATACAACAGATTCTGCTGCCTTGTTGCAAACACAGATCTATATATAGCTGTCAGCAAACTTATTTAGTGAATGAATTAAACACAACGCTCTCAGTTGTTTTCAGTTATCTTACAGAGAAAAAGAGTCCTTCTGAATTGCATGAGTAACTGTTAATTCACTTTCCTTATTCTACTCCTGAGATAACTTGTTAAATTAATCCTGTCTTCATTTATTTTATGGCATCTTCATGTTTAAATGCTGACTTTGTGAACATCTGTTTCAGTCACTGTTGCAAAGCCATGACTTTCATGAGCCTTACATATTTTAGATAGATTTACTGTTGACCTTTGTTAAGAAGTTGAATGTTTTTGTTGTTACTAACATTTATATAATTGATATTGTTAATATTGTTAGTGCCACCAGGGTACTTCCTTTAAATGAAATACTATGTCTTGGCTGATAATCCCACTTAACCATACTAAATCACATAATTGTTATTTAATTTTTCTTGGCTTTGAAACAAAACATATCTTTAACCTCCTCAGTACTAGACAATTATAAATTGCCACTCATTTCAAATACACCACTGGTGTAGTTTTTGAGTTTCTTTTCTTGTTTCCTGTTCCTCAGTTTCACTTACTATCAAATAATAAAAGTCAGATAATAATGCTGCTTAAGTCACTGCTATGTGACTGCTGAGAAATCCAACATAGTCTAAGATGAATGAGGAAATATTTTTTAGTCTTTTGAAAAAAAAAAGTATTCTGGTGCAGAAAAGCAGCATGAATTAATTTGATTTCCAGTATGTAGAGAAACTACCTGAATCAGAGGAAGTGTCTACTACAAACATTTGCTCCATGGCATATACAGCCTGGCATATTGACTGTGGAAACTAGTTTTCTCTAAAGCACAAACTATTCTCACTATCATGCATCAGCCCTTTTGTTGTAAATTCAGATTCAAATGCAGTTTCAGAGAAACAGTATGCCACTTACAATTTTCACGTTGACGCCAAACTCAACTCCGTCATCCTTAAATGAAGAATAAACTAAATGTCCAGTGAAAGGGGTGAATATTTTTGAATTGAATATATAGGATGAATTCTCTTTGCCTCCCACAGAAGCAATCCTAGCTTAACATATGGGCTAGTGTATCCATTTGGTGGCCAGTGGAGGCTGCTCAATTTAAATCTTATCAGATGATATGGAAGAAATCCCAGCCCGGTGAATGAAAGGATACCATTTATCCAACTGCCTCTTCCTTCCTGTTTCTTTCAGTAAATCCATGGGCAGAATCACATCACAGTGATGAGATAAAAGAGCAAGCAAGCTCATATTACACTTTCCTATTGTTAGAGTTATTTAATACATCTTACTATAAAATCATGTTGATAATATCCAATTTGGGACTGAAGTTCTACTTTGCTGTTAAGCACCTCAATATGAATTTTTTGGCAAGTTTAGACAAAATGTCTGGGGTGGTTTTGAAAAAATGTTTTGCTTGTATTCAAAAATATTATTTTAGGAAACTCTAAAACACCAATACTTAGAGTGAGCTCCTTGAAATACAGCAAGTGGAATTGTCTGCACTGAAAACACACTTTCTAGTATCTGCAGAGAAATTTATGCAAAATATCTAGTCAACATATAAGCCTCTGAAGCCTCTGAAGCCTTCAAAAAATTGGTAAATGTGCACTGAGATTTTTTTACCATATCAGAAGTTGAGATTTCCCAAAACCCACAGATCCTTGAGGCATTTACCATTTAGTCAAGATGCTCAAGGCTTTTAGCTCAGTGTCCTAGGACTAAGAAATGGGTTCAAGGAAAATAGAGATGGAGACTTTGTGAAGAACTTTGGAAGCCTACTCAGTGCTGCTAGCTGGCCAGGACAGTGCAGAAGGGGACTCAAGAGTACAGATAAGAGTTTTTTGGGAAAAAATGCAAAAGAGTAGGGATTGTTTTGAAGAAAAGACTGTAAGTAAAACAGTGGGTATAATGGCCTGCAACAAAGAGGAACATCCAAAGGATTTGACAGTAACTAGGCCACAAAGAAGAAAGTAACAATGACAGTTAAGGGGTAGAACTGAAAAAACAAGCTGGAGTGCTAGAGACAGGAATGAAAAAACAAGAAGGAACTGTGCTGCCCACATTTCCTGAAGTCCACATCAGATCCAAGATACCCTCACTACCAACAAGTACAGCAGGTGTGATGGCTATTGCTGCCCCTTGGCTCCAGTGATACAGGTCCAGGAAGGCAATGCTTCTCATGTCTCACTTTGATACCATGTGATTTTTAGGGATGGAAAAGACAGAGGAGTCAATGCTTTAGAATGCTTTTTAAAACTTTAGAAAAATTAATATAAAGTATGATTGGTGGGATTATGAGCATGCATAGAGCATGCATTATGAGCATGCATAGTAAAGAAGTAAAGAAATATCAATATTAAGAGTATTTTCAACTCTGGTCACCCAAGCATAGTTATTAAATAACCCTACATTTATTTTTACCTCATTCTCCTTCAGTATAAAGAAAAATCTTGATTTGAGCATATTACTCCACCTGTCAAGTAGTAGAAAGGATGCTGATGGGGGATCTTTCTCTCATCTGTTGCTGGAGTTTGGGGGTGCCACTGAATAGAGCTTGTGGAAGAGCTAGTGGAATAGGGCTAGTGGATAGGGCTAGTGGAAGACTGAAGACATACTAGTTCTGAAAGTAGTGCTGTGTCAGTATTGACATTTCCAAGATGTCCTGTCACTGCTGCAGCATCTTTGCTATTTAGAACAAGTTATAAACCAAAGTTTTCATAGGCAGACACTAAGTTTCATAGACACCACTATTTTATGGGTGGCATTTTATATTGAATAATCTGCAAAGTGCTGAGCATTCACAGCTGTAAGTGAGGTCAGTGATCCAATCCTCTGAATCTATGAAATGACAAAAAATGCTAATTATGCTGAAAAGGCTAGCCATATAGTTTTAAATTAGATACCTAAAATTACTGTACATTTAATAACAAGATTCCCATTCCTCAGTTGGACATCTTAGAGTAGGATTGATAATATTTTTGAATAAGGAAGTCAGAAAGAAGCCTGGACACTTACACCCTTTAGGCTATTTTGAAATAATTGGCATATAGGTTGTTTACCTCATGGCATAGAAGTTTTTGCTCTGCATATTTCAAAATTAAGTTTGCAATAACAAAAACAAAACAAAACAAAACAAAAACAAACAAACAAACAAACAAACAAACAAAAAAGAAACATGGGCAGAGATGCTCAAAATGAGGTATGAAGCGCATTTGTCTGTAAAGCCAAAACTTGTCTAATTATATGGAATTGGTTTCTCAACTGCCTTAAGTTAAGATGGGTAAAACCACAGTTTTTATCTTGCCAATTATCAGTATTTTAAGTAAGCAGTTGCTGCATTTGCCACAATGTATGTGAATGTGCAGCTATAGGTAGAGAAGTATTAGCCCTATCTCTCTAGCAAACCAAGGTGGTTTTTTTTTTACAAAATGCTTTGAAAATTTTTGATTCTCTGGGCTGAAGTCTGAGCAATGCTGAACAGTCTCTGCTACAGAATAGCATGTAATTCCAGCCTACAATTCACTTTGTGTCCTTAAAATGAAATACATGACCTGGAAGAATTTTCTCTCATTTCTAGAAATTACATGATATTTTATTTTTGAAACATACAGACTAAATGAAAACCACCATGCCACCAAGCATTTTTTGCAGATGGACAAAGAAATGGAAATATGGTAGAGCTCTACCAGAATGGAGCACTTTGCTGCATCTAAATGTATTGGCACATCAAGAAGTATTCTGCCAATTAATCCTGCCTGCAAGCGGGATTTCTTTGTAGGCTACCTATAAACGTCTTCTTTTCTTCAATTAAAATTTTCTGTTTCTTTCTTAGAAAAGACAACAAAGTTTTTATATCATATACATCAATCTAAACTATCTACTCAACATACAAGCCTTTGAAAAATTGATAAATATACACAGAGAGATTTTTTCGTAATCAGAAGTTAAGATTCCCAAAACCTACAGATGTTTTAGTTTTATAAAGTCAAAACACATTACTGTCAGAATGAGCTCCTTTATACTTTTGACTAATGGCTGAGCTGCATATCTGCAATAAAGATAACACTAAAGAAAACACTGGCAGGCATTCTCGTTTGCAGTGCCAAAACTGCCCATCTGACCAATACATCAATATAACTATAAGAAATTAAACTAGACCTAGTACAATATCGCCATTATAAGATACCCACCAAAAAAAAAAAAAAAAAAAAAGCCAAAAAAGCCATCTGTCTTCAATAGTTTTAGTAGATTGGGTATTCACTACCTGAGTCAAATGCCTGCATAAAGCTCTACACAGGCCAGCCCTACCTGATCACAGTAGAAATAATCATCAGCATGGCTGAACAACCACGGTTTTTCAGTGATAACTTCATTATGGATTTCAGTGGGGCACAGTAATTTTCATATAGTGATTTGTCTGTAAATACTCATGATAGGGCTTTTCAACAAATTGGCTGATTTACAGAAAGCTCTTTCAAGCTTTAAGGATTAAACTTGCTGCAGCTCTTCAATAATCAAAGGTACAATTCTTTGTTATTTTTCTTCCCCTTGAACTTTGGAAATAGTAGACCATAGCCCAGCAGAGACATTTTCTCTGTGAAGTACTTAAGTGTGTTTCTGAAATTCAATAGTCATTTTCTTGGACTCATTATGCTATTGCCTGTAGTTAAATATCCAGGCATAGCTGTAGGAAAAAGAAAGTCTCCCACAGTGGAGAAAAAAAACCAATGAAGTCTTAATACAGTTGCTTCCAGAGATGATAGAAACATAAACACAGTGTAGAAGAAAGTACGGTTATATTCTGATATATTTACAACCCCACTTACAAGAGGAGAGGAAATTATACCCTAGGGACCAGCATATATTTCTACAGCTTTTCTCATATATTTATTTTGAACCAAGATCCAGTTTCTTCTCTCCAAATACATGAACCCTCCAAGATCTATTTAAAGTTTCTTCCATTTTAATGGATTTTCATGGCCTGCTGGGGAGGGAATGGGCACAAATGTGTTGGCCATCTGAGCCAGAACTGAAAGGAAGTTTGGTATAGGCTTATTATTACTGCAAATAAAATAGTCTTAAAAAATAACAAATTATTGTATTAGGTTTGCATGCTCAGGTTTTTGTAGGAGGGTGACTGCAGGGATAACTTCTGTGAGAAGCTGCCAGAAGCATCTTCTGTGTCCAGCAGAACCAATGCCAGCTGGCTCCATGATGGACATGCTACTGGCCAGGGCTGGGCAAATTAGAAATGGTGGTAATGCTTCTGTGATAACAAATTCAGGAAGAAGAAAATTATTGGGCAGTTTTAATTGTGGCCAGAGAAGAGTAAGTGAGAACATGTGAGAGGAACAAGTCTGCAGACACCAAGGTCACGGGAGAAAGAGGGACACGAGATGCTACAGGGCTGAGCCAGAGCTGAGATTCCCCTGCAGCCCGTGTTGCAGACAGCCCACGGTGAAGCAGCTGTGCCCCTCAGCCCATGGAAGCCCATGGGGATGCAAAAATCCACCTGCAGCCTGTGGAGGAGCACCAGGCTGGAGCAGGTGGATGCCTGAGAGGAGACTGTGAACCCATGAGAGGCCTGTGCTGGAGCAGGGTCCTGGCAGGGACCTGCACACCTGTGAGAGAGGAGCCCATGCTGGAACAGGTTTCCTGACAGGATTGCACCCCATGGAGTCCTGACAGGACTGCACCCCATTTGGTGGATAACTGCTTCCCATGGGATGGACTCACAGCGGAAAGTTCATGGAGAACTATCTCTTGTAGGAGGGAATCCACACTGGAGAAGGAGAAGGACTCCTCTCCCTGAGCTGTGTGAAAAACTTCTGATGAACAGACCATAACTCCCATTTCTCACCTCCCTGCACCAGTGGGGAAAGGAGGTACAGTTGGGCAAGGGCGGGGGGTGGGGAGGGAGGAGGGTGTTTTTGAGGTCTGCTTTTACTTCTCATTATCCTGCTCTGATTTTTTTAGTAATAAATTCAACTAATATCTCTAATTCCAGCCTGTTTTTCCTGTGACAGTATTTGGTGAGTGATGTCCCTCTGCACTCATCTCAGCTCATGAATCTTTCATTATATTTTCTCTCGTCATCCAGATGCAGAGGGGAGGGATAGAGCAGCTTTGGTGGATGTCTGGTGTCCACCAAAGGGTCCACTCATTACAATTACTTTCCTAATTTTTTATTTTTATTATCAGAGAAATAAGTTACAGTATTTGTCAAAACACTCAGACATTAGGTGAATGAAGTTTTTGCTACTACAAAAAGTAAATATATCACTATTTACTCCTTCCTTAATGCAGGAAGGATCCTAGTATTGTATTTTCTAGTATTTTATCCTAACTAGCTTTAAAAATCGTGTGATAAATAGCTGAAGCTCCAATGGAGAAGATAATAATATTTTATGGCTGAACTATATCTCATTGTCTGCATAAAAAATAATAAAAGTCCCTTTTTCTCTGTTTTGAATGTCATCATCTTATTCCTCATTATGGATTTAGTCCATCTTGGTGTTTTCATCTATTATTTATCATCATATGTGAAAATACAGGCTATTCTTATATCTTGGTCTGGTCATTGTTTATCCAACTTCACAAAATTAGATTAAGATTTTCAAATACTGCAGGAAGTTTATCCACAGAAGTGCTACTAGAAATCCCCTCAAATCCTTTTTTAAAATCCATCGTACTGCTTTGAGAATTTCAGTCTTTATTATAAATTTCTGTGGCTTCACCAGCTTTCCTATTCTTTTCTGGGTTCTTTATAAGGCCCTAATACATACAGTACTCATGCAAGGATTCTCAGTTCTATTTCTATAATTTCTACTCTTTTAACTTACTTCCCCCTCCAAGCTTCATGATTTAATTTTCATAAACCCGGGTTGCTGCTGAATGCTTCACTTTACTGATCAAGCCAACCCAGGCACCTCCATCCCCCATGATGGCTTTCAAACCTGATTAAAATGGGAACAGGCCTTCACATGGTGTCTAAATTACTGCTAAGGTGGGCTACGCTGCAGTTTATGACAATCTGATGCTAGAAAGACAAGATGAATCTTTCATCTTTGCTTTTGTTTTTATTGCCTTCTAAAGAGGGTGCAAGAATGAAAGTGCACCCAATTTGTATGTACCATGTATGAAGTCATCAATCATCTGTTTAATGATTAAAGACATATTTAACACAATCACAAGGAAAAAGCCTATTAGACTACATTCTTGACTTCCTGATTAAGTATGTTAAAAATGCTGTGACTGTTGCTCAGTTGAGCCTTGTGAAAAGTCAACAGGCTACCATACAATATCCAGAATGATACAAATGTATAAACTAGGCAGTTCTAGAAAGTTCTATTACATAATCCTGCTTTACCCTTTGAAAGCAAAAAGAGAAAAGCAGCATTAAGAGAAAAAAATATTATGTCAATATAATGGAGAATTTACATCCAACACCGGGTATTTTGAAGCAGTTCTAGCATAGTAGAATGTAATCAGGAATAACATATGTCAAGACGCAAAAACTTTTTTAACACTAATGGAGAAACAGTTTCTAATTGTGTTTGTATGATGTACAAGATACCATGAATGGGACTCATACGAAGAAAGCACTGTTCTAACATTTTCCAAAATAATCCACACTGAGTTTTTAGTTATCAGATGAGGTAGAAGTAGGTGGGAGTAATAATCCTAGCTTCATTACCTGCTGATGAGATACAAGTCCAGAGGATGGAGAACCTATTAAGTTTTTACAAAGCTGAGACATTTCATCCCCTGCCACAGCAGGTAGCAAAGGGAAAGTGTCATCACCAATGATACTATCTCAGAATTACAGAAAAAGAGGAACATCTGTAGTTTTTCTGATAGCTCATGGAAAGACTCAGTACTGAAAGACATTAAGGAGACTGTGTGTCTTGGTTTGGGAAGACAGGTATCTGCCAGGGAAAGCTGAAGTTTCCCTTAGAATGAAGAAGGTAAACCCCTCACCCCCCACCAAATTATAATTTTGCAATTAAGGGCTTTCAGGCAAAGATTTGGGAACAGGAATAACAGTTCTTTACTAGGAATATTAAATGTATTAGAATACTAGGAATATTAAATGTAGTAGAAGACAAAACCACCCAACCAAACGAGCAAACAAATAAACAAGCAATCCTGGAAAACCCTGACAGAGTCAGAGCTACAACCTGACACCCTGTTGGTCAGGGTGTTGGAAGCAGTCCAAAAGTAAGTCCTCCTGGAGTGGCAGATGTGGTTCTGTTGTAGAGATGATCCTGTAGAAAAAGGGTCCAGTGATGGTGAGAAGGGTCCAGTGATGATGAGAAGGGTCCAGTCTTCCTCCGGTAATCGGGTGAAGCCAGAGAGCTTCGTTTTCCTGAGTCCCAGTTTTATCCAGGTAGGAATGGTTGGCTCCCCCCACTGGGTGGAGCATCTCACAATAGGATGATGGAATGTGGATGTTCTATTTTGGGGAGGGTAGGGGTGTCTTAATGGTCAATTAGCAAAAAATATTCCCCTGGAAGGAGGATGGGCAGTGAAAGAGATAAGAAACACTGCCCTACCTGGCCTTAACAGTTGGCCCATTATCAAAAGGCACCTGCCCCCCTCCTTCCAGAGTTACAAGAGATAAAGAAGAACAATTCCCCAACTGCTTTCAGCAGATGAAATAGAATACACATTTTAGGTTCCATAACCCAAGACACTGTGGCAAGTACTAGAAGGATTTTCTTTCATATTGTGCCTGTAACAGAAACCATCTACATTTTTCAGGTTTATCTTGTTCTAATGGAAGTACTGTGGACTGTACAGAAGTCGAAATAATATGTATGTTCCTCTCACGTATGAAAAACAATGCAGAAATTATGCATTGAATGCAATTTCTCAATATTAAGTGCCCTAGGTTTAATCTTATTATGTTGGAAAGTGTAATAAACTCCTCCCAGCACATACAATAAATAAATTCCCAAACCTCACCCCAATTTCTACAGAAGTATCAGAAGTATTGTGAATAGATGATTTTGATAACCATGATGATAAAACAACAGTTGGTCATAAAGAACCTGTATCAGCAAGGTAGATTAACAGTGAAGTACTGGAAATATATGTGTAGTTCAGAAAAACTCCATTTCTCATTTAAAAACCTACAAATATTTCAGACATGCAGGGTTAGAGGGAGAACAAAAGACAGAGATTTATCTTTTTTGTTTTTACATAAGGTAAAGCATAAGATCATACAATCAATAATTCTTTTCTACTTGATCAGGATCCAGTGGATGTGCATTAGAATTTAAAGAGAGCAGAAAAGGAGCATACTTAGAAAGATCATCCCTATGGCATTAAACAATCTAACCAAATAGCATAAGGGTAAGTGAGGAAAATCTGCCGGAAAGTGTTCCAAATGAGTGATGATAGAGAGATCATAAAGACTGCAAGAACATCAGGCATAAATGTTAACCCTTCATGCCCAAAGTGGCATGTTGGCAGTTGGTTGAAAGGTTTACAGGAGTAAATTTTGTCAAGTATTAGTGAATTATGAACAATTATAGCTAATAAATGTCCAATTTAAGAAAGACAGAATGTGTGAGACAGTGAAAATATTTTCTAAAATACATTGTATTCCTGAAAAAACCTAACTACACCTTCAGCACTATGATATTTAGTTCACAAGTGCTTTAGGATATCTCAAGACTTCCTTGAAAATGCTCCACACTAACTTCAAGGAGATAGAGACAGACCAGTTACTAGCCATGCAACCCTCTTCACCTGGAAGAAGCCATCATCAGGCAGGGGTACAGAAGGGTTCCTTCTATCCTAAAAAAGCTGAAGAAAAATCAAAAGTCATCACTCCACTACCACCAAGCAGGTATAGGAACTTGGTAGCAGTGATACAAGATTGTCTGAAGAGGCAGGGCACTAACCAAATTTTGCAGACTAGTTTTGTGGTTAGTATGTCCTGCAACTTGCTCTCTAGGATGAGAGAGGTGGAAGCAAAAAATAGTCTTAAGTACCCTTTCTCTCCATAAGCAGCAAATGATCAGGAAGCAGAGAAGACTAGACTTTTGAGGAGGCTTTCCTTTCTCATTAGGAGCATGCCGAACCCTGTAATCAGGAGGGAGCTAATGACCACCCAGACACTTAACAACTCTGTAGATACTTAATCATTGTCCACTGACCAGCAACGACCTCCACAGCCTGCAGGTTTCTGCCGGAAACATTCAGCTTGAAGGGGGGTGGGAATAAGACCAGATGAGCCTAGGGGTGGAGTGCCAGGGTTAGCAGTAAAATCAGTAGTCCAGCTGAAGTGCAACTACACAAATGTACACAATATGGGTAATAAATAGGAGGAGCTGGAGGCCCCTGTGCAGCAGGAAAGCAATGGCAGAAATGCGTGGGATGACCAGAGTGCTGCACCGCATGGCCACAAGCTCTTCACAAGGGACAGGCAAAGAAGGAGAGGTAGTGGGGTGGCTCTGAACATTAGGAAGAGTTTTGACTGTACAGAGCTCAAAGATAATGATGAGAAGGTTGAGTGTCTATGGGTGACAATCCAGGCGGAAGGCCGAAAAGGCAGATATCCTTGCGGGAGTCTGTTATAGACCAGGATGAGGAGGTGGATGAACTATTCTGTGATCAGATGGCTCATGTTTCATGATTGCCAGCCCTTGTTTAACTGCCAAATGTCTGCTGGAAACTCACCACAGCAGAGAGAAGGCAGTCTAGGAGGTTCCTGGAGAAAAATACAATATTTCCCCTGAACTTCCCAAGTATGGACTTTTTTCAGGATACTGGCTGAGAGAAAGCTTTGGGAAGCAGCCCCTAAAAACAAAGTAGGCCAAGAAGGAGGAACATACTTTAAAAAAGAAATCCTGAAGTTTCAGGACCAAGCTATTTCTATGTGCCAACAAACAGCAGGGAAGAAGAGTGGCCTGGCTGAGCAGCAAGCTTTCACAGGAATTCAGGGGGAAAGAGAGGATATACCACCCCTGGGAAAAGGGGCAGGTAACTTAGGAAGTGTATAAGGATGTTGTTAATCATGAAGAAATAAAACTAGAATGGCAAAAGTTTCACTGAAACTTAATCTGGTCACTATCGGTTACACCAGTTTTAAAAAATATATTAATAACAAAAGGAGGGACAAGGTAAAACTCCATTCTTTATTGGACAAAGAGGGAAATACAGTCACCAAAGATGAGGGAAACGGTGAGATTTGTTGCCTTCTTTGCCTCATTTTTCAACAGTAAGACTAGTTATGCTCAGAGCAACTGGCCGTCTGACCCTGGTAGGCAGGGACAGGGAGCAGAACAGAGCCCCTGTAATCCATGAGGAAGTAATTAGAGACTGCTGTGCCACTTAGATGCTCCCAAGTCTATGGGGACAGATGGGCTTCATCCTAGGGTGATGAGGGAGCTGGTGGAAGAGCCCACTCAGCTACTTTTTATCATTTATCATCAATCCTGGTTAACTGGAGAAGTCCCAGAGGAGTGGAAGCTGTCCAGTGTGATGCCCATCCACAAGAAGGGCCTGAAGTAAGATCCAGGGAACTATTGGCCTGATGGCAAGATCTGCCTGATCTTGATGCCTGACAAGGTTATGGAGCAGAACATCTTGAGTGCTATCACACAGCACATACAGGACACTCAGGGGATAAGGTCCATCCAGCAGGGATTTAGGAAAGGCAGGTCCTACCTGGCCAACCTGATCTCCTTCTTTGACTGGGTGACTGGCTCAGTGGAGGAGAGAAAGGCTGTGGTTGTGTCTACCTGAACTTCAGTAAAGCCTTCAATACCATCTCTCATCTTGGAAATGCTGGCAGCCCGTGGCTTGGACAGATGCAACCTTCACTGGTTTAAGAACACTGGACAGCCAGGCCCAGACACCAGTGATGCATCTAGCTGTCATCGAGTCACGATATCAGCGTTGGGCCCAGTCCTGTTCAGTATCTTTATTTACAGTCAGGATGAAGGGACCAAGTGTGTCCTCAGTAAATTCATGGATGACACCAAATTGGGTGGGAATGTTGATCTCCTGGAGTATTGAAAGACCCTGCAAAGGGACCTGGACAGGCTGGATTGAGGTGCCAAGACCAACAGTATGAGGTTCAATAAGGTGAAGTGCCAGTGCACTTTGGTCACAATAACCCCAGACAGTGCTACAGGCTGGAGTCAGAGTGGTTGGAAAGCTGTCTAGTGCAAAAGCATCTGGAGGTGCTGGTTGACAGCAGCTGAACATGAACCAGCTGTGCCCCAGCGGCTGAGAAGGCCAAAGGCATCCTGGCCTGGATCAGCAATAGTGTGGCTAGAAGGAACAGGGCAGTGATTGCCCCCCTTGTAATCAGCACTGATGAGGCCATACCTCAAGTGCTGTGTCCAGTTCTGGGCTCCCCACTGCAGGACAGACATTGAGGGAGCTATTGTTGTTTAGCCTGGAAAAAAAGAGGCTCAGGGGGACCTTATTTTTCTCTCTAATTAATGAAAGGAGGTTTATACCAGTTGGGGATTAATCTCTTCTCCTAGACATCCAGCAACAGGATAAGAGGACATAGTCTTAAACTGTGCCAGGAGAAGTTCAGGTTGGACACTGAGAGAAATTTCTTCTCAGGAAGAGTAATTAGACATTGGCATGGGCTGGTCAGGGAGGTAGTGAAGTCACTTTCCCTGGATCTTTTAAGGAAAGACTGGATGTGATACTTGGTGCCATGGTCTAGTTGACAAGGTGGTGCTTGGTCATAGGTGGGACATGATGATCTTAGAGGTCTTTTCCAACTTAATTGATTCACTGATTCTATGAACATCTAAACATAAGCAAGAGCTCATTCAGATCCATTGCCCCTTTTCAGTCTTCATTCATCTTTCACTGCTAATAGTCTGTTGAGAATTAGTATGATTTTTACCCTAAATATTTCCTGTCCTGGCTCATTCTCTGTGATGAGGTCTACGTAATAGTCTCTGAACAGGTTTCCTTTAAGGATATTCACTAAAGTTTCATCACCCTCATCTTTCTTTCACATTGACTTTGTCTATTAAGATGTATGAAATGGAAGGAATCAAGAGAATAAACTAGAAGAGAAAACCCCATGTATTGTACTCCCTTTGGAACATATTTGGTTTAAAAAAACCTTACCCTATTCCGAAAAAATAGTTTCAGAAACTGTTTGAGATGTTCTCTTCACATCAGTGCCCGAATGGGTAAACAAAAGCTAACCCTTTTCCTGGCACACCTCTTCCTCAACAGTGACAAAGCATGCCAGCTGATGTACAACAGTTAAGGTTCCATCCTTTCACCTTAGCAATATATGATAAACATTAGTGCATTGAATAAAAAAATATCAAACAAACCCAATCCCCAAAACAAAATCAAAGAAGTTCTAAAATACTTCATAGCATTTTAAGGAATTGCTAAGGAAGCATCAAGAAAAGGTATAGCAGGAATTTATTCTCTGTGATACTAAATGATCTGTATTTATTATTTCAACTCATTATTCTTCCTTGATGTCATGATAGTGTAGTTGAGCAACAAGTCCTGAGATAACAGAGTAGACTCTCTCAGAGCAGATTTCCTCCAGCTGAGCCACATGGAACTAGTACTCAGACCCTTCCTCCAATTACAGCATGCCTTTTCTGAGCCCAGCTTCTGACAAGCAGAATTATGGATTTTCTCTCTTCAACTTACACATTTTAAAAAAATAAATTAAAATACCTCTCTCACTGTTCTTATTTTTTCTAGAGCTGAGTGAACATTTAAAGACAAAGTACCTAGCCTTGGTCCAAAGATCTCCTTAACACACACATACATAATTTGTCTTTAAGATAATTTAAACTCAGAGAAGCTGACCTCAGACTTACATCTGTAATCATCTAAAAAGAAATACAACATAATCATGTAGAAGTTATCTGCACCTCATGCAAATGAAAAGACCTATCAAGAGCTTAAGGCCTTAAGCTAGGATTCACTATACGGCTGCTCAGCTGCCAATGCTGCCAAAGGCTTCCAGTGCAGCTTTATACAAGACGTTTTCTCTGAGTATTAGTGGGCATTTTTCTTTTTGAAGAAGAAACACTTTTTCTTCTCATGCGTCATCTGTGACATCTATTTAGTTCATAGAGGGCTGAGAACAGGGACTTGGTATATAGAGTAGGACAGTGATTTTTGTTGTCTTTTGTCAATAGTGTGATAGATAAATACTTAGTCCATGTGTACTAGGGTAAACTGATTTGGTGGGGGATTTTTTGTTAGACATCTCATGGAGTTTGCAATTTTACACTCTGACAAGTGTCTACAGACTAGGTAGATGCATATATATGTATTTTCTATATTAAGGTTGAAGAATCAGTCAAAAGAGGAGAAATTACAGCATTACAGTGTTGTCCATGGACAATAACTCTACAGTTGTCCATGTGTCCATTTGCTTTACAGTATCAAAAAGATTTCTAGGTTCTAGCAGTGTTACTTATCAGAAAAACACTGTTGGGTTGAAATTCCATTTAGAAATAAAGAATACATATTTTGAAATAAAAGCAATGAGAGAAAAAGAAAATAAACAGACTTCCAGTGCTTAAATTACCCCAGATCTCCTCTGGGATGTGGAAAGCAAGATGGGTAGTGACAAGAAAGTGCAGAAGTAGCATCATTTCTTCCTGTATTAAATAGGACATAATAAGAAAGGTATGTGATGCAGAAGGAGGGCTGTTGCCAGATGCAACCCAGCCATCATCTACTCCTACAAGACAGCTGAATTTTTCTATGGTAGCACTGCATTTAGTGTTGCTTTACCATTAAGCTGGTAGCAGCTCTGGAGTAGGTCTGCCTCTGTGGGTTTATCACTCTCCAGCTTACCTTTTGACAACAAATTCTCCTCTGGGCCATTGAAGTCCTATTGACAAAACTGTCATTCAAATGAACTTTTTTCCATAAAAAGTTGCAGTTTTGAGAAACTAGTATTTTCTGCTAAAACAAAGAAACAAGAAAAAAGTTTTTATTAAAAGAAATTCCCATGTAGCTTTTTTTTTGTCCCTTTGCAGACCACAGCCTTACTCAATGTACAGAGGAGAGCCTGCAGATTAAGCAGTTATTCACTATTTTGCTTTATCTTCATTCTGCAGTGTGCAGTACAAACCTTTGTTTATTTTTCACTATTTAAACTTTCCTCTAAAGCCAGACTCATTAATTTCTGCATGCGCTTTTTATATAGTTCATGAAAGTGCTTGACAAACAGGAATTTATTTTTCCAGCTGTCTCTTGGTTTGAAAGACAGGTGTCTGATAAGGAAGGCAGAAGCCTCCCTTGGAATGGAAAATGTAAACCCCTTCCCTCTGAATTACTGTAATTTTGAAATTAAGGGGCTCTCAGGCAAAGATATGAAAATAGGAATAACCATTCTTTACTGGTATTTATAATAAAGCAAACAAACAAACAACAACTACAGCATTAGTAGTAAACAGAACCAGGCACCCAGTGACCCCTTCTCAGCTGCGGGCACTTTCCCCTTGGGTGCAGTTCCGGTCACAGCCGGCAGGGGCGCTGGTGGCTCCCGGTGGGCAGGGCAGGTGCGATGATTCCCCCACGGCTGTAGGGGGCGCTATGGTGCGGGCTCGGGGAGCACGCGGTAATGGCGGCTCGCCAAGAAGGTAAGGGAGGAGCGGCTTTACTTCACAAACCCCCTGGGGCAGCCGATCCTGGTGTCCCCTGCAGGATTCCAAGGAGCACCAAGCTGGAACGGCAGGAATGAGCAGAAATCCCAGGCTGGTGGACAGGATGTATCAGAAGCTCTGCAGTGATAGCTAGAACTGCAGGATTTCCTGGCAGGGCAGGGGTTGAGAAGCTACAGAGTAGAGAAGCCCAGAGCAGTGCTGAAGAAGCGGAAGGGGCTGGGCAGTGGTGGCCCGGGGAGAAGAGAGCTCAGGATCCCTGGCATCCAAGCATATGGTGATGGGTCCCTCTTTTAGTGAGGTTGGTGTTAAAAAGGTCCCAATCCAGTGGCTGCTCTAGCGAGCAGAGGTTCACACCACAGCAGCCACAAGAATCACGATTTTTGCCATATACAGAACCAATATGTTTTGTTAATGGTGCTTTTTTCTCCCCTGAAGCGGAAAATTCATTTTTCTAGAAATTTCTGAAAACAAAATTATTTTATATAAGTCTATATAATGCATTGGAAAAAATGTACCAAAGTAGACAAAGTTCAGTGAAGTTTCAAACCAATGTAGATAAGTTGTTAAAAATATGACATACCAGGGAATGATTTGTTCTGGCTATAACAAATAAAACTTGAGAGCAGAGGGACTTGGGACAGAAGGGAAAAGGACTGTCACCAAACTGTCATTGACTTCTTCAAATCCTTTTGTTAACACTTACTAAGAAGCAGCACCCCCATGCGTGCTACTGTTGGGTTGTGCTTAGAGTGGCACTAGTTAATCGTAATTACACAGTATCATATTCCCTGCTTCTCTCACCTTGTCAAAGTTCTGAATGCAGAGAGCATGCCCTTTGCCAGCCACAGAGAACCTTAGAATCTTATCCTCTACTGCGTTTTGTATTTGGCATCACGGTCAGCATACAGGTCTCCTCCCTGCTCTTGTTGCACCTTTCCATATCAAAGCCGTCTTTCAGTTCCAGGAGGATGGATGAGTAGGTAGAAGACAAATTGCTGTCTCTCTATCCAGTAATACTGTCTCCCTCAACTGTTTTTACTGTTTTGTTTTATCTATGGGACACAGATTAGTTGTACGTGTTGCAAAATGTTAAACTTATCTGTCTTACAGATAAGAATAACACAGATGTTAAGACCCTCTCGACTGCATTTATAATGTTGAATAGTTTCTCCTTTTGAGACATTGGTAACCTTTTCTGCTTCCTGTTAGCAATTTCTTGTTTCCCCTCCCCCACCTCCCTTATCCTTTAAATGGAAACACAAGTCTGCCATTTAATAAAACCCCAATAATGATCCTGCTTTAAAGGACAAGGGCTAATCACTTACTGCTTAACATTCCAGACACATGACAGTGGAGGAGACTAAATCAGTTAAACAGCAAGATGCAGCACAACCAATTTTCATGTAAAAGGGGGTGATTGCCTTCCCTTTTTTTAACCATTGTGATTTTTTTAAGCTGTTAAAGCCCAAACATTCTCGTCTACCAGTTTATGGATTATTAATAAAAAAAAAAAGAGAGAAAAGAGGCTTTCTTTTTCTAAATATCATCTGCTAAGCCACCACAGACTGAAGTGCCTCACACTGATTCCTGATTTACATAGTCCCAGTTGGAAGTTAATGAAGACTGCTGAGCCACCTTTCAACATGCAGATAAACCTTCATGTATTTAAAAGCAGGGAATATGTGCTTGTTGCTGGCAAATTATTCATCTAAGATCTGAAGTTTCTGACACCGCCTGCGTCAGATAAACTGTCACCCAAATTGCAAACTAATTAGTGATTCAAACATTTTTGAGCTGATTGATGACAGAATAATTTACGCTTGTTTCTCAGTTTCCAGCTGGCATAGGCTGCTGACTGGAGCCCTAATTAACGCTAGTACATCAGTCATGTTCTGCCAAGGCAGCACATACAATTAAAAGGCAGTTTAAATGGAATATCACATTAAAAAGGCTGGTAGATGCAAATGTGAGGAAACAGCACTTTAGGATAAAATGACAACAGAACCCCAGAAACCAAAACAGAATGGAACAGGGTTGGGGTTTTTTTGTTGTTCTTGGGGAGTTCTTTGTTTTGTTTTAGTTTTCTTGTTTGGTGATTTTGTTTTGTTTTTTAATGGATAAGTAAATTGTTTTCTGCATAGGATATTCAGCAGAATAAAAAGTGTGGAGGCAAAATATGCACACTAAACTCTTCACAACAAGTTTTAGCTAGATGCTATCTCTTAATATTTGTTAGAAAATTGATGTGTGCTTGCATTTTGGATGTCAACTCTGTAAAAATGAAATAAAGCCTGCCAGTGATGGCTGTGAAGTTATTTACAGTGATAGCAGAAGACAAAACAAATAATAATATCCATTCTTGTGAGAAGCTATACTGAAGCAGCCTTAAAAATTGTTTCAAATAACAAAAGAACTAATCCAAAACTCACTAAAGTCAAAGGAAAACTGGATGTGGGATGTGTAGGAGTGTCCTGCAAGTACCTAGACATCCCTATTCTTATTTTCAGGTGAAACTGATAGATTTTGATAACAGCAGTACTATACAGTAAACACACAATTTCTAGGGGTGTTCCCCTGATTAGGTCATAAAGTATTTGGGGGAAAAGTAGTTATTGTATCAGTTTTAAATATTATCTTTATTGCCATGGGTACAAATACAATCTGTGACCTGATTATGTGTCAGGCACACATTGCAACTTTCAACACAGAAAGACAGTCCTCTGCAATGTTGCTGTCAGGCAGCTGTTTATTTTTATTACGTCTATTTTATTGTATACATATTATAACCACAACACTTGTATATCAGCTCTTCACTGGGTATTAAGCAGTCAGGTAAGAGAAAATGCATTTTGTCATTTCAGTACAAAGAAGTGAGGTTACCTGTAACTTGTATTCTCATTTACATTTGAACTACGAGAGTGAACTACAAACTCTGGCTGTTGGAAACTGTTTATCAAGCTAAGGACAGAAACAATCCTCCTTGACACAACTCACACAAAGTCTTAAGCCTGGAATGCCAGACCCCTGTTGCAATGTATGCTGCATATTTGATGACATGGTTTATCTTACTCAATGTGACCTCTGTGGGGCGAATAGTTTTCATGAATATAAACAGCCCTGGGGTTCATACGTTGTCTGTTAAGGTGTTTTTGAGATTATCTATAGCACATGACAGATGAGCCCTTGACTCTTACAGCACTCAAATACAGAACAAAGAGAAGCCACTGTAGTAACCACAGACAGACCTGTAGACTGGGGATGTGTGAAAGCAGTCCATTTGTTTCTAGGAGTACAGCAGGCTGAAAGCTCACATCAGTCAGTGCAGTCACATTTTGCTGTCAAATGCCATTTTCCAATGCCATATATTTTCACCTTTAAAAATTTTAGATAAGTAATAATTTACATTGGTATAGTGACAAGGGGTTCATACATTGGCTTTGACAGCCGAGCTATTTTAAGGCGCTTTGCAAACTAGTGAATTGGAGATGAGGGGTGAAACACCTTAGACACAAATAAGCCCAAGTTTTCTGACTTTACTAGAGCTGGGTGAGATTTTTGCTTTGAGGTATGGTGAAGGCCGTGTGCTGCTGACCCTGCTGTAGCCATGAAGGAAGACCTTAGAAACCAGAAAACCTTAGGTTTTAGATGCCTCATCGCATTACTTCTGCTGATTTGACTGAGTATCTGATGCAGCTTACTGGTAGGCACTGAGAGTGCCCAGACACAGCAAAATCCCAATGGACACGGCAGATGGGATGCCTAGCAGCTGGTTGAAAGTATGAGATGGGAACCATCTGAAAAGGGAGTATTGGGATAGTTAGCAGACAGCAAAACAGCCGTTGTCAGGACTGCTATATAGGATTTAGGGATGTACATTTTCACACTCCCACTCCAACGTCCCCCTTTTTAGATCTGTTTTTTTACAGCTTCATGTACAACAAAAATATTTTCTTGTCAGTTGTAGAACATGCTTTAGGACAACTAGATCATGCTCTTCTTTCTAAAAAAAATATCAAAAGCATCACTCTGTTAGCAAACTGGTAAAAAAGAAAAATACCAAAGAGTTTTATTATTAAAATCTTGTATTGAAGAAATAAGACAATTTAATAACATTTTGTGCTTTCAGTTAGAAAGCACATTCTGCATAGTGCAGGGCACATTTTGATTTTTATCACAAGACCTTTCTTACAGATCTCATATGAAGGACTTGTGATCTATAGCAAACAATCATGAACACAGAGCATTGGAGAGTAGAGTCAGAGCTTATGGGTTAAACAAGTGGAGCAACAAGTGTTTCTACTACTGCAGAAACCGCCTGTCTCCATGCAGCTGCTGATCACAGCAGTGGCTTGTTACATCTCCCCAGAGAAAAGCAGTTCCATTAAGATGAAGAATTCTGAATTCCCTCTGAAACCTCAAACTTTTAATGTGCAGTGTAAATTCAGCAAGTGCTAGCCCATTTGTATTTATAACATATTAACCAAGTGCAGTATCACATCCCCAGTGGGGAACCCAGAAAAACCTGAGTGCTCAGACTCTTATGTGTTTTCTCTAAAGCTCTCTATCTAATGCCGAACACATGCAAATCTTTCCAATATGATATGCCTTCTTCCCTTTTAAACATTTTCCCCTCAGGTTTCCTAATGTCAAGGTTTACTTTCTTTGCTGAGAATAGAGCCTATACAATTTAACATGACCGTAACATGATTTCCTATGGTAACCTAGGGGACCTTATGTGACCTTTGGGAAGTTACTTATTCCAATGGCATCTCATTAACCAATTTGTAAAGAGGATAAAATGACAATTTCTCTATAACAATCTTAGCTGTTCATTTGAACTTGCAAAGTACAAACTTCTTTTCAAGATGTGATTATATACTCTTTGGTGCTTAGCTTGAATACTCTTCAGCATTGTCTCTGAATATATGAATAACTACAGTCAACCATATTTGTAATTTTCACCTGCTGTTACAGATAGGTGAAATGACTAAAAGTTTCTAAAGGCAAAGCCTGGACCATTCCAATTGTTTTGTGGACACATCTTTTTCAAACTTTGCTACAGCAGACTCTCTCAAGATTTCTGAATATTTTTTAACATAGAGGATTTATTCACAGAAGGTATATATTAAAAATGCATTTTACTTAGAATAACATTAAATTTTCCACATATTACTCTCCCATAAATGACACTCTCCTCAGAAGTGTTCATCCTATGGTAGGAATCAAACCACACATGGCTCTATTTCAATGTGCACTGTCTAATGAGAGCTGTCATGATCAACAAAATCTGAATTCTTTCTGGCCCCATGCAATCATAAAGAAGTACCTCACTGTCATCCTTCATCCTTTACATTTCCTTTAGGCGTTATTTCTTACTCCTCTATACTTCCAGAAGCAAAATGCTAGAAAATATCTATCAAATTTGCTCTGTGCAAATCTGCTCTGTGGGATTTCAGTCCCCAGTTATGTTAGCAGGCATCATGGCCCAGTGGCGCTTGATTTTAAACTGGGAGCATCTCAACAAGAAGTTGGTGACCTACTGGAAATAGTAAGGCATGAAAGAAAAACTAACCCTGACATATACCATGAATAAAATGAGAGAAAAATGGAAGGAAAAGGAGGTGAAGATCTATGGGAAGCAATGATGTAGAAAAATATCTTACAAGTGTATCAAACATACAAAAAGGACAGATTAAAGTGCCGAGAATTTCTGGAACATAGTACAGTGGAGATGATCAAGCACTGACACAGATTGCCCTGAGAGTCTGTGGAGTCTCCCTCACTGAAGATATTCAAGAACCATCTGGACACAATCATGTGCCATGTACTCTGAGCTACTTCTACTTGAGCAAGGAGTTGGATCAGATGACCCCATTGTGGTCCCTACCACCTTTATACATTATTATATTGATAGTACTGCAAAAACCAAGATACAGGATGTAGTACTAGCAGTAGGCCAGTCAGGAGCACAAAGAAAAACCTGTTAATTCTGAACTGGAAACAAGCATTGGTTCTAATCAGTATTGAGATCACTCTTTGACTGACCTGGATACCTTCCTTTCCTTTAGGTTTTGCAGTTTGTTCTTCAAAGATACATTTCAGGATTACATTGTAATATGTGATTCACATAATACTCTGTCACACTAAAGAGGTCTGTTAAAGCAGTTGCTGTTGATGAATCATCCTCTTCTGTGTCACTTATGGTGGTCTGAAGGTACAAAATTTGATTGCATCTCACCAGCGCTTAACACCAAGACAGAACAAGCTATCCCTGGACCATGCAAGAGATGATACCAGTGCTAAACAGGAACACACATTAGCAATCATAATAGAAGTAACAAGTAGCCTAGAGGCTTAATATGGATAATACAAAGCTCAAAGAAAAACAGATATCCTGTCTTTGCAGGAACAAAGCTTTGTAACACTGCAAAATAATGGTACTATTCTATCCATTCATTTTGACAGAATTATATTGGTTTTATAAAGGTGTAGCTTAAAAAAGAATTAGGTTTGTTGTCCACTTGGGAATAATTCATGGCGTATTTATAAAGCATAACAAACAAGCTAAAAAAAAAAAAAAAACAGAAACAAGACTTTCAAATATGGAAACAGCTATCTAAAAAAGCATTAGTTTGTGCACATACACAGAGGAGAGAGGAAGCTTCTGCTTCCTGAGATGCTTCCTTTAATCATCTGTCTATCAATCTCTTCCATCTCTTTTAATCCATTGCACCTGAAATTTTATGGATAACTTTTTTTCCCTTCAAAAGGTTTTGCGATTTGTACCATCTACTTTCCTTTTAAAGTTGCTGGAAAGTTTTCTCCCCTTCAGTATCTTCTCTCCTTTGAAATGGCAGCCAGTGGAGGAAAAAGAGCCAGTTCCTGCCCTGACACTTTGTAGCTGTTGCACAGTGAAGATCTCTTTCCTTTATTCAACCACAGTTCTGCAGATTTTACATACCAGTCACCATGTGTATACCAAAGCTTTACAAATAGTTTTTCAATAGCATACCACATTTTAAAAGTTGTAATATTAACTGAGTATATTCTCTATGGACAAATTCAGTGAAATTAAACTTCCATCTTTCCTCCTCTCCTCAAGTCTTTTATTTCTGTCATTGATGACTTTCAGACAAATAACCTTGATGCTGTTTCAGCAAGGGACACCCTAAAAATCAGGGTGGATGTGAAAAACCATGTGCCTCTCATAACCAGAAATGATTTCTAAAGTATATGAAGGCTTTCCATTTTTCCAGTCTAATGAAAAATTTGCTGGCAGAAGAAAGCAATTGTATGTAATTACAGTGTTACATGCACACATGATTTTAGGTCACACTTAAGTACACGTGTGTGTGTTACAAGTACATACACATAGATATGAGCATTTGGCCACAACCTCAATCTGCTATAAATTACTGACTTCAGTGGAATTGCTTTACATTATATGCTGATTTGGTCCCATGTATGTGCTTCTATATATGCTTATATTCCAAAGTGAGAACCATTCTACATTCTAAAATTGTTTTAGGTCTGTTGGCTGAAATCCAAGTCTGGAATAACAGGAATTTTGCAGTAGACTTTATACAGCATTTTATTATCTCTAGTTTTTCAGTAAATCACTTAATTTGGGAAAGTATTTATACTACTGTAATGCATTAAATACTTGGTGAAAAATATTATTGTAGCAGTGTGCTTTTTAGATGGTGTAGCTGCTACCTTTATCCCAATAAGCATCTCCTGTGGAAAAGCTGCTTGGGAGGAATTCAGGCAGAGCAATCAAGCTCACACATCCACACATGCCACTGCTAGGCTCAGCAAGGAGAGGCAAGAAGGGCCTTTTGTAAGATAAAGTTCCAGCGAGGTTTATTTCAGGCGCCAAAGGGAATCAGAAACAAAAGACCTGGCCATGTGCTGTGCACAGACTTAAGTATGGGGTCAGCGGCCAATGACCTGCGGGCACGGGGGCAGTACGAGGGGCAGGGCAGAGGTCAGTGGCCTATAGGGAAAATGGGGCCGGCCACCCGGGATGCCACCACCAATAGGGAAACAAGGAAAGGAGAAACCACAAGAACCAGCGGCATGGGGAGAGGAGAGACCAAGGCAGACCACGGTGTGCAAAGCACCATGGGAAAGGTCCTCTCTTTCAGGCTAGGCAGGGAAGACCCTATGACCTATCCTTCCAAGGCAAGACCCTGGGAATTGTTCTGAGGGGTTCCAGGGACTCCACAAATTATGGAAATGTAGGTGATATAATGGTTTAAACATTACTATTCCGTGCTTAAAAGTGGTCATGTTGTCTAGTACACATCTAGTAAAGTTTTTCAGGAATCGATAACTGCATCATCTATCACATTGTTGACTAAGTGCAAAAAGAAGATGCAAAAATACTAATTTTTTACATGGCTTTCAAACACAGCTAGATTACCAGTGTTTTACAAAAGCAGTGTATTCACAATGATAAAAGTGATCATTTCAATTTATTGCTAATGGCCAGTCTATTTTCTTCCCCTTGAAAGAAGAATGGATGTTTTTTTCACTGGTGAAGGATTATTATCTATCCCAGTGGAACTGCAAAAAAACTTACAAAGGAACTCTATTTTTTCTTCCAAAACTCTTTTTTTTTTTTTTCCCAAATTCTAATCACAAATACTACTTGCCTATTCAACAAAATCTTATACTCAGGTAAATCAATCAGTAATCATTCCACAGAACTAATTAGAGCTGAAAAAATCTAGGCAAGAGTAATAAAAAATATCTACTGAAGTTAAGATATTAAAAAAACCCTGTATCTTTGTTGTTTCCTTTTGGTGCTTTCAGATCAAATGCAGGAATGTTTACTGGTAGCAAAGTTGGAGGAAAACAGCAAATTAAATGAAAACTAAACAATGTCCATGGAAAAAGAATTCTGAATGTGTTTAAACTAGAAGCCTAAATTTAAATATATAATTCAATTTACCCTCCAAGAAAAATCCATAGCTTTACCCCCAAACCTGGTCCTGTTCCACTTCTCATTTGTTGCTTATCTTACACCAATCCCTGTGTTGTGCCAGTAAAGGATTTGTAAAGTAACAAGGTTGGGAGCCTGATTCAACTGAAAATGACAGTAAACAGGGGAACAAGGGGCATTTTTAGCTGATTGGTTTATCAATATGGTTTTCCACAAGGCTGTGCAGCTAGTTGAGGTGGCACAATAGAGAAGCAGGGCTCATGAACAAGGACTTGGCAGAAGAGATAGGATGACTATTTGGTAATAATGCTGCTTTAAATGAATATCAAGTAGTAAATGCAGAGTTGTTCTCATTCTACCGTCAAAAACATATATCACTGAAATTCATCATAACTACTTTTACAACTAAATCATAGAATATTTTGAGTTGAAAAGGATCCAAGAGGTTTCCAAAAGGTTCATCGACCTCTTAAGTAATGAATGGCCTATAAAAGGGATTGAACCCACAACCTTGGTGTTATTAGCACCACATTTTAATCAGCTAAGGCTAATTTCATAACTAACCATTGCTGAAAATTGGAATTCCCTTTAGAGCACTCTCATTGAGATCAGGCTGTAGCAGTAATTTCTATAACATGATCCATGGATCTGAGATCAAGAGAATTTGCTTATGATTTCCAGAGAACTGATTTTAAAATGCTACATTTCCCCCCCATAATGCATTAAATGAAACCACTACTGGTACCCAGATGGAATACAAGTAACAGAAGTGTTGGCAACCTGCCCTCCATGCGTAAAGTATCTAGGACTTATAGTGTACTAATATGGAAGATTTAGTAGAATGACATGAAAACATTGGTTCTAGGTCTGGCCTGTCACACTGCCAGATATTTTTCTCCATGTACAGGTGAAAGAGTACCGTATGTGCATGTAGCATTTTAATGATAACATCCACCTCAGGACTGACAGTCACCACCAGAAGAACAAGTTAGACTGCTGCTAATGATAATTGTCTTGAGTGTGCCAACGCTTTCTATCCAATCCTTGGAACAGTTAAAAGAGAATTGAAGCATGAGAGAGAGATGTTTTCACTTAAAGTCAATTAAAAAAAAAAAAGAGAAGCTATTCACAGAAATGGCAAAGGAAGAAATTTGTCATTTTCTCAGTCCCACTTACGCATAATTATTTGTATGAATAGTCACACTGAAATAAAAGTTACTATTTGGGTGTTTACCCATTTACGAAGGAACAGATAAAATTCAAATAATTTCATGTTGCAAGTGTTTTTAAGAAAAAACAGGTTTTTCTAAAAACAGCTCCTCAAAGGGAAAAAATATTCAGCCAAGCATGCTAGGTATTCTTCTCCCCAGATTCTGAAAGAAAAAAGGGAATTTTGTTCTTATACTATCAATGTTATTATCTGTTATTACCTATATTATGTATGGTAGTTTTTTGTCTTAAGATTTACATTTATAACTTCATTACACTAATATTCCCTTCTTCTCTAATTCCTTAATTTCTCCCCTACCAAGAAACAGATTTACCACATTCTTGTTTTCATCTCATCTATCACTCACTATTTCCCAAAAGCAGAACTAGGTGTTTAATTCTTCTAATTGTGTTGACAAGTTGCCATCAAAAAAGTTGCAGTATATATTTCAGGAAGAGGCAATCCATCCTTAATCCTCAGTCAATCCATATCTTCCCAGGCAAATGGGGAGCATCTTTTCTAGAAAACATTTTTTCAAAGAGCTGCTAATGGTGGTCATTAAGATAATGACAATGTCAACTCTCCCCCACCCCGTTGCCTCAAGAAGAGCCAACTACTATAGCATCTTATATAGGTAATACAACCTAAAATAAGAGCAAGCCTGTAGAAGCTTATGTTTCTCCATTCCTAATTAAAATGCCACAGACAAGTGTTTTAAAATGTTTGAAAAGATGCAACACAGTCTACTCAATTTGTTCTGTTACTTAAATCTAACTCTGTTTAGAATAAAAATTTACTAATTTTAGTTTAAAACATGTAGTCAAAGAATGTACTTTACTACTGCGACATTTGTCTGAGCCAGTATGATAATTGTTGTGGCCTGTTTAAGTCCAATACTAAGTGAACAGTTCTTCAAAGACGCTTCAGAGGAATAATTTTTAAAATTTAGTGTTATAGCATAATCTGCTCACTCTTTTTTCCACTCTTCTATATACCTTCCTACCTACCTCTCCTACACCTGCCATTTTTATTGTAAATGGGTCTAACTGTTTCAGGACCCTTTTCACATGGGCAGTTTTCTTCAGGCTGACCTTTCAGTTTTCTTACCACTCTCTGAAGTCCTTCTCTTTGACAGACCATTTCTGAGGTTGAGTGACCCACATTAGTTACTGTATCCCATAAATTTGCACCTTGTCATAGTGATTTTTTTACATTATTTGCTACCCCATTCTTCTTTTAGCAGAAGAGATTAGTACCACCCACCCCAAAAGGGAAGTGTGACAGATCACTATTTTGTAAGGGAAAACACCATGGAGAACTCAGGTTAAGACAGAAAATTGTATGAAACCCACAGCCTACAAGATATGAACACACTAATTCCTAGCTGTGAGCAGTATAGAATCTTTCAGTCCTGCCAACAGCATGTGCAGGACAAGAAAACAGACATGGACAGTAAAATGTCATCTTTAAATGAATACATTGATTTGAAGTCCTAACCATGTGGACATGCTGAACCTAAGCCAAGCCACAGCATGAGAGCTTGTGTCTTCTCTATTTGCTGTGAGATATTCATGACAAGACAGTTTATAGTAACTCAGTTGAGGAAATAAGAATTTTGTGAGTACAGATTCTCTTCTTTAAAAAAGGGAAAAAAACTCCAAAAACCTTTCAACCTGAAAAGTATGAAAGCCTGAAATCACATTATACCTCAGGCTTTCCAAAGTTAGAGCTGCCAACATTATTGTCACTGACAGAGCCTGACTGAGGAGGAAAATTTTTGGCAGAGAAAAAGACCTTGCCACCCATTTCCACTGCTCAAAGCAGCGGTGTCAGTATTTCAAGAGCCAGTGTCCATTAAAAAAATCCATTGCAAAATAAAAGTCTGTAAAAGTAAAAGTAAACAACGCAGGTATCAATAAAAGATTCTGACCTGAAAGGAGTATTTAACCTGGAGGTAAACGATATTGTTTTTCTGTTGTGCAAGGACAATATTTGAATGTTTATCTTTTCCAGGAAGGGTCCAAGCTTTGTTCCATGTTTGCTAAGTTCTTTGCGCAACAGAACCCATTCAAAGCCAGAAGTAAGACATACGTACGGAGTAATTGTGGTGAGACCTCTTTGAGTGCTACAGCCTTCTCAGTTTCTCTTAAACCATTTCTCAATAGGCCCTGTCATCTCTTTGGTGCAGATGTCAGTAGCCCTTATTTAGCACTTCCAGTATACTGTGATTTCCAAAGCTGCACTCCCTGCAAATATCTACTCTTCATGGTACTGAACTACATTGAGACCCATAAAGCAAGAGCCAGACCCATAATGAGCCAAGCCCAGTTCAGTCATGGCATGAATAACACGGTTGTTCAGGAGCAGCCAGGACCATTCCTGCAGGCAAATCTTTCACCATGTCAGGCCATGGAGGGAAGAGAGTAATGAGGAATGATCTAATAGAAATATTTGTCTAACAGGGAGAGGATGGAAATTCTATGTTGAGCACAAGGTATGGTGAAACTCAGACATCACTTAACTTGAGTGAAAGTAATGGAAGAGGCATCATGGGGTCCTCAGGCGGCTCCAGTTATTGCCCTACAGGGCTGTCAGTGGGAAACAGCTCGTTTTGCTCACCATGAGGCACTGAGGTGGGAGCAGTGAATATCAGAATAGTATTTCAGTCTCTTTGAGGGAGCAGGGCAAAGCCTCTGAAGCTGGAGGTTTGGCAGCATTTTCTGAATCAGCATGCCCAGCTGATGACATTTACCCGGCTGCTGGTCCAGCTCTAAAGCACTCCTGAATTTATCCAAAATGTAAATCACCAAGCTGGACAAAAATATGTAATCTTCAAATATCTCACAGAATCACAGGGCCAGCATCAAGCTCTGGGAGTGTGAGAGAGGGCAGGGACATGGAGGACAGAAAAGGGTTTAGTTAAGACGATTGAAAGAAACAGGGATAGAAGGACAGAAAAATAGGTGAAAGTGGCTCAGGATAGCAAAGATATTGAGCAAATGGAAAATAATGAAAAGTATGAGCAAGGTAGAAATGCTGGTAATAAGGCAGTGTCAGAGTCAGAAAAGAAAGGTTTAAATGGCAGGTGTCAGGTTTGGAAGAATAATGTAAACTTTTTATGTGCTGTGAAATCACAGCATCTTACTCAATAACAAAAGTATATGATTGTTGCACCGAAGGTAAGAAAAAGGAAAGAAAACTATTAAAGCAAGATCAGAATTATTTTCTTCCAAAATTCTTCTCCATCTAAATGTTATACTTCCTAGCCAGATATCTTTGGAGCATTATTGCTAATAAAAATTGCAAAGATTTTAACTATACTTCATAACAGATAACAACTTACTAATCTAATAGATATATATTAACTATATATATATATTAACTATATATATATGTATTACTATTATTATCATGAAGGATTTCTGTTGTCAGATTCATAATTCACTTGCACAGTGGTGAAACACAAGTAAGTTGACCTGGGCTGATGCCATTTACCCAGTGAGACACCAGCGTCAGGACTCTTCTATCATAAGTTAAATCTATTATCTCTACTCTGGGAATGTCTATGGCTTAACCAGAGTACCTCTGCTTTTCCACAGAGGAGGCAAGAATGGCATGTGTGGTCTCAGCCTGATAATTACAAAGCAAGCCAATGTGAGACTGCATCACCCAAGCAAGACTATGCACTGCCTCGTACAGGAACACGGTGCTTCCAGTTTGTCTCCTTGTAATATTATCTCTATAGTCAGGTAAATATAGCTCACAGCAGGCAGTTACTTACACCTGTCTGCTGTTCTCCAAAGCACCAGTGAGACAGAATTTTAAACAACATGGCCAAAAGAGATTATACGTGATGTGATATAATTACAAAAATGACAACACAACTCAATAGTGTTCTCAAAATATGCTTAGAAAATAACACAGTCTGGTACTAACATGCACTTGGAATCATACTGCAAGGGTGTAAGACATTGGAATGTTAATGGTTAACTACTCAAAACAATGGACCATTTGCAGGGCCAGCAGGGTGCTTTGCTGGGGCAGGATTTGCACCCTCTAGGTGGAATAACGTTTCATCCTGCCAAGGTCCTCCTTTACACAACTGACTCAGACCTTCAGTGCCAAGGGGGAAGGTACTGGGGCATTCCCTCTGATGCGCTCAACTACACTGATGTGAGAAGCAGCTGTCATGTCTTGGGAGGTGTCATAAACCATGGTGTCATATACCATTAAAGACCCCTGATGTTTCCCCAGACTTATTTCTGGGGCCTTCCATAGGAGGACTGCCGTGTTCCACAGAGTTGCATCAGACATGTAAAGCTCCCTGCCACCAGGGAAGATGGCTGGGCATTCTCACCTGAACCTGGATGTATATAACCCATTGAACTCTGTGTTCTGTGGGCTTCCCCCAGGACCGACGGATCAAGACTGTGACCATCACTTCAACCACAGGACATCTAAACTGCAACTATACACAAGCAGTGGTATCTTTCCACTCTTCTCTTTTCTTTTCCTTTCTTTCTTTTTCTTATATTATTTCTTAAGTGATATTTTCATGCTTTTATTTTGCTATATTACTATAGATAATAAGAACGAAAACAGCTACATACCTGCTTTCAATTGCAACCAAGTAAATTTTAAAATAAACCCACATATATACATTTATAAATGCCAATCATTGACTGTCATTTCACTCTAATCCATCTAAGGGATCTATCAATCAATCAATCAATCAATCATTTCACTCAATCTATCTAAGGGATATATTAACAAAAGCCTCGGTTACTCTCACTTTCTGGGGCAGGTAGTAACAAACAGGTAACCTGAGAATGGTCCTATTATAGAAAAAAAAAAATTAGCTCAGTTCTTCACTCAGATATCTAGTCTGTCACTGGCATGCATTTATTTAAAGGTTACACCAGAGGTGGGAAGGGGGAGACAGTAATCGCAGATTGAGAAAAACTGCCAAAACTGAACTATTGAAGCAAATGCCAGGCCAGGCAGTGTGCCAGTTCACTTATCCTTACTAGCCACCTGCAGGCTGTATTATCAAAGCTCCTGAAGATTATTATTATTGCAATATATTATCCCTTCATTATGATATAGAAAAAAGGTATTGATGTAAAACAATTTTGACAAGTTTCTCTTTGACACTTGTCAGTGAAATCTGTTAATATTTGCATAGGAACAGGATGTGGGACAATTTTTTTTCTCTCCCATGCTACAGATTTTATCTCTAACCAGATGCTCATGCATATACGTAACTTCTCAATGTTACTACTGGGGAAAAAAAAATCACCTTTTCCATGAGAAAGAGGCAAAGTGAAAGAAAAAGGCATCTTATCAGGTAAATATTAAATATTGCATCCTAGGAGGGGAAAGTACCACCATTGATTTCAGTGGAATTGCACCATACAGCTCACTTGCACACTGGCCTCAGCAGGTAAGGAAAAGTCTCACAAGACAATGACATGTAGATAATAGTACCAAAGCAAGTAATTCATATTAATATCCTTCAAATTTTGAAACAGAACTCAAGATAGTAGTCCTCAACTACTGCCTCTGCCAAGCCAGAATGGCATTTTTTGAATCACATCCTACGGCACTGAGTGGTATTTCTAATAGTCAAATGTTCTTCTGAAAAATTGTATCTCGAAGATTTTCTCAAATTACAATACTAAGTGCAACAAAGCATGTGACTCTGTATGGTTTGTTTGTTCTTACTTAAAATGCAGGGTTTTTGCATTAAAGTTGAGGGATCAGACATCTCATATTTTGTGAGATTATTTATTTTTTAATCAGATGGGTTGTTATCTCTAGCACTGATTTAGTACTAACTGTAAGAGTCTGAGAATATTATTAGCACAACAAGTTCTGTAAGGAAAAATTGTATCTGTTATGTAGACTAACTGACATGTTTGAGAAAAAAACCCAAAAACAACAGACCAGCTGCAGATCTGTCTTCCAAAAGGGCTCATCTGTTATTCTCACTACATCAGCCACTCTATCGAAAGACAGAAGTTCTCCTCCAAACTTTGCCTACTGTCACTTGTAATTTAAACTCTGGGAGTCTAAATTTCTCTCTTTTGGCAAAGAGAAGAAAGAGTCAGAGAGTAGGATATAAAAGCAAAAAATAACTAGATTGGTATCCCTAAACTGGGATATAAGCATTTTCCTTTTTCTCCTATTTTTGGGGCTACTTAGGATGCTGTCTTTGGCTGTTTTTTCCACACAAAATGAAGCTTTCCTCAATACCAGCATGAGAGACAAAGCAGTAGAGAATACCTAGAGCAGCTGGCCCAAACTCTGAGCTCCTAGTTAAAAAAAAACCAGTGGAGCCCAGAAGCAGCCCAACATCAATGCCCTTTTGTGCTTTATATATTTTTTAAAAAAATTTCTGTGCTAATCTTTGTTGTTTAAGGGTTGGTACATTTTGTGTCATGTAGCTAGGTAAAACAAAACAATGAGTGCTAAGCATTGTTTACGAGGAGTGTGACTGGTTCAAGAAGTAATTTGTACCCAATACTCTGTCCCCTGTTAGAATCTCCTCCAGATTAAAGAATATCGTTAGCACCTGCATTTTGACAATAAGGACAAAGACACAAATTGATCTTCTCCAAAAAGGTAAAAGCAACAGTAAGAAAAGGCAAAGCAAAGAACCTCACTTGACTGCAATGATAGGATAATACACCCAAGATCTGCTGCTTAGAAGGAAGCTGTCTTCATATGGAAAATTTCATTCTAATGATAAAGTGGCTTAGCCTGAGGGTTACTATCCTTTGGATGCACAAAGTATTTACTGAAGCTGGACAATTCTACCAACACTTTCTTGCTCTTTGTCACGTGTTTGTTTGTTTGTGGTTTTTTGATTGGTTGCTTGGTTTAGGGGGGGTTTCTGGGTTTTTCAAATTTGTTTTTTGTTTGGGTTTTTGTTGTTTTGGTTTTGGTTTTTGTTCAATCTTATTTTGTTTTTGCTTGTAGCAAAAATACACAGCTATTACAGTAAGCAAAGAAACATCTTCAGAACATCACTTGATGGTACTATTTGCAAGATTCATTGTGATTTTCTTTGAGGATAATAGAGCTTTTGAAGGTATAAACAGCATGGTCCAAGTTAATCTCTGCTGTAAATGGACAGCGCCCCATCAGCCTTAGCTGCCATTTGACCATGATTTGAATTCCCCATCAGATCTCATTCAGTAAAAATGGAATTATGTGTTAAATTTTGCTGATGTACTTCTAGAAAGGGAGATCTAAATAAATATTTTCCTATATATTGATATATATTATCAACAAAGGCCTCTTCTTTTTAATTTTGTCAGCCAGAGAGTACTTAAAGCTCACTTTCAGAGGGATGTGTGTATTTGCAGGTCAGCTTCATCAAACATTCATTGTTCAATACTGTGACAGCTGGTAGCAGGCGTACATACTCTTCCCTTGTTTGGTTTTCTGATAGAACCTGTCAAGTACTGGTTGTCTGTATCTGAATTTGTCACCGTCTCAACAAGGTTACAGCATTCTTACCATCAAATCAAACAAAAAGTGTAATAGGGAATAATTCATGTTTTCATAATGTTCACTGTAAGAGGGAATAATTTAGGTTTTTATAAACTTCATGGTTAAATATATTGGTAAAGTAAGAAATCTTGCAAGAGCTGTCTTCAGTTCCGAGGAGGAGACAAAGAAATTACAATACCAATGAAAAGTGTGGGGCAACCGAGCCGAAGGTGATCGACGACCAATAAAGGACAAAGACCAAGGGACAGTATCTGGTCTGGAACATTAAGGGTGCTCAAGTATGTCCTCACACCCAGGAAACCCTTTCAGATGGAATCCCTGCTTTCCGAATCCACTACACAAAAAGACAAAGGAACACATAGGAACTTTGGAATCCAACATCAGATTTGGCAGCAGAGAAGTTTCAAGACCACCCCACACCCGGATCTGTGGAACAAGTCCAGACATGCACACAGAAACCGAGCCCAGAAGAGTATAAAGCAGAAGGGTTTCCAGGCGCACAGTGTGAGACCTCAGGAGGACATGACTCTGTGGAGCGTAGGTTGGAGGCTCTCACCCCATGCTTATTACTTCCTTGATTTGCTTGGCTTTGTCAATTTCTTGTCAATTTCTTGTTTCAAATTTCTCCTTGGCAATAAATTGTTTTTGATTGAAATTGGCTCTAAAAATTTATAACAAAAAGGAAAAACTATACAAACTCTAATGCTAATTTTTAACTTGAACTAGATAAGCAAAAACTTGGGGTTTTAATCAAAATAACAGTAAACGAAGAGATGCAATTCATTTTTGTTTACTCACTCTAACAGACTTTAAAATCATAAAATCATGCCCCTAGGAGCAGTTGTTGATTCTTTCACTAGCAATAAAGCAAACACTCACCATAGCAGGTGTTATATACTCAGGGATGCCAGGCCAAGATCAAATATTTCTGGCTTGTCAAGTGTACCTGTACAGTGGGAGCAACCACACAGTGGGTACTGAGCAGCAACCATTCAGTACACGCAGGGTCAGTTTTTGCACAGATTTGAAGACTCTGCCTGCATTTCAGTCCCCATGACTGAGTACATTATGCGCTTGCTAAGTGTCGAGAGTCTCGGCAGTTAAATACTGGTGCTACTAGTCACTCAGGAGCAAGCATATCAAAACCTGGGGCAGGGTGATACATGTTGTACATAGTCAGAAAACTTCTCATACAGAGAGAGCAAGAGAAATGTGACCTGTTTGAGACAACCTACTCTGTCTTGACAGAGACCACAGCTATCCAATGCAGCTCAGATGTGATGAGGAGGGTGACACCAATACAAGTAAACCTGCCAAATGAGATGTGCATTTTTAAGTGCAATGTAAATTCCCGATCTGAACCTACATATAGTATTAAGATAGCAATAGTTATAAGAGCGGCCTAAAGTATTGAAAAAACCCCACCACCTATAATAAAATCAAGAGATCAGATTTAAAAGACTTTTAAATGCCTAAAGCTCACAGAAGTGTGTTGGGAAATTTAACAAGTGCTGAAATTCCTCTGACATCACAAAGTACGTGCGTGGGCTATCTGTATGTTTTTGTATACTGCACATGGCAATTTTTTTCCTTTCTCAAGACAACTTGATAATATTTCAGTACAGGACTTCTCTCTGTTTCTCTATTAACATTTATCCCACAACTAACAAAAGCAGAAATAAAGATAGAATAAGCAGAACACCAAGAAAAGAAGCATAGTATATTCAGACAAGTTCAAATTGCATTTCTCTTGAGGACAACATTAGAAAAATATTATTCAATATACGTCTAAATCTTAGAGGAAAAAAATGGGGAAAAAAAAGAAGACATTTATGTATTTTAATCAATATGAAAAGAAGAAATAGAAACTATATAGTAGTACTATAAGACCAACAAACCACATTACAAAAAACATGTGTGAGAAAAACCTCTCTCATTCTCATATCCTTTGAAAAACATAAGAACCACACAGTCTTGCTAACAAACAAACAAACAAATAACAGTAGATAGATAGATACATACATGCATACATACATAGATATGTATGTGTAAATCTATATGTGCATACAATTGATGCAAAGTATGGTTGCAGAGCAATTTTGCTTCACAATCCTAGTTCAGCTGAGCACAGGAATGAAGAATTTTTCCTAAGATTGAAACTAGACACAGGCTTAAGTACCTTGTTAAATGGAGACATCTGTTCTCCTCAACATAAGACTAAAAAGAGAACTTTACCCTTTGTTTTGTGAACTGACCCGGACACAAGAGGAAAACCCATTGTCTCTTGAAGTCCCATAATTTCACTCTGTATTCAGGCACTTTGACAATTTCCTTGAAAAGTCGTTCAGTTTTTGTTCTTGATCTTGAACAGCTACAGGTCACATTTTGCTTTCAATTACTTCATCTCCATTGTCTTCTTGAACTACTTGAACAATTATTCTTCTAAGTGTTACTCTAAAACTTCAGGATACACTACTGAAAAGTATGAAAATAAAGGCACACTAAACTTTGAAATCCCCACAAAGTACCAGTATTGTCAGTTCTTTGTTCAGAATTACGTTCCAGAATGTAAATGTAATGCTCCCACCAAACGCCTGCAAAATCCCAGTTACTGCCTCAGGTTTCAATAGCAGCTCTGTTGCAGCTATTGTTGAAACGACCTCTGTTGCATCCTGAGAGGCAAGGATGGCTTTCGAGATACTGACATGTGTGCCATAAAACCACTCTCCCATGTACTCTGCTTTATGCATGGAAACAAATGTATTCATGTTTGATCTCTTCAAGAGCGAGTCTGGTCTGTGCAGAGAAAGAAAAGAATTTCACTTTCTGCAAGGGAGACTTGAAAGCAGAATAGGGTGGTTTCACAAGGTCTGAATCACATTTTATTTTTGAGCTTTCCCTTCTTTTGCTAGAGTTAGATTGTGATAAGAACTGACTGTGCCACCAAAGCATTTTCGTGACCTACAAATTACCCCTGGTTTAAGAGCTGGTGTATCCTACTCTGCAAGATATTCTGAGGCGAAGTGTGCCACAAGAGACATCCAGGCATTTTTATAAACTCTTTAGGCTTCTGGTGTCTTGTGGTATCATATGTGAACAATCAAATCAGTTCTGATTTGAACGCTGTCACTTGGATTAGGGTTTATCTATCGCATGGTAGCACTGAGTTAGCAGGCCGCGGAGATGAATAGAAGTACTGATTGCTGAACTGACAGCCTTGAAGATGAGTAGCATTATTTTATCACATCCTTCTTTGCAGCATGTGCCAGTGGGTTTTAGCTGTCACATTTTTTAAAATTATCAAGCCTCAGAATAAGAAATAGGGCTGGTTTCTTAGTGCATAAAAGTCCCTTTCCCTCCTTCTGATCTTACCAAAGCTGTTGGCTTTTATTTTGTGAAATTGTGTACTTAGAGGTTAATTTGAATAAACAAAATACTTTCTTCTGTAAACCACAACGTATGTGGCTACTAATTTAGTGGCTATTTAGTGCCCTGCTTTCCAGTGCAGTTCTTGTTACCAATATGTTATGAAAGAGATAAATCACAGCAGAAATATTTAAACTCATTTCTGAAGGTAAAAGCTCTATGTGTTTTTAAGCCACCCTACTCATCACACCTATTAAGGTCCATTAGCTTGACATATTCAGATAGCAGTGCAGTTTCTCACATTCCCTTCAGCAGCTTGCTGCCCAAGCCTATGTTATATGCAGTTGCCATTTCTTGTTCTGGTGCTTTCCCTGATGCATCTACCTGCCTTCTGACTCCAAGTCTCAGTCTCTGAAGACTGCTTTTCACAGTGTTATGAGGGGCTAGAAAAAAGTTACCAGAAAGCTGAGTCTCCTGATTGAATGACAAGTGCCCACTGTATTCTCTGGAGTTTGATTTTGATCAGGATAAGGAGAGGAGACGGCCACCAGCAGTATCAGTAAGCAATTGTATGCAGTGGTGACACATCCTGCCCCATCCTATGAGCCTACCGTCTTCCCATGCTGGAGTACTACCCCTATGCCAACCAAGAGTTCCACATTCTGGTGGGATGTGGGACTGGGCTGGTGATACAAAAGGGCTCAGCAGTCTGTTGTCACAGTTCCGTGCTGCACCATGACAAGGGGAACAGGCGCATTTGTGTGACCTCCAGTTGGGTGCATGACCCATTGCCCTGCTTCCCTGGCACAGAGCAGTGAGGCACAGAGACTGAGGCATGGGAAACCCCTTGTGGCACTCGGCTCAGCCCTCACTCAGCCTAATTAGTCAGATCGATCGTGTGTTAAATCCGAAAATGTCAGGCTGCACAGAAAGGATCTACTAAATGAGTCAAGCAATTTTCATGAATGTGTGATGCAGCTCCACTTGCTGTCACCTCATTCAGCATACGGTAGCCCACACCAAACCTGTTCATGTGAAAGTGCACACCAAGACTGAAACATCTAAACTCTTTTCCCTACTGAAGATACAAGAAACAAGACAGCATTCTTTAACAAAGAGAGAGTTCTAGGTTTTCTAAAATGTTTGTGAAATACCCTTCCTTCAGTTACTGTTCTGCAATAGTAAGAAGCATATCCTCCTGAAATAGCAAGAAGCATATTCTCCTGTCATTGTAATTATAGATGCCCCAGGGGGAAAAAAACCCAAACCAAAACCAAACCAAAAATAAGTGGAACCCAGGCTCTGCAGGAGTAGACCTTCAGAGAACTTACTTTCATCACTTCATAAGAGCGGCACCCAAACATTCAACACCCCAAAATATAAAAACTGATGGCTAATTACTTCATACATCATGATTTCATTTTCTGTAGAAAGCAATTTAATTCTATCCTTCCTAATAAAAGAAGCATTTCATCATCTCTCTCACCCATCCTGAGTTAGATTGCACAGATGCCACCATGACAGTAGATCAAATGTCATGGTATTTCTTACCTGAAAAGGCATTACAGCTGCAGATATCAGGAACTGCACTCACATTAAAATAGATTCTTTTAGCAATTGTGCTCAAAAAGATAGCATTTTAAAAGATTCTGTCATTTTTGGAAGCTTCTTAGGATTAGATCTTACAATGTGGGTAATGATTAGTAGAAAACACTCAAAACCAAAATCCTTCTGATGGGGAAATGGAAAAAAAAAATGCCACAAGGCCATTTACCTTTTAAGGAAAGAAGAAATGCCTAGACAAGGGATTTAACATGCTTTTGCAAAGAATTCTCCTCACAAAGAGGAAATAATTTAGTCAATGTAAGAAAAGCAGGTTTTAGATTCATCATCATAATTCTGCACTGCGGAATTTTACAATTTACTGTGGGACAAAGGGAAGCACTGTTTCTTTTGGGCTCACATTGAATGAAAGTTTAAAATAGGAATGCTTTTACACAGTGAGAGAGAGCTGAAAAATTCCACTGGAGTGGGACACAATCTTACTGCAAATCAATTTAGTGGATTGCTGTCATCTCTTTCCTTTTGATTTAAAACTAGAAACAGTAGTATGTAAACCTACTTCTTAAAGTCTCAGGCATATTTTAGTATAAGGAAAGACTGTGAGTTGCTGAGCAAAGTGAAAACACTTGATAAACTAGTGTTTTCATGAGACTGCGTTTGGATGGAAATTATATATTTTCCCCCTTGATAATACTTTATTGACATAATTTGATGAAATAAAATAAAAGAAATCCCAAAAAAGCCTACAAAAAGGAGTAATTCACAGAGGTGGGAGAAAACAAGAACAAACATAAACCAGATCATGATTTCAAGTGACAGGAAAAGGTTTAAGTCCTTTCTGAAGGTCTATCTCCATCTATGCAGAGGTGCATGAGGTTGGCTAGATCCTGTATAACAGATGCTGGAAAATGGTGCTGTGCAGGGTAAGTTAACATCCAAACTAACAGAGCCAGAAAATATCAAGATGCAGGGGGAAAAAAAAAAAAAAAAAAAAAAAGATTACTATACTGGAGGAAAAGAGAGTCAAGGAAAATGAGACCTTGAGACCTTCAGAGATCCAAATCTCCAAGGGTCTATAAATGACCTCTCCTGTACAAGGAATGTAAAGATTCAGGGTGCTAAACAGAGGTCTCTCCCTCCCAGGGATTCAAAGCATGAAGTCCCTCACACCAGTTCTTTCTTCAAAGTCACATGACCTGGTAAAGACAGGGTTTACCACTTTGAGTGAATTTCTCTTGAAAAAGAAGGAGGGACAAAAAATAAAGTTGGGAAAAGGCTAAAAGTTGTTCCTGGTCCTCAGGACCAGCACTGTGGTGTGGGTGAATCTCTTTCAGATGGGGTACATAGCAAAAAAGATAAGCTTAAAACTGTGGGAAGTGGGAGGATAAAGGCTACTTAATCTGCCTGAATTTTTGAATGAAGGAACACAGCTTAGCAAGGAACAGTATCATGAGAAGCTGGTTTCAAAGAAGACTATTTTAAACCTGCAGCATTCAAACTGATTTGCAGTGAGAATGCCGAGAAGGTGCTAAGACAGCTGAAGCGGCTGCAATTGCACCTGGAACATACATCTGGCATGATCTGGAAAGGGGAAGGCTGGTCACTTGGGTGGGCCACAGGGTGGGAGCAAGGAGACTTTTTGGAAATCATGACAAATGGTGGAAGTAAAGGTGAGGGGAGACCACAAGCTTAGGGCAGCAGCAGTTTCCCTACTGACCTTTCCAAGTGACAGCAGAAGGAAGGCTCTTTAGGAAAACATATGTTCAAAATACTTTACTGCTCTGAGGTCCAGATGCTTAGCAGCTCTCTTGAGAGGAAAATGGTACTTACCTCGTAGAACCACTATGTTCTCCCTGTGATAATAGATCACTACTTCTTATAGTACAGATAAAATTATTTTTCAAGTTTTGAAAGAGGAAGTACCTGTTTAAGACGTGCCATTTTGTGGCCAATAAAATCTATACATGACATACATGTGTGGACACAAAAATGCTTAGGGCATTATAAAACTTGATAATGATAATTTCAATATTATTACTTTTTGTTTTATTTTCAAACTCTGAAATCACTTTGACTTATTTTATATGAGATCTCACTTTCTAAAGCAGAGTTCTAAAGTCTAAAATGTGTATGTTTACAAGATAGCATAAATTTAAAACAACCTGGGACTGGAATAGTATTCATACCTAGAGCGAAACATTTTCTTCCTTTTTTATCCTGAAAAAAAAATCATATCCAGATTAACACTCAATGTAGAAAATATTAACCTGGAAAAAAAATTTATGCAGGCAAGTTATAAATCCCTGGAAATATTACAGTAGCAAAACACACTGACCTTTAGCTCAAGGATTGCAAATGGTAATGCTATAATAATTGTTGTATGTCCTTTTATTGTGTGACTCCCCACTCCCCCAGCCTGCTAGGAAATGGGAAATGATGGCCTTTAGCAATCCTTTAAATTGAAGGTATAGGGATGCCTTAAGATTATTCCCATTTAAATATAACCATGTAGTACTATTATTATTTATATCTTGCTAGCAGCATTTGAAATGCATCTGTTTCTGTGGGTAGCTTTGTAAAGGAAGGTGCTATATGTTTTGAGCAAGAATTAAACATGTGCAGATGATGATGATGCCAAAAAAATGCCTTCTTTTCACATTTTTGTGAAGTAACACTGCAGTCTCAGAGAGGAGAATTCCATGCTGCATTCAGCAGTATCAAAAACAAGCAAGCCTTAATGATGGACATTTATATCACTATAAATACTCAGCATTGCAACAGTTAATGCAAAATGAGAAATGACTAATCAGGAAATAAGGCTGGATGTTTGGTGTTTAAAGCATTCTTTAGCCAAAGTGTTTGGACAAGGTCTTAGTTTCCTCCCATTGGCACAGTGTGGAGATCGATCTCTTTCACTTTTCTGGAGAGACCGGTGTAAGGACTTTGGATGAAGTGGGCATGAGAGCTGACTGGCACTACAAATTCTCCTGTTCTAATGATTTTCCAGAGACTGGCACTGCTAAAGATCAAAAATGCAATGCAAGTTTGCCAAAGTCAATGAACTAAAGAAAAATTACACAACTCTGTGATATGTTCTATTTGATTTTATATATATTTTAATACTTTTTTTATAAATGTTGCTAACAAATTTGAACCAGACAGATACTGAATTCAGTAAGCTTTTCTTCTTGTATTGAGAAGACTTATATCCAAGAAGCATAAACTGTTTCTTTATGCAGGGGTAAGATAAACGTGTAAAACGTATAAATGTATAAAGCGTATAATGTGTAAAATAAAACTATTGAGCTATTTTAGTACTTTTCCTGTCATGCATTCAGGACCCTCTAAAGTTGTCACCAGCTACTGTTTCATTTAATTCCCTAGCCTTCAGGGTAATGTAAGAAAATTGAGGAGATTAGAAGCTCTCTCTTTCCTGTTCAATGCATTTGTGTTGCAGTAAATTGGTACCAACCTTCAATCTCATGGCCAGGGCTCTCCAGGGTCCTTCCACTGATATGACAGAGCAGTCAGCTTGATAAATGGTGCACAACCCCTTCAGCGCGATGGAGAAAGCTTTCCTCCCTGCGTGTGCAGTTGTCTCTCCTACACTGGAGAGAGAGGAAAACACTTAGCTGTCTTATTGCACTAAAGAATGCCACTATTCTGTTTATGTGGTCTGTGTTAATTAGAAGATACATTTTTTCCCCCTTGATTAATTATTTCATGGGCAGTGGGAAACACAGACTATGAAGGCAACTGGAGTAAAGGCCGAATACTTAGCTTGGAAAATTATTAACTTTAGATAACCTTAAATAAAACATATTCACTACAGAGGCAACTCAGTAAAGTAGTTAAATATATTGCTTAACTTCAAGTTTTGAAGCTACTGGTAATGAAGTAGGGGGACTGTGCAGTGCTACATTATGCCCTTACTTGATCACCTTGTTGAATTGCAGCTAATAGATACTGAATTAACACAGGCACTAATGTAAGCACTGCATTAAAGCGCATTAGCAAAACATTTAAGCAAATACTTCACTCCTATTCTGGTTCATTCTGGTTCAGCAGTTCTCTAGCACTCACTTCCCTGAACTGGGCATACTTAAACACTGAAAAGGGATCATCTTGGTCCTTTTCACTGTGTGCAAAAATATAAAGGGAAGATGGAGGGCAATGAAAGGCCCTTACAAGTCAGATTTTTGGATTCTTCTTTTACAAGAATTTTGGCCTTAAACAGACATGCATGTATGTGTTTGTTGTGCACAACCATATATTTCAAATTTGCTCATGCAGGCAGATGGTCTAAAAGGACATCATGTAAAATTTATAATAGATGGCTGTCTAGAGCATTTAAATAAACAAGCCAACAAGCCTTACAGCATTACTGACAGGAGATGAACATGCAGAGTATCAATTTGCAGTGGGACAATAAATAAAGGATGATTTCCAGTAAATTACATATATTTATTTATTAATAATAAATTAATTATAATTTAAATATAAATTTTATAAATATAAATCACAAATATGAATATTTATGAATTAATTAAATCATACTTGTTGAAGATCAAGCAGTATATGTCCTAAGTTTGGTGCTGTTCCCTATTAAAAATCTGTAAAAATTTTACCCAAAATAACACACAGCATTAAATAATGCCATTAAGCAAGCTAAACGTGCACTAAAATCAGTCATTTACTAAACAGTCCATGAAAAATGACTGAAAATATTTGAGAAGCACGCAATTGAGGGATAGGTGTGCTTGTTCTCATACTGGGTACACTGCAGATTTCAAAACATATCAGGTGTTGAACACCAAAGTAATATTTTGCATTTCTGTCTATTGTAAACCCACAGAAGAACTGGCCTGCCATTTCATTTGAAACTGAAAATTGATAACTTTTCCCTATCTGTTCCTTTGTGCCTCTGGCAATGCACAGGAATAGGAGAACAGTGTGTGATACAGGCCAAACAGTGAATAGTAGTTGCTGGTAAATCCAATGGGATGAGATAAGGACAAAAGGCACAATCTCATCTCTAAAATTCCTTGTCTTAGTGCACTTGCCAGAGCCTTAGGGCTAGATGTTCAAAGCAGTGTGTGCGGTCAGTTGCTTGTAGCCACTCTTAGGGCATACAAGTTGGTTTTCAAATTGCTGAGAATAGATTGTTGGTGCAAAACACATACCATACAAAATACAAAAGGAGCTGGAGAAATCCTAGATCTGTGGTTGGAGTTACAATTTACTTTTCTAAAAATGCATATTACCTGTCCCAAGTTTACAAGGAAAGGGTGGTTGGGTAGCAAACAACTGAGCACCCACACATCTGCAGGATCAGGACACAACAGCAAAAAGGTGAGTGAGCTCATGGATCAAATTAAAGACAGTTTAATGAAGCAAAAGGTGTACATGGAAGCAAAACAAAGGAATTTGCTTACTACTTGCCATGGGTAGTCAGGTGTCCAGCCACTCCCTGGAAAGTAGAGCCTAAGCACACATAACAGCTAATTGGGAAGACAAACACCAGAACAGTTGTCCTTCTTGTCTTCCTCCTCCCTTGAACTTTTTTTGCTGAACACGACAAATTATGGTATAAGATATTGCTTTGGTCAGATCTGATCAGCTGTTGTGGCTGTGTCTTCTCTCAATTTCTTAACTTTCCCAAGACTGCTTGATTTGGGAACAGGGGGCAAAAAATAGAGGTCCTTGAAGGTGTTCAGGTATTTTTTCAGCAACAGACCAAACATTGGTGTATCAACACTGTTTTAGTAAAAAAGGAAATAAAGAACCAGCACATTAGGGGTTACCATATGTTAGCTCTAGCTCAGCCAGACCCAGCATAGACAGCAAGAGAGCTGACACCCACCAATTAAGCCTCCTTCAATCAAGTTGTCACCAAAATGCAGAAAAAACAGAAACGCTCCAACATCTTTTCAGTGTTACAGGATCAAGGCATTACTTTATTCTGGCCAGGATGTGCAATAGAAATCATTTCATCCACACATGTCTGGGCTGTGCATCATTCATGATTTTTTACCAGACTTTTCACATACCTATACAGACAAAACACAAAGGAATTCTCATACACTAAGTTACACAATTATTAGTATTCAATCTCCTATTGGTTATCATTCCCTTAACCTTCAGTGCTAGTTTGGTTCTCATTCTTTGATTCTCTTATCAATCTTTTCCCAGACCATGTGTCTTTGAACTCTCCAGGGAGTGGTGTTTGGAGTTACGTTCATTAATGTTTATCTCCCATTTATCTTCTGTCTACTCCCAATCTATAGCTCATCAGCCTCACCAGATGAGCAGAGTCTTTTAAAGAGAAATTTCAATTCCTCTGCCCCTGGGAAAAGGAGAACAAACCCCTCACTACAGTTACAAATTTTTTTAAAAGTTGTATCATTTCCGACAAAGTCAGCCCTTGTCCCTGGGACTCATCCTTTCACAGATTATAGGAATCACCCTTTGCGTGGGCAAATCCAGTCCACTGCCAGTCACCTGATATATCTGATTCCTTTTCCTTTTCCTTTTATCAAGGAAAATCAATCTCCTTGGCAAATTGCACTGATTATGACAATAACATCCTCTCTTCTGGTCTCTGCCAACAACAGGGGCCACGCTGCCTCAGAAGTGTGGGTCAGGAAAAGAGCTTGTTGTGTGAGGTGGCTACTTCCACAGGTGAGTCAATCTGGTTAAGACCAAGAATTGAATCTTTGACATCTTTTATAAACAGCAAACATGAACTAACATGAACTTCATTCAGCAAACATGAACTAATGCTACTGAAGGAAAAGCAGCAGAAGATCCATGTCACTTACACTTAAACCTCACCTGTAATTCCCCTGTCAGCCCAAAGAGAGGTGGAAAAACCATTTGTGTATATTTTTGCCTGCAAATCATGATTGAATTTGATTTTTTTTCTCTATATTTGACCTTGCTTGAAAATTCATAAAGCCTGTGACATTAGGGAATAAGTAAGATATTTGCATAAGAAGAGAAAAATTGCATGTGAATAACGATCACTCATGCCTCTACTCAGATGCCTAAAGACCACTGTTCCTCATTGTTTCTAATACTGAGGTACAAAGGTGGGTGATTTGGGACTGGCAGTTTAAGAGAATTCTAAAATTGGCTTAAGGGACACATGCAATGTCTTAACATCCTAAAGAACATCCGTAAATTTCTTCTAAAATAAGATGCTGGTATGCAAACATATTACTGAACAATCTTATAATTTTTAAAGTATCACTGGTGATTTCATATTCATTGTTTTCTTAGTAAAGAGCTAATGAATGTTTTTTCGCAGTTTTTTGTCACTGCCCTTACACATCATGGCACTTAGCCTCTTCAACATTCACACAGTAAACAAGCAACTCCTCTGAGTGCCATGAGGTCTTCTCAAGACATTTCATCAAACATTTATTTTTAGTGCAGCCAGCTGATGCAAATGGATCAATTCACTGTTGATCCTGAAATACAAGTTCCAAAAAAAATGTTGGTAGATTGAAGAAAATGTCCAGACTTGTAAACTAGCATGGCATATTTTCATTCTCCAGTGTCAGGTCACCATGGGTGTTTTATTCAATGTAGAATAGTTGCTGCAGTTTTATTACACATTACCTGTGTAATAACTCATGACCTGAGTAATAAGGAACTCATTAAACCTGCTTCCTGCTTTTCCTTTACACATAGACCTCCCAGAAGTTTAAGCCATACTTAATGAGCCAAAGTATTTTAAGGGATAGTGCTAAAATTATCTACCATTCTTTTGTATCAGAAATCACCTTTGATTTTCCTCCACTACATTGCTAGCATAACTAGGAAACAATATATTAACCTAATTACATGTTATTTATTAGGCAGCAAGCAAATAAGCTATTCAAAGACAAATCCCTGTAGTTATTCATAGAGCTGCTTTGGATGACAAAGATATAGTAAACCGAGCAATCTTTCATTGTATTTACAGCACACTCTTTGTACTAATGAACAATAACCAGCTTTACTTAAATAATGGCTTCTGTTCTGAGTTGTGGTAAATGTTATACAGACCATATTCATCAAAAGCACGTCAAAGCCATGGATGACCTTTATTTCTTTTGCTTGCACTTGAAGAATTTGGGTAGCTGGTGAATAGCAATGATTTAAAGGGCTTAATAAACATCATGTAAAATAATTAGTGTCTTTAAAAAAACAACATGCATAATGTACTAGTGGCAGCTCAGCCCCTGAGAAACAAACAGTGAAGATGTTGGCAATTTATTTTTATAACCCCTACCTTTCAAGGAGCCTATGCATTCTCTTTGCTTTCAGTTTGAGACAGGCTTTCTCTGTGTTCTTAAGCATGCATTAAATCTGCACCTTAGTGAGAAGAAAACTTCCCATTAACTTCACTCATCACTTAGAATTAATGAAGGCTATAAAGCAAAAGAAGTAAATTTGAATATGAATTCACAGACAGAATGAAATAGGCAAAAAAAAGAGAGAAGAAGAGGACTTTGGACTTGACTGTTTCAAGTCATGTTAGGTTTTACGTGCTTTTTGGAGAAGAAACTGGAATCCCTATCTTCTTCCTCTCACACAGAAATCCTACACATGATATGGAAACACCCTCTTTCTGGTACTGAATATTTATGCCTCAAAGAAGCTGACTCAGGACAAGACAATATAAAAGTATCCTTGAGAGCAATGGCCAGATCATATCCCAAGAACAGTGCTCAAATACCCTTTTATGATCCAGATATTAGAGAACATGATCTCCAACAGATCTGGTAGAACACTCCGGAGCATTGGGTCAGAACTCTAGTTATCTTTAAGTTGCTCCACTTCTGACCTGGCAGAAATATACTGTCTACTGAATAAGACCTTTCATGTGGGACAGATAAGACACTCCAGTGAAATATGCAGGCGTGTTATCAAGCTTTGAGTGTCCTGGGAAAACACAAGAGAAACATATAAGAAACATGGCAGAGAATGGCTGTGGGGAATTAATGGTTTCCAATAAATAATGGTTTACAATACCTGTGTAAACACAGAGGACCTACATTTTGAAGTCAGCTACACCAATGGCAATTAATAAACCCTCAGGTTATTTTTTGAAATTAAACAGAGGACAGCATTTGGCATGGACAACATTTGCTGACTCAGCTCAAAATAGGGACTCTCACTGGTCTGATACCCAGCTTTTGGGGATAGATATTTACAAGTAATTGTACTTCTTTCATCTTAATTCTCCATTCTTAAATGAAGAATTCTCTGATGTCCATTAACAAAAGAAAGATCCAACTAACTCTTTCTATGAGCCCTCATCTAACTTATTAAAACCAACATTATGTTTTTATTTTTAGAAGAGTTGAGTAAAAATACCAACAAGCTGTTCCTAACACTGCCAAAGAAGTGTCCAGTAAATTCAGTCTAAGAAGTTTATTTCTTATCTTTCTCTTGTCATTTGAGACTTAAAATGAGCATTCTATTCTATAAAAATATGTGTAAGTTTCTAAAAGACATAGAAAACTGTACTTTATAGGATAGAATTAATCATAAAATCGTAAAATGGTTAGGGTTAGAAGGGACCTTAAAAATCACATAGTCCCTGTGGACAGGGATTCCACTAACTAGATCCAGTTGCTCAGAGCCCCATGCAACCTGGCCTTGAACAATTCCAGGGAGGGGCAGTGCCTCTTCCTTCTCCCTATCCATAGCTACCATCTACCATTTATATTCGTCAGTGTAGTTGGTCTTCCTGTTATGGATGATATACTTGCAGAAGCCTTTATTATTAGTCTTGTCAAATTAATCTTCAGCCATGCTTTGACCTTCCTCACCCCACCCTAACACAACTTGATTGCGTCCCTATATTCTTCCCAGGTTACCTGCCTCTACTTACACTGACTGTGCATTTGCTTCTTATGCTTAAGTCTGACCAGCAGTGCTTGATTCATCCATATCAGCCTCTTGACATCCTTTGATGTCATCCTAAAATAAGGATTGAGAGCTGTTGTGCTCTATGAAAAGTGTCCTCAAAGATCTGCCAGCTCTGTTCTGCTTTCCTGTTCCAGAGGGCAGTTTCCCAGAAGGCCCTATAGATTAACTCCTCCTCCTAAAATCCAGGGTCCTGGTCCATATTCCTCAGGTTTGCAAACATTATCCATGCATGACCACTGCAGCTCAGGCTGCTTCTTGATGTCCCCAGCTGGTTTGCTTACACTGGTGATAACCGGGCCCGGTATCACATCATCCCTTGTGGTAGATCTATTACCTGCTTCGGGAAGTTTTCCTCCATGCATTCCAGCAGTTCTCCTGGATTGCCTGCAGCTTGCCTCTACACTGCATTTGGTTCAGCACTGTGAAAACTATACCAACACTACAGCATCAGATTGCAAATGGGTAAACTCTCTTTTTAAGGCCCTAAAGTCTTGCTTTATGAGACTTTTAAAAGGACTTACAGTTTTTGATTGTACCCTGAGATAGATGTAAAGAAGAAACATTGACAAAATATTCTCAAGAGGTCAAATAAGAACTTTACTGACAACCTTCAGAAAATCAGAGAATTCTGGCAAAAGTGTAGAGCAGCATTCAATCAGCATAAAACGTTTCACAAAGGATTAACTTAGTGCATTCAATTTAGGAAACTCCAAGCCCATCTGATTTTAAGTTACTCAAAACTCCAGGAAGAAGGAATTAGAAGAAGCAAAAAGAGAGAAAGACAGAAAAGATGTAGAAAAGAACAAATGTAACTACCAGTTCTGGTTCCAGTGGTGTTCAGCTGATAGAATTTCCAAGAGGAGGTAGAGTCAGGATGTGTGCTTGCCACAGGCTTTGGTTTAAATACCCTTTGGCCTTGCTGGGCCCTTTCCCCAGGTGGGAGCTGCGGTCATTTGGGCACTGCAAGGCCAGGCCGGGGCTGCAGGGTGGGTGTGGAGCAGGGCCCGGCCGGGCAGGGACTGCGGCACCGCGGGGCTGGGACAGGCCCGGGGCTGGGCTGTGCGGGCAGGGCCTGGCCCCAGCAGGGCACGGCCCGGCCGGCCCCGGCCCTCACACACACACACACAGTGTGAACAGGCGACAGTCCTTACAGCCTCTGCAACCCAGACTGCAACCCAGACTGCACAACTACCCAATTCTATGATCAGAGAGAAAGAAGAGGAAAACAAAAAAAACCAAAAAAACAAAAAAACAAAACAAAACAAAAAAAAAAAAAAAAAAAAAAAAAAACAAAAAAACAAAACAAAACAAAAAAGTTGATTAATACTATGTCACTGGTTTTACAATTTAACACAGAAGTTTGGTCTGACATGCTTTCAGCTTTTTGGTAGTGGGAAATATCTCATTGATGAAGACCATGTCACCAGGACTGCTGACATAAAGTGCAATTATTCTATACAATAATCACATTAACATGATATGCTAGTCATCTCTAAGTAACCTGTAGTCATCTATATAATTTCTTGTCTCACCTTTAAAGAACTTGTCTTGACTTTGTCTGAAACGCTGTCTCAGTCTGCTAACGTTGCAGAGGCTGTAAGCATCAGTGCCGTGCTTGGAAGAGAGTTGTTCTCTTCCGAGAGTCCAAACATGTAAACAGGATATTCAGTCCAACAGTGTCTCACTCTTCAAGCTAAAGTAATTTTATTCACCCCTTAAATTTCAGTGTAGTCTTTAATGTAGGTCAAAGGTAGTGAATATATACAAATATATTTGCCTTCATTTCTTTGTACCAGTAATTAGGGCCAAAAAATATCTCCACCCCTCTCCCTCCTGACGCAATAAATATAAAAAATGACGTGAATTCACTCAGACAGAAAGTGTTAGCTGGACTAACAGTGTGCCAGCTAGATGGACTATACCATGTTCTATGTATTTACCACACATACTCCATTTCAACAGTGTTACGGTAAAATGTTATCTAAAGTCATGTAATTCCCTGTATCTGTTCTTCTCCAAGTCAGCTTGGAAGTTAGGCAGCTGCCATATAAACTGCCATATTTGACACTTTACATACATGGCAAATTAATCATCATTAGAGAGAAACCTAAAAGCAGTGCAAAGTCTCATTCACCTTTTACCTTGTAGAAGGTGTTCTCAAGAGTAAGGGTGAGTGCACCCCACAGGACAAAAGTAAACCTATACCATGATAAATGTCAGGGAAGATAGGCCATTGGTATCCAGCATAATGGATGATCAATGCTTGTGAACATGAAGTTACCACTAGATCCCAAGCACAATGAAGAAAGTGCTTCCATTGTTTCAACATGTGAAAAAGCATATAGCCACATTCAGTTATTGACCATGCACAATGAGACACATATACCACCTAAATTTGTATGAAGCTTTTTAGAGGTGCTCAGAAAAAGCATTGTTTATGAGCTAAAGAATATAGTAAGTACATCAGTACTAACTTATTTCTTGCTGCTAAGATATAAGACAACTGCATCATCATGTACCAAGTAATTCTCCATTGAAATAGTGAATAAATAGCTGTGGCAAATGCTGCCATCATGTAATTGGTATAATGAGTTTCAGTGGGACTGAGGTTCTGAGAGTGATTTCTAGCTGAAGTAGACTAAGAATAAATAATGGAAGACATTCAGATTTAACTCTGACATCACTGAGACAGGAGTCTGACATGATTTTTGTGGACAATTGTTAGGACAGCTGAAAATAAGAAATTCCATCAAAGCTTGACCAAGAGATAAATAAAATGTTGTAGATCAGAGGTAAAGCATTTTATAAGCTGCTTTAGAAATAATAAAAATACAAACTGCCACCTGAAATTAGACCTACAAAAGGTCTTGTTAGTTATTGCTTTCATTTGTTCTGCCAGGAATTTAAAGGATGTTCAGAAATAAAGTGTTAGGATTAGCTTGTGCTCTCAGGGACAAGCAGGACCGCTTCCTCTTTCTAGATTCAGCTCTGATGTGATACTGTTTGTGCTCAAGGAACTTTGAACTGAAAAACTGACATTCTTCTCTCTTTATGGATCTGTTTCCTTGCTGACTGCATTTTTATCCATTTGGCTGGATTGAGAGGCAAGTAGATGTAATCCAGCAAGTGTTTGATCTAATAAGTTCAAGATTCCTTTTTTCATAAAGTAAGATGTAACAAAAATCCTACAAACATCCTAATTCTGTCCCAAATTAAGCACCACTAACATAGATAATACTTGTGAAATTTACAAAAGATTGCCACCGTTTGCATTATACTTCGTTCTCAGCAAAGGGTGGTGAAATTGCTTATTCAATTCAAAAAACAAGCAGTAGATACTGGGGTTTACAGTGACTTTTTACAGTGATTTTTTTTCCCCAAGTAACACTAGATCAGAGTTCAGGACATCTCTTCAGGTTTCTAGGCTTAGGCTTACTTTCCTTTCTAGAGGCCTATTTGCCCTCTCTCTACTAAGGTGCTTTTAATAACCTTTTTAACATCCAATACTGACTACAGAAAATTACAGGGACAGAATAAAGAGATGCTATGGCATTGTGCTTTTTTCTTTTTGTTGTTGTTGATTTCTGGGTAATTTTAATTTTAATTTTAATTTTAATTTTAATTTTAATTTTAAAATTGTTATTCTTTTTCTTTTTGTCTCCCTTAAAAATAATGTAAAAATAGATCCTTGTGAAAGAAGGGAGAGGAATGGAGAGGATAATTGGATGGTAACTGTAGTGTCTGTGATGGTTATATCCCAAGGGGACAGTTCAAAATAAAACACAGACTCATATTTAGTCAACTGCAGAGCCCATATGACATATGAATGTGAAAACCATTCTGTGAACAAGTTCTTAATCACCCAGGGACCAAGGAGCCCTGATTAGGTGAATGTAGAGATGCAATGCTCTTTAAAATAGAGGAGGTTTTTCACATCTATATTGTCAATTTTCTGTTATCCTGAGTAAACAGTCAGACACCAAAGTTGATAAAAGGTGTCTGAATAAACAGAAATATGAGATAGAACCTATATATAAATCAGAGGGAATGACAAGGAGGATGTAAACGATATAAGAAAATTAGTGACAGCTGTGGAACACAGATTCCTGAGCTAGGGACAAGTACACACGACAGATGGGTTGAACTTGGGTATATTCTCCTTAGTATCAGACTGGCTTATATAGAGCCAGCCAAGCATCTTTGACCCACAGCTGACCTTCTCAGATATTTTATCCACAAATGCTGAAAAACTGACTGGACCAACCAAATTACAAAAGACATGGAAGAAAAAGATGTTAGCAGCATGTGCATTAACCACTGTGAGTTACTGACGACCAGTCCATGCACTAAACCAAGGCAGTCAAGCATCTAAGTTGAAAAAGATACATTTACATATCTCAATTTAAATGTTGTTTCATCAAAGAAAAAGAACTTGAAAAAAACCCATAAAGCTGGAAGATGTATACACAATATAGAAAGAGTTTGTTTGTCTCTTGTTATTCCTATATCAATGCTCCTATCTTTTGTTTTATTAATTTTTCCAGTCTTCTCAAATTCATTTCCTCAGTATCTGCTGCATGATCTCAGACAGTTATTCGTATATATAATCAATCTATAGCCTGACAGTATTAGGATGTTTGCACTAGTACAGTGAAAAAATTGAGTGTACACTACCGTCTATGTACAGAAAGAAGGAGAAGCATAGACTTTAAGGATATAAGCCACTACAACTGGGTGAGCAGTATGAAAGGAAGATGGAATTGTACCATTCATGTTGCCAAGGTGGCAATGACCAGCATGTCACTCAGAAGCGCGGTTTCTGAAACTGTCTTTGAACATGCCTTTCTCTTCCCTTGGCTTACTCTACTACCTCTCCAAAACGCAGATGAAAATTGTTCATTGGAAAATAATTGCTTGGGTGTGCTGGCTGGTCTGGTGTACTTGTGAGAAGATGATAAGGAGACACAGAGCTAAGGGATTGACTGGCCTTTAGATAGAACTTCTAACCAGGGAAGAGATAGTCAAGGAGCCTTTTGCTGAAAGTCAAAGTTCAACATCTACAGCATTCTGCTGACCAAGAGGAGGCAGTACATATCCTGCTTACTCCATGACCCTGTCCCTGCTGTCTCTCCAACAGAAGCTGTAAGTCTGGCAACAATCAGGAAGAGATGCTCTGAAAATGGGACGCAAATAGTTTGGCACTCTGGATTTCCACTAGGAAATTTAGACCACATCCAAGTTTTGAAACCACAGAGCTGCAATCATCTGGGAGGCAACCGTTAGAGATGAGTGCATCAGAAATAGACTGAAAATGTAGAGAGGTTGCCACACAGAGGACAAGACTATCTGGAGAGCTTTGTTTTTAAAACATCTTTTGAGGACGGGAAAGAAGGGAACTGTGGAAAGAAAGTGAATGGATCAAGTTCTTAAATATTGCTTTTGAAGAGCTTTAAGCCTCTCACTAAGAGATGAGTGAGTACAAATCAACCACCCAAGTCACTTTAGAATGCAGAAGCATTTTTATTGTCATTCTTACTAATGCTAATCATTGTGAAAAGAAAAAAAACCAACAAAACAACAACAACAACAAACCCAGAAAAAAACAAAAACAAAAACACCCAACAAAACAAAGCAAAACCAAAACAAAACAAAAAACCAAAAAACACACACACACACAAGAAAAAACCAGTTACTGATTTAAAGCTGGTTCAGGCCAATTGTACCTGTCTTTCTCTACTCTCAGTGCTGCAAAAGGGAAAGGATTTATTGGCTAGACCTTTCAAGACCTCTTTCTGCTTCACATGCAGCTTAACCTTTCTTGGAGGTAAAAACGGGTCAGGAAAGGATAAGCAGGGACAGGCATCAAGCTTGGCTTGTTGCTGCTCTCTCTGCCTAGGCTGGATGCCTCTCATTCTGATTCTGGAATACTTCAAATTCAGAGGAAAGATCTTTTCTAAAGCAAGCTCTTTTCTTCCTCCCCTTCTCACTTCTACCTACATATTTCTCTGTGATCAGTCAATGAGAGAAAATAAAGACTTTGCATTTTTAACACAAGGATGCAAGAAAAAGAAAGAAAAGTGGCAGAAGAATATCTAAGTGCTTCACTGCACCCCCAGAAGTTTTTATTTTATTTTGCCCTAAATGAAAATCTAAGTTCTTGTGAGATTGTGCCTTATGACTTAGTGCTACTTATTTTAGTTGAAGGTAAATTTTGTATTGCTGATGTGGGACGAAGACATGTTACACAGAAAACAAGAAAAATTTGACCCAGAACACAAGAGCAAAATAGCACAAGAACCTTAGAAACGTCAATATGGAAGTCAGAAGAAAAGGAAGACCTTGCAATTTGAGACAAAACCCCCCAGGTATCTGTGTTATGCAGCACCATTAGCATAAGACTGAAAATAAAATTGTAGGATTGAAGTCTGGAACAGACCATTTTGGATATTTAGGAATCCTTGGCATTGATCTGCAACATGAGAAAGCTAACTTTTGTGCAAAACCAAGACAGCTCAGCACTTTCTTCATGTGGGGTTGGAAGGGAAACACAACATTAGAATAGCCAATTCTGTGTTTGTGGCTATAGATTTGTTTCTATATATTTTATAGTCTTTGTACTTTATATCTCCATCTCCTTGATGCCTTTGATTCTTTAAATCAATGATGAAAAAGTTCCAAGAGAGTAAATATATAAAAGTAATTTTATAATTCATGTTCATTAAAAGACTTATGACAGAAAAACAGTCTTTACATGATACTCAATGGAACAAGTTAGACAGGAATTATTATAAAGGAAATGTTTAATTTCTCTAGTGTTGAATAAACATTACTGTAATGCTGCTCATGTTTTCAGAACCTGAACTCCCTTTCTCCTTATAATTCTATTCCTGGATGGCTATAATGCAGTAATTTTCAAATATAGCAAATTATATCACAGGTTTTGAAACGTGAAATAGTCCAAATGAGACTAGGAATCCAAGGCAGGTTGTCACTGAGGTCAATAGAGACAGTCCTACTCAGTTGTGAATAAAACCCTTGGGAAAGATCACTGTATTAATTTCTATTCATATTATAGCCTAAGGAAAGAATCCAAATCTGCAGAGGAAAAATGCTAAATGTCTTCATCTTTAGGGTTTTCTTATTCCCAGGTATTTTCAGCTACTTTTTTTCACAAAATGTCTCTAGTTCTATTTGTTCAGTCTTGGAGGTCACTGGTTCTTGGTTTATCCGTCTTGCGTAGTTCTTGAACTACACTCAAGAAGCATTAGATATAGTAGGTAATTAGGGATATATTGAGTTTGTTCATCAATTCAGTTTTCTCAGATTCACATAGCTCTGCACAGACATGATTCTGAGATTTATGGCAGACACTTTAGCAGAGTGTCATTGCAGGCTCTCTATACACTGTTCCTTCCTGCCATACTGAGTACTCTCTGAAGAACTCACAAAGTATTTGTTCTACACAAGGCTCAAAACCATTCCCAGACAGTCTTTACAGAGCTACAGCTACAGACCACCCATCTTGTTTCAAGTGGTTTTCCTGAAGATTTGGGGTTCGAAAGTTTTGAAACCCACTGATTAAAGATCTGTGTTTTTTCACTAAAGTGCACTAGAGAAGCAAGTATCTTTTGTTGAAAGAAATGTGAATATTTTTGATATTTGTTTTCTTACCAGCAACTATCAGAACAGTGCCATTGTATTTGACCCTTAAAAAGCCAGACTGAACACTGCCAAATAAGAATGCTCAGGAAAAATATTCAATATGACACTGGAGATGGAAGAAGGGTGAACATAACTGCTTTATGGTATAAAGCTGTCAGCAAAGGACTGACAGTAAAAAGATGCTCCTCTTTTACAGGCTTTTCAAATTTTGAAGATTACACAGAGAGAAGTATGGGGGTAAAGGCTCCTAGCTAGTTTCAGAAAGTTCAGACAAATGAATGAACAGATCACTGGGATGCCCCAGATATCAGTCAGCAGTCTGGTACAAACAATCTGGGAAGAAACATTTCTCTTGCCAGTGGCAAGTGGAATTCAACATAAAAATATGTCCAGTTCTTTGTACTGCACCAATTTAGACTACTTCCACCTTTGGAATTTTAAAATAATAGTGTTGATCACTGAAATTGCACCTTGCTTTGCCTCTTATGAATTAATTTATTTAATTCTGAATCAGGAGAAGTTTGTTTCCTGAAAGAAACTTTATTTTTCTCTCTATATATATATGATATAATAGCAGTGCAAAACCACAGTAATTTTAGCTTTTTGAGGAATAGTTGAATATAAAATTTCGGCTTATTCAGTGTGAATCACTTGGTAAAAACAAGGCATCAAGTGAAGTGTAACTATGAACATTCCTAAAGTGTTTTTTTTCCAATGGATTACCAAGACATGGACTACCTGAACCAGACAAAAGCCAAAATACAGACTACTCAAATGCCTGACTTGAAGTGAAACCCGAGACATGAAATTAAGGCAGTAACCTACCTTCTCAATTACATTGCCAGAGATTTTCACAGCAGAGCTAAAAATGCCAGGATCTGGTGGCAGCTGTGAAAAGCTCATCTAGTCTAGCTTCCAAACTCTTATTTTCTAATCCATTCTCATCTAAACTTTAGTCTTGTTCTAGGGTGGCTTTATGATGCTTGTATCCCCAGTCATCTGTTCTGTATGTGCTGTATATTGAGTTCTGTACCTTTAAAATGGTTCTGGGAGTGAAGGGGGAGAAAGAAGAAGCAGCAGTTTGTTTTGAGAAAACTGCCTGACTCCCACACATTATCTCCTCCTGATGGTGTTTGTCCGAGGCTTGAACAGTGATGGGACAGAGATCTCCTGTGCTTTTAGTTAGTTTTAGCTAGCTGAGGCAGAGAAGTTCCCTGGACTGTTTTCCTCCCTTTTCCTCTGTTTAAATTTGCTCTGGACTGAAAAACCCAGAGGAGCAGCGAGGGCTGGCACCTGCGGCCCGCCGGGCCTGGCCCTCCGGAGGGAGTGGGGCTGGTGAGAGACTGAGTGAGCTGAGCTGCACCCACAGCAAGGACTGTCTCTGTTTGCCATCTCTCTTTGGAGCGGTGAGAGGTTTTATTGCTTCATATTATTCATTCCTTGTGCTTGTGGGCAGCTTGTTTGTTAAATAAATAGTTTTTTCCACTTTTCTACAAGGAAGTTATTTTCCTGGACCAGCTGAGGGAAGGGGTCATTTGGGTTCGCTTTCCAGAGGACTGTGGATGTGAAAGAAATATTTGTTAAGCTTTAGTTATGAATATGTTTTTGTTTTTTAATTGTAGAGTTAGGATGTTGTTACCCTAAAGAGGCCCATTGTCTTAGAAGGTACTTTATCAGGATTGATAGGGTTACTAGGACAACGGAGCCTCTGCTTAGAGACTGTCAAGGTCTCAGGGTCGGACCACTGAGCCCTAGAGACCACTCCCAAACTTGTTTTGATTTGTTAGTGTTTAGGTAATTTGTTGGAATGTATTAGTTTGAGTTGTTTTATTGGCTTGTAGATAATGTACCCACCCCTTTCAACCAGATGTACAAAACCCCCCTGCAGCTCCTGCCCGGGGTCTCTCTAGAGCCACCGGACAGAGGCTGGGGAACCCCTGACCGCCTGAATAAACCCTCTGAATTCTGAGTGTCTGGAGAGTCCCCTCTTTCAAAACCACAGCCTTCACAGCGTAAGTCAAGACTGCTTGCTGAGCCAAAGACTCACAAAACAGCTGTGTGGTAGCGTAACAGAGCTGCTGGGTTGGCCCAAGTGACCAAGCAGGGCCAGAGAGAGTTACACGAAGCTACAGAGGACCCCCTTCGGAGGTTTCCTCCCAAATTTGCCCTAAACCAGGACAGATACATTTTTATTGGGGCCCAACTGCAGGGCACAAGAGAGTGGAAAAAACTTGCATTGATTGCTTTGTGGTTGTACTTTGTGTGAGGATAAAGTAGTCAGTAGTGTGTTGCTCCTTGAATTCCTAATGTCACTTGGAATGGAGTCCTTTCTGTGTTTCTGTTCCCTAGGATTTTTTGAGGTTTTCATACCTTTCTGGTCCCTAGGTTTGTTTTCTTATCCAAAAACAGCTCCAGTGTTGTCCCTAACACATAGCTTTTACACTAGAGGTGCACGAATTAGGATAGCTATTCTCCTGGGCTCAGTGATTATGATTTATAGGAAGCTTATACAGGTACTGGAGTTTGTGCCAGGTATGCTTGGTTTATGGTTTCTTCGTCCTACCCTGCATCCTAGTTCCAGTAGCATGTTTTGGGGATTTATTAATAATTGCACCCAGTTTGTTAGAGGAGGAGTAGGGGATGAAGCTTTTCAGTCTTTTCTTTCCTTCTCTTTTGAATCAGTTACATTACTTTTGGAGAACGTTCAGTGTCCCCTAAATGTTAAAGATACCACCTTCCTGTTATTTCATCTGGTAAGTTTCCTCTATACGGTTTGCAGCTTGTCTAGAATGAGGGCTCAGACTTCCAGAGGGGCTGATAAGACTGCTGACCTAGAAGTAGGCCCAGAAGTAGACCCAGATGTGAAAAATCCTGAATGGTGTGGAGAATGGGAGGATATGGGTCAAACCCTGAAGGAATTTTCTGACGCTATAGCCTGGGACTTTCCACATGAACAAATTCAGAACCCAGCTGAGGTGAAGAGATATTTGAAAAAGAAGTGCCAGGATGATTCCAAAGAGAAAAGGATCATTGCAGTAAGCTGAGCCCTAGCATATGCTTATCGTATGCTGCTAGATACGGTAGGACAGCAGATAGAGGCAAGGGGGAGGAGGATAAATCAGCAGCTACCCCAGTCATTCAGGCTGCAGCCAATACTCTAGCTACTCAGACAGCAGCTAAACCAGACAATGAGCCTAAGTCAGCAGCTACACCAGAGAAGGAGCGTAAGTCAGTAGCTAAACCAGATGATAAGCCTAAGACAGCAGCTAAGCCAGACAGTGAGCCTAAGACACTGGCAGTCACCCCAGCAAAGAAGTGCACACACAAAACTGATCGACCAGTGGATGATGATCCAGGTGAGGGACCCTCAGTGCCTCCCACCACCCAACCAGAAGCCCAACCAACTAATATACAATCAGAAGCTGAACCAACTGATACACAATCAGAAGCTGAACCAACTGGCAGAAAATCAGAAGCCCAACTAATTGGCAGCAGGTCACCAACCCAACTGACCGGCAGCAGATCAGAAGCCCAACCCACTGGTAGAAGATCAGAAGCCACTATTGAGTCCTTTTTCCCTGAAGGACCTTCGAGGCCTAAGAAAGGATTACACTCGACAATCTGATGAATCTATAATTAGTTTGTTAGTCCGTCTTTAGGATGCTGCAGGCGAAGCTACAATCCTGGACAGCACAGAAGCAAGGCATCTGGGATCCCTGTCACAAGATCCAGTTATCAACCAAAGAATGATAAAAGAGGCTAATCCATGCAGTCTCTGGGAACGGGTCCTGAGAAGTGTGGTGCAAAGACATCTGTGTGCAGACGATCTCTATATGCAGCAAACCCAGTTGAAGACCATAAAACAGGAGATTCAATGCTTGAGAGAATTGGCAGGGGCAGAAATTGTCTTCTCAGATGACCTAAACACTAGGAACCCAGACTTGGTACCATGTACACCCGTGATGTGGCGAAAACTTGTATGACTTGGGCCACAAGAATACTCTTCTGCTTTAGCAATAATGAAGCGGGACGACACGGGGTAGACCGTGCTAGATATGGCGAAGAAGCTCCGAGCATATGCAGATGCTGTGCATGGTCCAACACATACAACAATCACAGCTCTGGAAACACATATGCAGAAATTAAAAGACAGGATAGAGAAGAATCACAATAAGCTTAGAGAGAAGATGAAAGAGGGCTTTCTCCAAATCTCAGTAGCACAGATCAGAAGTTCTGGCACGAAACGCAGACATTCCCCAAATAAAAAGGACATCCTACGAGCTGAGCTGTGGTTCTTCCTGCATGATTGTAGAAAAAACTTGAGGAGATGAGATGGAAAACCTACTGCTGCTCTGGCGCAAAGGGTGTCTGAATCAAAGGACAGCAAGACTCAGAGAAGAAGCTCCACCAAGAAAGAAGTAGCTCCAGTTACCCAGGGAAAGACAGATAACCAGGCTAGAGGGGCCCTGCCTCTAGCCAGGTAGAGGCTAGGGAAAACTGTGTTTTTTTGGACTGTGGGGATTCACTGACCTGGCACATTAGAACCACATAAATATGAGGCCTTGGTTAACACTGGCGCACAGTGCACATTAACCCCATCAAGATATGTAGGGGAAGAATCTGTTCTAATTGCTAATTAGCAATGTAGAGCAATTAATTAGCAACAGATTCAACAAGTCTTTAGAAGACCAAATCTGCCAGACAGAAAATTAACAAAACAGGAAATTAACAAAAAAGTCTACTTTTTGTCACCTGTCTCATGTACAAAAATAATTTTGTATATGAATTAAAATGACATAGTCAAAGAAATATTAAAGGCCTGTGATTTATGGACGAGTTGTCTTGTAATGCAAGATGGAAGCTTTAAAATTGTACCAGATATAGTAGGAATACTAAAAGGTTAAAAATCATAAAGATAATTCAATTTGAAGAGTATTATAACCTAATGTACACACATAATGTTCAGAGGTGATGTCTATATGTCTATAAGAAATGTCTGTATATAGAACATGAATAAATAATTCATCCTGGCCTCAGGAGACACAAGGATTAAAATCAATTAATACAAAGGTTTGTTGTTGCTGTTGTTTTGCACAAAGCAATAAATATGCTACCTTGCTGGATCTTGAGATTAGATTAGATTTTCTTTACATCTTAAAGGCGGTTTAAATCTATCACCTTGAGTGTGTATCATTGTATCACCTGCAGGTAAGTTCTTCCACACCACCATTTTATGGACTATTAAAATATATTGAGAAATATTTTGCCGTGTAAACCATCTCCAGACCTTCTGGCAGTCAGGTGCCCAGTGAAAAGTTCTTGACATGAACAGAAAGGGTGAAGTAAAAATCTCTCAAGGCAACAGCAAATAAAAGTTGATATATTCAGATAACTCTATTATCTTTTCTAGAGAAATCACTGATTAAACAATAACTAAGCTTAAGAACTGAGTCTGAAATTTTTCTGGATCATTTCTAAGAAAGCAGCATTTCAGATTCTTATGGAAAGAACATGAGCAAAATGAGGGAAACACTTTCAGACTTGGGAATGTGACACATTAGAATTCCAAAGAAGACACTGATCAGTATTAGCAATGAAATTTCATTTGCAGATCTCATGTAAAATTAATTTTCATAATTCTCTTAGTTCCTGTCTACATATACAGATTTTTTTTTTCTCATTATCTACTTTATTACCATATTTGAATTCTCATGTTCAGTGTCTGGGAAGAAAAGATGAGGGATAGGCATTTTACTATGACTCAAAGAAAAATGCACTCTCAAATGTCAAACCATTGGTCCCATGAACTGAAGAAGAGTTCCTTCAAAAAATGTTAGCATGTCACAAAAAAGGGGACAAAGTATTAACTGTTCCATTGAATAATCAATTTGAATGAAATTACTGGTAAAGTTATGTAGTTATGTTGAGATATAATATTTAAAGAGCTTCTTATGCAATGAGATTTTCCATTCAAAGTCCACAGTTCAGTCTGACACGTTCTCCTAATAGCATATTTAGAAGCCACAGACAGCAATAATGCCATCAGCAGTGACCCATTAGCTCCACATCAACAAGCAAATTCAGCACAGTCACTCCTACTAAATAAACCTGAGTCCTTCCACTTAAGTATCAAGAAATGTCTGACTGCTTAGCTAGCAAGATTTAACAAGATTACAGCCCAGGGAAGTGTGGCTATAGGCTGTTGTCACATTCACTCTGACTCATATTCATAATATCTTCTGATCTATCTCTAGGCTTATGATATGCATAGAGAAAAAATCCCAACATACGGATTTTATTTTTCTGCCATCTTTATAGCTAAAGAAGAAGAAACAGGATCTTAGGAATTTATGCCACTACTTCATCAGTTTGGGTGGGGGGGCAAGGGGGAGAAAGAAGCCATGTGTAATCCATATCATATATAGGTTATGTGAGTGAGGTGCTTAATCTAACAGGAATATGAACGTCTTTGGCAAACCATCCCTGCCCCATTCTCTAGGGTAGCAATATGTTATCAACGGGCAAACAACTTCTAAGAAAGCTAAATATGAGCATGAGTATGGCTTCCTTCTGTCAGGTCCTTTTATTTTTACTTTACTTTGAAAGAAGTACATGAAATTGGAGCAACTTGGCTTTTGCCAGTTGTAACAACACGCATTTTCTCAGAGGGAAGTCACAATTTGTGTAGTATGATCATATAATATTTGCTGTAGCTGAGAACAAGTTAATTGGAGTTATCGAAACAATAGGTAAGCCATAATCTGAACAATTGAAATCTCAGAAGTTTTGGAGACAAGGGTCAGTGGTTTCCAAGGATTATCCATCTCTCTCTGAACCTTAATTATCACCAAAGTATACGGAACTATATGCATATTTATATATTTATGTAGTATGCAGGATTCAAAATACAGGACAGAGAGAGGAAGGGAGAGAGTTCATGTCTGTTAGTTCAATTTTTTTTGATGGTCCTTAACTAAATCACATGAGAAGCAATTAAACATAGGGAGGTAGACTGGCAAGATGACAAATGTACTCATTGTCTATATCTCAGAGTACTTAAATTTTTAGCCACATGAGTTTCTAACCTCATAAAAGAGTAAACCCAGAATGCTTTGTTATTGGTGTCTACAGTGAAGTTACACAGAGGCATGAAGTTTCAAATCTTCAGAAATAAGTTAGACTTGGAAATTCTAGGTTGAACATTTTCATTGATAAAAGTTCAATTACTGCTCACTTTCAAGGTCACCTGAGCCCATGTAATTGCTCAGGAATCTAACAGATTTTGAAAGCTCTGCCCATATGTATGATTTGATTTCCAGATATGTTTCTTCTCAGGAAGGTAAAAAGAGCAGGCACACCCTGTAGGATGTATAAATATCTCTTACCTACACACACTCAAGGTCATTATTTCTGTGACCCCAGAGAGACACAAAAAATCTTTGCTGAGAAAGTGAAGAGTGGCCATCACCACAACCATGAAAATTTGCCACAGCATTAGAAGCACAAAGGAAACAGATTTAGATATTGATTCAGCAACTTTACTTGACAACATCTGACAGCAGGCATTCCTGTGAACCCCAAATGGATTTTGGAAGCATCCACAATTGAATGTAAATATTTCCTCCAGTGAGGCAAAAATTGTCAACACAAAAGGTGCCAACTCGACTTTTTTTGTGAAAAAGAATAAATTGCTTTTAGTGTGCAAATCTCCATGACTCTGGTGCAAAGGACAGCACTGAGGCCACACCTGGAAACATTCTTCAAATGTCTGATTTTAAGACCATCTAGCATTTCCCCTACTTTTTGGAAGATAGCTATCTATCCTAGACATAGTTGAAACTCCCAGTCAAATGAATATGCCCTTTCAGTGAATTAGGGGGGAAAAAACCCAACTTAATTATTTTCCTAGATACCCGAGGAAAATAAGAACATTGTTCTATATTTGGCCTGCCTTCAAGCTAGTCTTTCCTTGAATAAGATTTTAAAAATGCTAAGCATTTCTTCAGAAGAGAAGTTTTCTATATGAGACAAAATATCACATATTGTATGCCCTGAAAGTCTCAGAAAGCCAATATCCTTTACATAAAGTACTGTATAGATAAAGAAAAATAATTTCTACATATTTATTATGAGTATAACTGGCTCAGTGTGGAAGTTTTGTGGCCAAGCATTGAGTAAATTAGGTTCTCTTTCTTCATGCAATGCAATGCTGTTGATTCCCTTCAACATTTAGACTGCTGCTGAGGGCAAAGCATGATAGTGAGAAAGAGGGAGAGCTTTACTGCTGCATGTGGGAAAAGGAATCCTGCCTTTGTCAAGCTGGCAGCCTTGCCTTTCAACACACACTCTGCACCACTGACATTCAGTGGCTGCAGGAAGAGATAGATCATCTGAAGAAGCTGAGACAAATATTTGATTTGGATGATTATCCTGCAGGTGTCTCATCATCACCATGATGTTTAGAATTACTAATTATTTTCCTTCCATTTATGTGTATCTTGCTGTGAATACATGTTATGTCATAGGTAATTCAGTTTATTTTGATCAATATGACCCCTTGACCACCCTTTCAAGGAGAGCCCACTGATGGGGAATACCCTGGGCTGGAGGAGAGAACGAATTCTAGGGGTAATCCTAACAGAAGGAATAGTTCATCTCATTTCCTATTGTTTCTTTCCATCTAACACTACTTGGTAATCATAATGGGGTATCTCTCAGGTTTTCTCAGCCCATTTCAGTGAGCCTTACACCCACACGTGTCTAGACTTATCAGCTCCTGAAGCTGTGCACAAACAAACATAAATTAATCAGGTGATAGCACAGGTATTGTTATTTTTTAAAGCTGTTAATAGTATGAATTTTATTGTTTAGTTGTCCGCACTCCTTGTCTGGACTAGATCTCTCCTGCCCCTTCATAAATGTCAAAGAGGGTGCAATTTTGTGCACAGATAATGAAGGTAATTTTTCCTCACAATACTCCCCATCACAATCTGCTTTTCTTCTAGGTGACACTAGAGGTAGGATAGGTGCCTTAAAAAATAATTCAATGGTATTCAAACAGCTAACCATGTATGATTTATTGGGTTGGTTTCTGCAAAAATAAGAAGGGAGTTTTGTTTATTTATGGAATGTCTGAGTGCAAATGGAGATAGAAAACCAAACTGTTAACACCTCACCTCATTACAAAATCAAGTTAAATTTCAAATGACAGAAACTAATTGTGCCAAATCAGTCTTTTTCCCATTAGAAACCATACACTATTCCACTGAAGAGTGATGAAGGAGACAAGGTTTCACACTGATGGAAATTAAAATACTTTCTTACATTAATTCTTCATATTTCCTAGGCAATATTCTGTTCTAGAAGGATTCTTGTTCTTCTGCTTTTCAGCTTAGAACAAAACCATTTTTACTGGGATAGTCCTCACAAGGAAGGAAGCTGTGTTTTTTCTGTCACTTCTGAAAATTACGTTTGTGAGAATGCAATACTGTTCATATTTCTGTGGATGTCTCTGTACAAGTTTCACAGGCAGATTTTTTTTTTACAGAGTAGTGACACATTATGTGATTATGCCTCTGTGTATAATTAAGTGGTTACAGTATAGACATATTACTGGTTTTCTAATGTCAGCAGCAGAAGCCTCTTTGCCAGGAATTTAAAATGCTTCACTTTAGCAATTAAAAAAAGTGCCATACATGACTCTGTATTCAGATTTTACATGTGCTCCAATTGGGCTATTTGAGAGTTATGGGAGGTAAAAGATAAGCTGTGGCTTCCCAGTAGCCCATCTATTACCCGAAATTATATGCTTAGACATACAAGAGTTTGTGTTCAATTTGTCATGAAATATGGGCATGATACAGGCAAGAACATACACCCTTTATAGGCCTCAGCAGAGGAAAAAGCAGGCAACTCTTTTTCTGAGCAGGCACCAAGTATCAAAGAGGAGGCAAGGGTGCTTGGGCCATGCCCTTCCCTATTTACCGGCTGCACTTGGTGTTCTCAGCTATTGCTCCAGATGCTGTGAATCTGTAACACTTCACTTTCTATCGTTGTCACCCTGTCAGAATGACTCCTGAAACGTTGCTTCTTCTGCTACCCTTGTGCTACTGCTCCTGCCAAGGCTTCCAGAACATGGCCAGTAAAGAAGGTAGAGCAGCAACAAATTTGAATTGAAGTACTGGGGCTGTGCCTGTGGTAAAAAAGGGGATATTTCTCACTGCAACTGAGGACAAGGAACAGACTAGTTAGCTTCTCATCAGGAAAAGGGACCAAGAACACATGCTATCATGCCTCTCTGGGACTCAGCCTCCAGCCTCTATTTTTTAGGCTGGATCTCTGATCAAAGATATTGGGGCCTGCAGGGAAGTGGCAACGTCATAGCTGTGAAATACAGCCTTAATGAGACAACTTGAAGGCATTCTACTGTACAGAAAAAAAAAATGAGCAATGGTTTACCTTTGCATCTAAGCTAAAGTATGATGTTTAGCAGCTTCTGAAGCCTTGCAAATTTAGCAGCAGCTGCTGGAAACAGTTCAGTTTGATGCTAAAATAATGCAGAAATAATAAAGCTAGCATAGTTAAAAGTCAATCAGTTCCTCCCTTAAGGTTATATTTAGATGCAACTTAGACCCACCAGATCTAGCTTGAAAGGACACCCAGGATTAAAGTGTATTTGTTGACTGAGTCACAAAAGGCAATCAATAATAGAAGTCAGTAGTAAAAAAGAAATAGCATACTGCCATTTGGAATAATGATTCAAGGTGGACACAGATCAAACTGAATTCCATTATTTTAAGCATAGAAATATCCATTTGGCTAGGGAACTCCTCTTTATAGACTGCAAGGTAGTAGACACTAGAAGGCAGAGTTTCCAGGACCAGTAGTGCAAAGTGGTCACTATTCATTAACCAGTTTTATTGTATGTGATAAGTTTTAAACTACCTAAATACTTACATCCCAATACTCAGAAATATCTTCTTGCACACTGTGTAAGCAGTAGAGAGACTAGGAGCACGATAGGGGGTACAGACAAAAGTCCTCACTCTTAGTAGGGACAGGTTTCTGGCAGCTAGACTTCTTCCTAACCTCTGCCGGCCCTGGAACAGGCAGCACTAAGTAATGCGGCAAACAGCAAAAAATACTGAAGGCATGGTCACTCCTGAGCAGTCCTTGTCAAGAGAGGCAAAACAGTATTTTACCATCTATTGAGGGGAATAAATAACCTACAGCTTCTTCTGTTCACCTCTGCCACAGCCACAACTGCTTAATTTCCTCGGACACACACGTTGCCCAGACACAGCAAGCAGATCTTGACCAAGCAGGATCTCCATAAAGATCAACTTATGTATCGAGGGCATGAGGAGTAGGAATCCCAGACCACGGCTAGTAAGGATTTAGAGCAGGTTTGGGCCTTCTATGGCCTCATTCTGGGAAGGCAGCTTTCATTTCTCCAGTACATTCTAAGCAATCTTCCTTCTGTATAATTTCCTTCAGCCTAGCCACAAAATCTCTTGGAACTGCTTTTCTCAAGTCCTCAGCTACCAAGTGGATATATATATATTTGTGTGTATGTACATATATATATATATACCTCCTTCACCATGTATTCTATGTAGGTATTATATATATCCCCACATCAACAAGTGAAATCCAGGTAGAAAGATACTAAAGTTACTAGTGCTCTACTGTGGCTGCTTAAAGACACAGGGTGTCTTTAATAGGGTGAGTGGGCACCCACCTTATTAAAGTATTTATTTAATAGGGTGAGCACAGGTCTGGTTATAAGGGCTGTATTTTTTCACTAAGATGTGCAAGAGAAGCTCTACATTAAGTATAAAATAATTACTTTTCTTTCTAATTCAGAGTCTCCAGCTTGAAATATCATTTTATTTCATATCAAACTCAACATAAACTGGGCTTAAGAGAGAAGGATGAGACATACTAAGAGAGAAGGGTGAGACAGCGGGAGTTGGAACAAACACATTGACATCAACCCGAAATAAATCATTTAAAATTCAGTGCCATTCAGGAATCTAATAACTAAGCGCACAAAGATAGAAGTGTTTAAAAATTAGTTATTGAAAAGTTAAAATTACTTTAAGATAGAGAATAAAAATGAAATTTTGAATGGTTTTTATTTTCATTTCTCAAAACCTGCTGCTTTTTATTACATTTGATGTTAAGAATTTTATGAAATTTAGAAGTTTTACTAACAAAAAAATTTTTACAACTAATTTCTTGGTACAATTTTTATAAAAAGGAAAATGCATAAATTATAATTTCAAAATTTCATGCAATAGCAGAAACTGATTCAAAAGCATTTTCAGAATCTGGAAGTTTGGCCTAGCATATTTTCTTGTGAGAGAAATAAATATAAAATAGAAGAGGCCAAAGAACAAAATAAAATCAGGGAGAGACCTAATATATGAATAAAGGCAAAATGAGATTTTTTTAATTCATGGAGGTTGAAGTCAGAGGCACATAGAAAAATTTTGAGAAAGTAAATTGTCAGCTCAGATTTATTCTTTCAAATAGCAGGAGAGCAGGAGAAAACAGAGCAGCCAAATCTCAGAAAGGCCTTTTGTCTATAGTGAATTTGAGGAATACATCACTACAGTATCTCATCAAGGTCTGAAGTGTGGCTAGTTAAATGTTTAGTAAGCATAGCAAGGAGTTGTATGCAGTATAAGCATATTCTTAAAAAGACAAATTTCATGTCAGCTACATCTTTTTTACTTTTTATCTATTATTGCCAAAGAATATACAGGGGTTTTTGTAAATAGGGAAATAACAATTTACTATACTTCAGCAAAAATGCCATTTTCTTTCCTTTTATATATTTGGTTTGTTGATATCTAAATAGAATTATCTTCTGACCTGAAGCAAGACATTTCACATGCTTTTTTCATCTATTTTTAATAAAGCAATGCAATGTAAATGAAAAGAGAGAAACAGTCACCATTCCAGTGAAACCATGGAGAAGAAAATTATGATAGTAGTGGGTTTTGAGGAAGAACTTACTCTGGCTGCTATCTGAGGAGAAAGGAGGTGAGAAGGACCCACTAGTTAAACACCACATGACAATTCTGTCTGCCTGCATCCTACAACATACTGCCTTCATAGTTGGGGTGAGATTATGAGCTACCAAGCCCTCCTACCTCCTGTAAACTTAGTATTTTTGGACCTGCACATGTCTCATATCCAAGTCTCAATTAATTTTACTGACACAGCCTAATCTCTTCTCATAGAGCCAAATGGCAGCTTTAGTCAAAGATATTGCTGGGATTAAGAGGGCCAGCACACCCATGGATTATGGGGCAGGCAGACCTCCCAGCTGCCCTTCCTTCCCTGTATTAGGGTCTACAGTCATGTGCATTAGTGTCAATGGTGCGTTCTTGGATCCTCAGCATAGGGCTTGTGAATGGCAAAAGCTGGTAGGAGAGGGTGGACATCCTTTCCCAGAAGAAAGGGAGAGAAAAAGAAGTCTTCAAGATTTTGAAATTTCTTTAGTGTGAATTTGAGAACCCCAAACATTTGGGGTTTAATATTTTTATTTCATCCTGTTGTTTTCTTCTGCTTTTCTTCCTGCCCGGCTAGCAGCTGCAGAAAGAACTAGCAACAAGTCTCTTTGGGTTCATGAAGGGAGGTGATGTACAGGAGCTTTACTAGAGTTTTCCAGGAGAATTCTCTTGGCAGCATGTCACAGCTAATAGCAGCACACAGGCAGGCGAGACACGACATGGCTTTCCAGGGTGTAGATTGAACAGGGTTTATTTGGGGCTCCCACAGGAGGGGGGGGGGGGGGGGGATGGAGAGAGGGGAAGGGAAGGAGCAAGGGTGAGAGGGGGCAAGAGCAATCAAGAGGGAAAGCAGCAAGAGCAAGAGTCCTTTTACCTCATGTCCTCAGCTTAAAAGAGCTTTCCAGCAGGGGCGGACCCAAGGCTCGGACCAATGAGATACTGAGGGTAGGAGGGGTCAGGTAACAATTGGGTTACAATGAATGGCAATTTAGGAGGTGGTTTACAGCAACTTAGTAATGAACCATACATTTTGGGGGAGAACAGAATCATTTAGGAAAAATGAATCACCACATCATCCAAGGATGAGACAGGCAAGTCTGTCCAGTTTTCACTCTCTTTTCTGGGAACATTTGGAGAGACGACAGACATATCCAGAGTGTCACCACCTGTCACAGCCAGCAATAGCTTGGCTAGCAGAAGGCAACACATCATCTCCAGCCAAGGTCTTTCCCCTCCGTGCCACACCTGCTGAATGCACCAGTGCTGTGGTGGCAAGGAAGAGCTCTCAGTGAGGCTGTCCCAGGAGATTTCAGAATCTGTGGTGGTGTCCTTCCCTTCAGCTGCTAGGCAGTGCTTTGTTTGACCTCCAGATGCCAAGAAAATGTTTGTGTTTGGAGAGCAGATATAATTCTGGATGAAAGAATAGGGTGGCCCAGTTGGTATACCAATGGAGGAGAGTCCAGAACCACCCAAAATGAAGCTCAAGAGCATGCTGGGAAGCGCCCTGTCTGGGCATCCAGAGCCCATAAAAAAAGGAGGTACTTGGGGGCCAGGCTTCCTTATCTCAGAACCACAACCCAGAGTGGGGGGAGAGAGAAGGGGCAATTGACATCCCTGTGAAACAGCAGTGGGCAGACAGAGACACCTGGAAGCATGTCCACAAGCATGCCGTTGTGGGAGGAGGTGAGCTGCCAGTGCAGCACTTACCAAGGACCTGAAATCAAAGGAAAAAGAACCCACATGAATGAATAAGCAGAGGACCTAATTATAGTTTTCTAATATAAAAGCAGCAGAAGGGGTCACGTCACACAGAGCTTGGAGAACCACTGCTCTTCTGCTTGGTGGCAGACACCCTGTTTTCCTGTGCTCGCTCTATGTCTATTGTTTTAAGAGCAGATGAGAAAGCCAGTGCAGGAAAGCCAATCTTCTCTCCCTCTCAGTCACCTCCATTACTCTCTGTCTGATGTAAGGGGAACACCAAGAGTTAATGAGATACGTGTGTGTGTGTGTGTGTGTGTGTGTGTGTGTGTGTGTAGTGTGTGGGGGTGGGTGGGTGTGTGGGGGTGTGTGTGTTGAGTGTGTGGAGTGTGGAGTGTGGGGAGGATGGAATTTAAATGAAATGTGGAACAGAGGGGCACTGGTGTGGCACACAACACAAAAACAACTTGTTTCACCAAAGGACTGTTTGCAAGGTCCAGCCATGCTAATAGCCTTCTTTCAAGCTCATCTTTTAGTGGGGACAAAAGGGGCAACCTGCTGCCCTCAGGGAGGGTGTGTGATGGACGAGGGGGAGATGATGACAGGGGCTGAATAAAGAGAGGCAGAGAGGCAGGCGAGGGAGGGAGGGAAAGAGGGAGGCAGGCGAGGGAAGGAAGGAGAGCAAAGGGGGAGGAAAAAAGAGAGTGCAAATCCAAATGTCGATTTGTAGACACAGTGAGGAGAGCCTGCTGGCTGACAGGCTGATTTATTGGATTCTTCCAGTTAATCACTGCCGGCCTGTGGCCAAACGGATCTCCAGCAAAGCTGAAAGGCAGCTGAGGGAAACAGGCTTATAAGCATAAAGCCGCATAATGGTGTTCAATGAAGTGTGAGACTTTTAGTTCAGTCTCAGTGAGCCGGCCACATTGCCGGAATGTCAAAGAGGGATTGTGGGTGGAAAAATTATGGATTTAAACTGCTAGCTGTAAATGAGGTCAATATGTCTGGTTCATAAACAGTCCGAGGCTATTCCAAGAATGCAGTGAGGGGGAAAATTAGCGTGAAGCCAACACTGTAGACAAACCTCATTGAGATATAATTGCAGCTATAAATACAAGTGAAAAGCTTACTGAGTGCAATAAAATATAGACATGGTTTTTTATCTCTCTCCCCCCCATATTTCCTTCTTTCAATCTATGCATTTGTTAAGTGTTGTGCATCTATAATATTCCCCCCCTCCTTTTCCCTCTGACACCCAGTGTTGAAATTAATTGAGTGTTCTTGATCTCCCATTCCATTTTATTCAGGCAAGATTGGAAAAAATCAAAAGAGCACATCTAAAGCATTTTCTTCCCTTTTGCTTTTCTATTTGAATCAGGTTGAAATGTGTTAAAAAAAAAGACATTGCAACTTTTTTATATCTTAAAAAAATGCAGTAAAATGTCTTTTTAAACTAATACATCTGTTAGATCATTTGAATCTCAATTTAATGAGGTGACATCAAAGGCAAGTATTGGATCCTATGGAGAATCTCTTTCACGAGATACCTGGTCTTTGCTCATGAAACACTGACTTTAAATTAATGTGATGTTTCAGATTTTCTTTTTTTTTTCTTTTCCTTTGCCCTGTAGGTCCTTTATTACTGTGTGGTGGGGAGAGGAAGCAGCACCAAAAGACAGGAGGACAGACACTGAGCAATATGCCTTACCCAGTTTAAAACTGATACAGTAATAAATTGAAGGCTAATGGCTATGGTCAGGCTGTTTTTCCCCTAAGCCAATTGATTTAAATGGCAGTAATTTGGCCAGCAAGGCTAGTCCTGTTTAAATTAAACCCATTAATATAATAGCACCAGTCTTGAATTAAATCCATCTGTAGCAGAGCCTCCACCGGTCACTGGTTTAATAACTGTCCAGGGATGTCCTGAAAACACCCACATTCATACAAACACGAATAAGAGATTAAAACCAGGATCCAGAAAACCTCCTGTTTCACCGGGATGTAAGAAGCAGACATCTGTTATAGTCAGCGACAGGAAAACCACAAACCTTGATTCTTCTTCTAGAAGTATGATGTGCAACTTCTTTATGTATGCTTTCACAAACTCCTGCCCCTCCCACTCCTTTTCCTCTCCTTGGCACTTACATTTAAATTTGCTTGCCTAATGATCTATACACATGTTGACCAATGTAAAAGGTTTTGTAGAACACTATGTGGAGCAACAGGCACAAAAAAGACATTGAAATGTCATTTGAGGATTAGCATCCAATGTAGAAAGCCTCTTCTTGGCAGAGGCCTTCACAATGTGGTTAGGATTGATCTTTTGACTTCCTCCCCTATTGTTCTTGATTTTCTTTCTTTACTTGAAGGACTACGCAGGATTTTCCTTGGACTTATTTAATGTCAAGCCTCGCCTGTGGGAACTAAAAGATGCAAGTCTTCCATTTCAAAGAAAGCATCTTTGTGGTTCAGTTTCACCTTTGTGAGATCAATAGCACCTTCAAGGTAGCTCTTCTTTTGAAAACCACCTTATAGTTTCCCTCTTTAACAGGCAACTCTACTGTATCAGAAAGACTGAGTTTATATATTTTGCTTGGTTATGTCCCACTGACTTACTTATGGCTGTTTTAAGATATGATTCACCATGTTGGACATCTGTCAGCTTCAGGTGAAGTTGTTGGCTTCACTAGATGGCTATTAGTGTTGCAACTTGCATGTAATAAATATTACCTTTTTTTCTGAATTTAGGTTTGCATTTTGCAGTGGAGGGAATGAATACTGTTTAGGATCAAATAGCATCAGATATACTCTGCTTCCTTTTGTGTATGTAGCTGAAGAATCCAGGTCTTATAATGCATGTCAAGTTTTTAATAATTTTTCACAATTCTCTGCCTCAGCATCTCTGTAGAGACAGCAAAAAAAAAAAAAAAAAAAAGACTCTTTCATGATGGTCCGTGCCAAATGATCATCCAGTAATTCTGCCCCAGAACCAGGTGCTCCTCTGAACTAAAAAGAATGAATAACACATCCTCAGCTTTTTCCTAGACAGTACTCATAAAGTTGCCTCAATTTGAGGTTGCCTGGCATTTCCCACTCTAAGTCCCTGCTTTCAGTCACTTACTACTCTATTTAACTGAATAGAAAATTTCTGTGTGTCTACGGACACTTACAGACAATAAAAGATCGTGAGGTCAAGTGGTCTTTCCATTTGGGCTTTGCTGTATTTTTTGGGAGCATAAAGCCTTTTACTTTGTCCAAGCTATAAAAAACTGTGGAAGTACCTTTAGTCATATGCTTAGGTCAGACAAGTTTTGCGTATGTAAAATGCTCAAAGATACAGCACATGAAAAATACTGTGAGCAAGAGGGACAAATCTTTAATTGTTTAGCAAACTTGGTCTGTCCATGCTCTTCTTGACTATAACAGTGTGAATGCAAAGCCCTGATAATACTTCAGCATTGCAAAAAGTCCAGTTTCATATACACTAATCAGAGACAAAATTTTTTAGTTTGGGCTCAGTCTTGAGCTAACCCATGTGCAAAATTTCCAGTCTATTCAGAGTTTGTGCAGAACAAACCTATATCTTTGAGAAAGAGACCATGAGGACATAGCCTTAGACTGTTACCTTAAAGAAAGAAGAACAATTAAATAAATTGAGCAAAAAAAAATTGAATTTAGCGTATAATTTTATCCAAGCATGATCACAGAAATAAATGATGGGTCATCCATCATTCTGCAATGCAGGACTCCCCAGTCAGCTCAGAAGTCTTTCTATCCCACAACAAAGTAGTTCTTAAAGTAATCACCTAAGTTAACATCTGGGCATATATTTTCAGACCCATCTCCGTTGGACAGTCAACGTGACTTTTCAGGTCCTTAGAAAATGGAATTGTATATAAGTGTGAGTTTGGAATCAAGAGCAACCACAACTGGCTGTAGTTCGTATACTTCAGCTGATACGTCATCTTTACGTCATATTTTTTATGTCATCTGCTCTTAAGCTTCAGTAGCTAGATCAAGAATAAGAAACTGAGGGTTTAATAGCCCCTTTGAAAACTGTCAGCAAGTCACATATATATACACCACAGGTACGTATCCCAGTAATAATTTAGGACAAAAAAAAGGCAGATGGCTTTTAGATGGAGCCAGGAAATACATCTGGTCCATGCTCATATGTTCTTGCTATGTTACTCCATTTTATTAAAATTAATGTAGAAATGCTGAAAATGATCAAATGATGTCATTTTGCAGAAATTTATGATCATCCCATAATCAATCATTAACAAAGACAAATACCAGAACATGCAAAATTCAGTTAAATTTTTGATTTCTTTCTGTTAAGGATACATGATCTTGCAATATAAAGAAAAATGTGTGATTTTTGCTACTTACTGAGCTGTAATTTTTCCCCTTTTTAAAATCCTTCTGTATATTACACTTTCAGAAAATAAATGAAATTATCTGTAGGAGATGTGAATTATCCTACAGCAATGTAAGGCAAGACATTTTATGATAGACCTTTTCTGTAAAATTTGATTTTTAGTTTTTGAGCCTGTTTTGAGAGTGAGGGAAGAGCAGTGATCCTCAGTATTGATAATCCCTTGCATAAAAAGAAAATGGAAATTACATCCAATGCATTCTCTTCTTACAGATATTTTGAAAATTTTCTACTGTTATGTCAAATTTAGTGGATTTTGGTATGAAAGCCTAACTGTCAACAGTGACCATGGTGGTTTGAAAGAGTTGTTAATAAGAACACAAAAACATGTACTTCAAAAACATTTCAATCAAACTGTTGAAGAGAGGGAAATTACTAAGCAGTACACAGAAACATCCAGGGCAAGAAGATATAAATCAAACTCTTTTATTTGAGCCCTTTCCTCTACTTGACTTCCAAAATCTGAGACCAAACAGAATAATCATATTGCTTAGAGAAATCTTTTGTAAACAAAGGTACAGTAGTTTTTCTTTGATTGAAAAGGTCTTCCTTTGTTTGCTATTTTCCTGAAATCTGAAGTCCCACTGCCTGCACCCATTGTAAGCAGAGCAGTCAACAACACAACATTCCCACTTTCCTTCCCATTTTCCTTCCCATTTTGCACAACACCAATGAATGCTAATCAAAATGCTGTAGTGATGCCATTGATGTATCTTTGGGCATACTTACCACCTACATAGCCTACCTATCAAGCTTCCCAAACACAAAACATATTATGCCCCAGTCTTACACCACTGGTTTAAGACGCCATTGAAAGCTGCAATATCTCTCCTTCTTTCAACTGAAAGTGGTAGAGAATTTGCTAATATTCACTCCCTCAGTTCTTGGTACTCAGTCTTCCTTAGCTGATGAATGTTTTCATAGTTTATGGAAGCCCATGAAAAGCTTTTGGATAAAATTTTAACCAAAAAAACAGGGCTTGCTAAAATATAGCTAGGACACTGACAAAATCACAGAAAATGGTACTACAGCACTTGGAAGACTATCCTATCGAATATCTGTTATACTCCTGTGTCCTGAATGAGTTTAATATTTTATAGAGAAATTTAAAATAAGACAGCAACCCACCTGAAGAACTCAGTTGTAATTTCCATGGACTCTTCTATTTAAAATGAATTTAGTGCACATGGAATGTACTATATTCACAGGAAACAAGAGCAGTGAACAAGAGCAGCTTTATTTCTATACAATGAGTGTGGTTTTGGTGTTAGAAAATCCCCTGTTGCACGGAGTTTTAGCTCACAAGAAATTATCAAATGAGGAAATGATGAATTCTTTCAAATGTTTGCCATCATTATGTTTATAAAAAAAATTAGAGACAGGGAAAAAAAGATCGATTCGCGATGCTATTGTCATTTTACTTTCAATTTATCAGTGATTGTGTCATGAAATGAAGCAATATAAATGATAATAATGTGTTGTTATGACTCTGTGTCATTTGCATTATGTGACATTCCAAATTTTTCAATTTGAGTGTTTAGAACAGAAATTGTTTCCTTTGCTCCTGTATTGGCAACTACCTGCTGGCTGAGTTCCCTGTAAAAACACATCTTTTGGCCTGTCTATCTTCAGCTAAAATTATTAATTCATTTATCATAAAGGCTGACCTCAGGCCTATATAATCATGGGTATATAGCCAGACATTAAAACCTATACATGAACATTCTTGTAGTCCGTGTATACCTGAAGATCTACAGATGAGCAAGTACTATACACATTAATATATTCTGCCTTGTTTGTGTTCATAAATATGGGGTTTCTGATGGCAGGAAGGACAGCATACTTCATTTTCATGAGTTAGGAATGACTGCATAACTCACAGGTGGCAGAGCAAAGCAAAGCCACTAATGGATTCTGTACAGTCATCCCTACTGGATAAAAATAAAATTCCATTACACTGTCCACCATCACATATTATATTTATACCATATCAGAGACTCATGTCTATAGAGTAACTAAACTTTTCATTACCCTGTGCTGAAGAAATTAACGTCATTGATGAAATATAAAGACATATTACTGGGCTATGTTTCCCACTGGCAGCATCTAAATATGTATTTCAGACAAGTAAACACACACAATACACCTCTATTAATAACATGGTATTTTTCCTTGTCCATTTCTGAGAGCTACTGCAAAGAGTTCATCTGTCCCCTGGATAAGATGGAATTTCTGCTCCTTAGATTTATACATCTGGGGTTTTATATCTTTTCAGTCTCTGAATGTGATTCTGGATTTGTTGTGTTGTAAGAATAACTCCCTAAAAAACAATGCATGCAGTCATCTTACAGCAAAACAGAGTTAGGCCTTCGTCCCTGATTTAGCACTAGAGGCACAGTTACCACCTTTACTACTTAAAGGACAGCAATAAGTAACAGCAACAATTAAGCCAAGTCTGAGACACCTACATCATCTGGAAACAGGTTTGTGTTATTGCTAGATAGAAATCATCATGAATACAGTAGCAATCAAAACAAATTTTAAAAAAAGCATCTCTAGATCAAGTTTCTGAACAACAGTATGCAATAAATTTTATATAGGAAAATAGTTGCACATACAATAAAAAATAAAACTTCATCACTATAATGTTCTACCCTCAGTGCTCTTCTGCTGTTGTCCATCCAAATTGACTGCGCTGCCACCCACATCAGCAACAAAGCAAAAACAGAAGCCTAGTTTCCATTTCTAAACCTACATACCTATCTCATTCTGACAACCTACATTTCCTTAAAAAAATGCTTAGCCTCCATCAGACACTAGTAAGCATTCCAAAAGTGCCATTAAGCTGGCTAACTAGATTTTAGAGAATCAGGGTAGTATATCAAACAAGTTTTTTTCCAATTTTTACATTTGAAAAGGAACTTAATGATAAATAATCATGTGGGACAAAAGCTCCAGTCCTGTTCAAAGAAGTCAAACAGCAGCTTTTACCAAGTCACTTTTTCTTTTTCTTTTTCTTATTTTTTTTTTTTTGAAACGTGCAGAAAAGTAAAGAAGCCAGCTCTCTGAAACATCATTTACCACACTGTCTTCAAAATTTTTTTCAGGTTAAAGGCTTATATTAAATTTAGAGGTCTAAATGTTTGTTGCCAAAAAGAGTATATGCAATCTTATGACAGAACTGAAGTGCAGAGTATAGTAAGATACGTACCAGGCTTTTAAAGACTTAGCTAACACAGTAGCTAACAAGTCATCACTTTCAAATCAGATAATTACTCAGATGAAACAACTATTAAACTGATGCTTTTATGGAAATGATGCTCTCCAGCTGTCTGAAAAACTGGTTAGACAGCTCTTAAAATTAGTTACTTTATTTATCTTCTGCTCATACAATTAGGTGCCCACAACTGTATTGTCTTCTGTGAATTGTCTCAGGATTAATCCACATCAACATAAAAGAGAAAAAAACCATTTTTTTCTCTACAGATGATTTTTGGACAATATGGAGAACGTTTTAACTTGCACAGGGGAATAAGACAGTATTTAACCTGGATAGCAACTGGCTCACCTGAATAGAAAGATACAGAATACTGCTGCAATTTTTTCTGGTTTTTTGCATAAATATGTCAATATGTATAATCCCATATTCCTATCAGTAAAGAATTGTTCTTTGCAATTTGTCACCTGTTATGTACCAAAAAAACCCCCAAACAAACAAACCAAAAAAGTATGATGCACAGAAGTGTGTATGGAATATTTTCTTCTGAAAAATACTCTAAGATCTGATGCCATACTTTATGGCAAGACTTTCTGAGGCAATATTTAAATAATGTTGCAACTACAGAAGTTTTAGTGGCAGCATTTGCCTTGATTCTACAGAGGTTCAGTGACACAGACAGGTCGGTTCTCTGGCATCTTGTCTAACAGAGACTAAAAGTAACTTTCAGCATTCCAGAATATTCATGTTTAGGAATGAAGAGGCATAAAAAATTCATCCTTTATCCCTCTTCTTCTTGACCTTACTTCTTTTTTCTTCTTTTTCTGCCGAGAAATGATTTGGTTTGCAGAAATAGACTGGTTTAATAAAACTGGTCTTCTTCCTTCTACTAAAAGTTTACCTGCGAGAGCCCCGAACATAATAAAATCAGATTATGAAGGCAATCATATTTACTTGTAATAAATCAAATCTTGCAGACATCAGTTAAGTCTCCCTTACTGCACTGGGACAATATCGTGCATGCATACATCAATACCTGATGTGTCAGAAATATATTTCATAAGTTCAGAAAAATTGCATACACACTTGCAGCACCATTATAAGCAGTGAATTTGTAATGTGAACATTATGATGTATAAAGTGGCTTTGTTCCTACATTTAATAAGCATCACATGTCAAGCCCACAAACATAATGGAATTTGCTGGTGATTTACCATTAGATGTAGTATATTGTTTTCAGGAGGAGAAGTTTTCCACACTTTATCAACAGTATGTAATTTTAAGAAGCCATCAACTTTCACACCTCTGAATGTACAAGATTCTTTAGATTAGTGATATAAAATAAAATCCCAGCCGGTGGTATACTCTATTAAGTTGAATGAAGTCAGTGCAAGATATTTCCAGCTGCAGACAAAATGTTTCCTTCAGACTATCCCTGTAGAATGTATGTCTTTATTATTCTAATTTTGGTATAGGCTAGGATACTGGAGAAGGTCTCACCAAAGGTATGCTCTGCCAGCCCAGTGTAAGAGCTGCGGTACAACACTCATGCCGAGGCATTTTCAGGTGTTTTCTCACATCGCAAAGTTCATGTAAAGATAGACACATCACAGATATTTTCAGTCTAAATAGCAGAGCAGCAGAGCACTTCTCCCCCCCATTTTTTTTCTTTCAGAAATTAATAAAATGTGGAGACTTGGACCCTAAACCTCTGTTGATATTTTTACTGTGCACTTCAGTACTGCGTTTTATATAGAAATATTTTACTAGGTGTCCTGGTTCTGGCTAGGCCAGGCCAGAGACAGGGAGAAGGTTAATTTTTGCAGTAGCCAGAAGCAGTCATGGCTAGGACCTGGAGGTTATTCTGTACCATCTTGTGTAATTTTCCAGAAATGTGAGGGGTGCCTTTGAAACCAAGTAGCATGGCAGAGGGAGGAGTCAGATATCACTGCTTCCCTCCATTACTTATGTTGTAATTGCTACTGTTTATTTTCTTATTCCTTTGCTGTTTTCCAGTAATATGTTCTTATTGCAGCCTGTGATCCTTACCCTTTGTGTTTCCCCTCCTCTCCAAACTCACTGCTGGGGGATGTAGATGGGGGAGTGAGTGAGCAGATCATGATTTGGGCTGTTTCACTGAGAATGCTAAATTGGGGCATATCATTCCTAAGCCATGACAGAAGGCAAATCCCAATACTTGAATTTCAAGCTGACAGACATCCTGAATATTGATCCAAGAAACAACTTTCTGTGAACTATGAGGTAAAAGGTCTTTAACATGTACACATAAAAAAAAATCTCTGTAGAACTTAATCCTACCAGATGTGTATTTCCCAGCAGAGCTCATAGGATCAAATTTAATCAGCAGAGGTTCATATTGGCAATGACATCTCATTCTGTTTTTGTTTCCCTTTTCCATTTGAAACTGCCTGAGGGTATGTATGGCTCTGTTCTCTAAGTATATATATATATACTTACATTTTTTTCACTGACCAACATTAAAGCAATTCATTATTTTAAAAAACTGGTAAACTTTATTCCTAGAAACACACTGTCTCTAAACCTCACTTGCTCCAGTTTAAGCCAGGTCTAGACTTCACAGGTATTTGTTTAAGGCAACATTTGTCAACCTATATTCCTTGTCCACTGCTCAGCTGTCTTTTGAAGCCAGCGTTTCTTCTCCAGTACCCCCTCCCTTTCCCTTCTCCCTATCTCCTTAGCTGCCCCAACTCAATATTTTGTCTGGCATAAGGGAAGAAAACATGATTTCAGATGTTTTGAGAAATTTCTGGTGTTTTTCTGATCATTTTCTCAGTTAGATACACTATTCTGGCCTAAATGAGACAGGAAGGGGAAGGAGAGCTACCTAAATTGTACTTGTCACTGATAGGAGTGGCCAGGAAACCTCTCACCGCATATAAACTTCACAATACGAAGCAGGCAAACATGAAAGAACATGCCACTGTAGTGCCTACAGTTCTCATTTATGTGGTCAGTTCAGGTACAGTGCCAGAAGACAACAAACACATGAAAATATCCCAGATTCTGTTTTGAGGCACACAGTAGATTGCATCTTTAACACTTCAAAAAACCAAAAAATCTGTAGGAACAATGAAAATGAAGCCTTAAATATTTTTTCAGCTCTCCTTTTCTTAGTTCATAACCACTAGATAAATTTCACAGCACTCCTGTGAAGATTCCCTTCCCTTCCCTTCCCTTCCCTTCCCTTCCCTTCCCTTCCCTTCCCTTCCCTTCCCTTCCCTTCCCTTCCCTTCCCTTCCCTTCCCTTCCCTTCCCTTCCCTTCCCTTCCCTTCCCTTCCCTTCCCTTCCCTTCCCTTCCCTTCCCTTCCCTTCCCTGAACTTCCCTGAACTTCCCTGAACTTCCCTGAACTTCCCTGAACTTCCCTGAACTTCCCTTCCCTGAACTTCCCTGAACTTCCCTTCCCTTCCCTTCCATTCCCTTCCCTTCCCTGAACTTCCCTGAACTTCCCTGAACTTCCCTTCCCTTCCCTGAACTTCCCTGAACTTCCCTGAACTTCCCTGAACTTCCCTTCCCTGAACTTCCCTGAACTTCCCTTCCCTGAACTTCCCTTCCCTGAACTTCCCTTCCCTTCCCTGAACTTCCCTTCCCTGAACTTCCCTTCCCTGAACTTCCCTGAACTTCCCTTCCCTGAACTTCCCTGAACTTCCCTGAACTTCCCTTCCCTGAACTTCCCTTCCCTGAACTTCCCTGAACTTCCCTGAACTTCCCTGAACTTCCCTGAACTTCCCTGAACTTCCCTTCCCTGAACTTCCCTTCCCTTCCCTGAACTTCCCTTCCCTTCCCTGAACTTCCCTTTCCCTTCCCTTCCCTTTCCCTTCCCTGAACTTCCCTTCCCTGAACTTCCCTTCCCTTCCCTGAACTTCCCTTCCCTGAACTTCCCTTTCCCTTCCCTTCCCTTTCCCTTCCCTGAACTTCCCTGAACTTCCCTTCTCTGAACTTCCCTGAACTTCCCTGAACTTCCCTTCCCTGAACTTCCCTGAACTTCCCTTCCCTGAACTTCCCTGAAATTCCCTTCCCTGAAATTCCCTTCCCTGAACTTCCCTTCCCTTTCCCTTCCCTTTCCCTTCCCTTCCCTTCCCTTCCCTTCCCTTCCCTTCCCTTCCCTTCCCTTCCCTTCCCTTCCCTTCCCTTCCCTTCCCTTCCCCTTCCCTTTCCCTTAACTTCCCTTCCCTGAACTTCCCTGAACTTCCCTGAACTTCCCTGAACTTCCCTTCCCTGAACTTCCCTGAACTTCCCTTCCCTGAACTTCCCTTCCCCGAACTTCCCTTCCCCGAACTTCCCTTCCCTTCCCTGAACTTCCCTGAACTTCCCTTCCCTGAACTTCCCTTCCCTGAACTTCCCTTCCCTTCCCTGAACTTCCCTTCCCTTCCCTGAACTTCCCTTCCCTTCCCTGAACTTCCCTTCCCTGAACTTCCCTGAACTTCCCTTCCCTGAACTTCCCTTCCCTGAACTTCCCTGAACTTCCCTGAACTTCCCTGAACTTCCCTTCCCTTCCCTGAACTTCCCTTCCCTGAACTTCCCTTCCCTTCCCTTCCCTTCCCTTCCCTTCCCTTCCCTTCCCTTCCCTTCCCTTCCCTTCCCTTCCCTTCCCTTCCCTTCCCTTCCCTTCCCTTCCCTTCCCTGAACTTCCCTGAACTTCCCTTCCCTTCCCTTCCCTTCCCTTCCCTTCCCTTCCCTTCCCTTCCCTTCCCTTCCCTTCCCTTCCCTTCCCTTCCCTTCCCTTCCCTTCCCTTCCCTTAACTTTCCCTTCCCTTCCCTTCCCTTCCCTTCCCTTCCCTTCCCTTCCCTTCCCTTCCCTTCCCTTCCCTTCCCTTCCCTTCCCTTCCCTTCCCTTCCCTTCCCTTCCCTTCCCTTCCCTTCCCTTCCCTTCCCTTCCCTTCCCTTCCCTTCCCTTCCCTTCCCTTCCCTTCCCTTCCCTTCCCTTCCCTTCCCTTCCCTTCCCTTCCCTGAACTTCCCTGAACTTCCCTGAACTTCCCTGAACTTCCCTGAACTTCCCTGAACTTCCCTGAACTTCCCTTCCCTGAACTTCCCTGAACTTCCCTTCCCTTCCCTTCCCTGAACTTCCCTTCCCTTCCCTTCCCTTCCCTGAACTTCCCTTCCCTTCCCTTCCCTTCCCTTCCCTTCCCTGAACTTCCCTTCCCTGAACTTCCCTTCCCTGAACTTCCCTTCCCTTCCCTGAACTTCCCTTCCCTGAACTTCCCTTCCCTGAACTTCCCTGAACTTCCCTTAACTTACCTTCCCTGAACTTCCCTTCCCTTTCCCTTCCCTTCCCTTTCCCTTCCCTTCCCTTTCCCTTCCCTTCCCTTCCCTTCCCTTCCCTTCCCTTCCCTTCCCTTCCCTTCCCTTCCCTTCCCTTCCCTTCCCTTCCCTTCCCTTCCCTTCCCTTCCCTTCCCTTCCCTTCCCTTCCCTTCCCTTCCCTTCCCTTCCCTTCCCTTCCCTTCCCTGAACTTCCCTTCCCTTCCCTTCCCTTCCCTGAACTTCCCTTCCCTTCCCTGAACTTCCCTGAACTTCCCTTCCCTGAACTTCCCTTCCCTTCCCTGAACTTCCCTTCCCTTCCCTGAACTTCCCTTCCCTGAACTTCCCTGAACTTCCCTTTCCCTTCCCTGAACTTCCCTTCCCTGAACTTCCCTGAACTTCCCTGAACTTCTTCCCTGAACTTCTTCCCTGAACTTCCCTAAACTTCCCTGAATTTCCCCTTCATCTTATTCATCTTCCAGATTAAGTCACTGCTCATACAGATTCTGGTTTATACTCAGAAGCACTAAGAAGTAATGCATATGTCCTTTCAGAGGAAAAGTGGTTTAGAGCTGTTACAGGCATACAGGACATGAAGGAAATGGACTGACAACAATGATGGACTTAATAGTTTCATTTTGGTAATCCAACAGGTGTCCAGAAAAAAGGAGTATGCAAGAAACATTTAAGGCATGAATAAAGTTTACATGAAAGTCCTCTGAATGTTGAGACAGTCTTGCAGTAAAATGGATGCACTATGCTGTTCTGGGTTTTGGGGTTTTTTTCGTTACAAATAATTCCTTTTTTGCAGCACTTGCTTGGGAAAAGTTCCTCGTCATCTTACAAGATCCAAAGACTCCTACTCCTTCTGAGTCATGATATTACTCTCTAGACTGGCTGAATTTAATAAAGAAGTTAGAATTATATGTTGTGAGACAGCTAATAAGAGAGTTGCTTGTCCACTCTCCTTGAAGCTGCATTTCCACTTAAACTAGTCTTTGAAGCTTGATGGTGGATGCTAGTGGAATGGTGTTTTCCTAGCCTGCTTCTGGTACCCAAATAGTTTGTGCAGGCATGTCACATTCAGGTCATATATGAAATCCTGTTCTCAAAACCCTTGTTATGGAAAGGTGCTATTTTACCCAATATGACATATGTACAATAATCATATTTTAAAGTCATCCAAATCCCCAAATTACCTTCAAAAATTTTCAGAAGAGCTCTACCAATTTTCCAGGTAGGCTAATGAGTCAAAGGGGATGCCAAAATAATAATGTTATATGTTTACCAAGCCCTGTCTCCATGTGAGATAGCTTTCCATTTTTAGTTAATTGTTCATTCCTATTGAATATCATGTATATCTAATGAGAAAAAGGCAAAAACATTGTCCAAAATTAGCTCAAGCTCTGCCAAAACAAGCACAGAATCTAAAAAGTCTTCAGAATTAACTGCTAAAAAAGTTAGAAAAGCTGACTGAGCAGAAGACTGCCTAGGCACACCAAATACTAGTAGGCACTGAAAAACAGACTGATGTGGGTGACCTGAGGTTGCAAGATACAATCTAATGGTTGAAAAGTAGCCCTGCTTGAAAACTGTAAAGCTGTTTAGTATGTCTATGTAGAGGTAATTGCTGTGATTAGCAGACACAACAGTATTTTTTGCGGAATTGTTTTACACTGAGAGGTCTTACACTCACATTAGACATACCAGTAACTTGACTAAGTCTGAGATTATTTTGTCTAAGATACAGTCTAGGAGATCTACCTCCACTGCTATCTCACAAAGCAACCTGAATGTTCTCATGACCTAATTTGCTCTAGCTCTTTACCTTCATAATAGCAAACCCAATCCAATTTAGATGAATAATTTAAGAACATTTTGTACATTTCGCTCAACAATGTGCTAATATTTAACCAAGCCATTGCCAGATTACTTCTTCAGACCAGATAAATAATGAATTGCATATAATAAACACTCATGTCAACATAACATTTTTTCTTGCTCAACATCCAGCACACTTCTTAGGTCTGCAGCGTTGGCTTAAAGAGACACCAAATTCTGTGCCTTCACAATTCTTGACATTCTTCTGATTCATGGTGTACTAATGAGCCATATGGGTACTTTCTCCCCCGCTTTTTCCCAAAGAATAATCTTATCAGTGCAAAATGTTGTGTTCACCACAGCACATTACCTTCCTTGTTCCTCTGAAAGCAGAAAGCAGATAGTTGCACTGGAAAGTGGGCATTACCATTTAACTTCAAACACCTCCAAAATTCTCTCCAGTCAAAATTGTTTCCATTTTCACTAAATGGTAAGGCATTTTATCCTGTTTTCAGTATAGTGAAATGCAGAGAAAATAAGAAAGGAAAGCCAGGCAGCAAGGCAGAAAACAAAAGTAGGACAAAAATCTCATTGGGGCATTATACTACACAAGAAGTCTAAAGCTGTGGATTATTTTTCAGAAAAAAACCATGTGCTCAACCAAATTGCTCAACTAGATTGCTCTAAAAATTAAGGACCATCTGAATTCAGGGAGAAACTTCCATATCTAATGAACAATGCTGATTGTCAAAACACTTGATCCTGATATAACCACAGCCAAAGTTATTCAGCATGATTGTGTGGATAAAGTATATGACTAGGCTATTTTCACTGATTCCAGCACTAGTAGATTAGAAAATACTTGATGCAGAACAGGAGAAGCTTTAGGAATTTGCCAACACACTCTGGAGAAAAATGGCATGTGACCCTAGTTGGATGTGCTATTGAATCCAGTAGTTGCTAATGTAAGTAAGTCAACCTGGAATGTCAAGATTGGAAGCAGCCTGGGCTGCAGGGGCCATGCACTGGGGGAGTCCTGGGGAATGTGGGTCAGGAGAAGAGTAAAATTTGGACCCTAAACTTCAAGAAAGCATACTCCCAGCTTTACAAGGAGTTAAACAGTAGGATTCCCTGGGAAACAGCCCTCAGGGACAAGAGAGTGAAAAAGACCTTGGAGGATGCTTTCTATGGAGTGCAAGAGATTGTGATCCTCAGGTGTAAGGAATCAGGCAAGAAAGAATAGGTCAGTAGGGAACTGCTGGTCAAGCTAAATGGCAAGAAGCAAATGTACAGGCAGTGTAACACAGGCAGATAATCAAGGAAGGGTATAGGGACACAATTCAGTTGTGTGGGGATGTATTGAGGAAGGCCAAAGCATGGAGATGAACTTGGCAAGAGAAACAAAGAATAAAAAGAAAGGCTTGTAAGGGTTTATCAGCTATTACAAGAAGGTCAAAGAAGTCATAACCACACAGATGAACATGAATGAAAAACTAGTTAGTATAGACAAGCAAAAGGCTGACGGGTTCAACAATGTTTTTGCATCAGTTTGCACTGGAAACATCTCTTCCCACAGGTCTCAAGTGGATGGTCAGCAGAATAGGGACAGGGAAAGCAAAGTCCCTCCCACGGCAAGTAAAGATGAGGTTCATGACCATCTGAGAAACTTGAATATACACAAGTATAAGTTATCTGATGAGATGAATCCCAAAGTCCTGAGGGAATTGGATGAGGCAGCTGCCAAGCCATTCTCCCTAACATTTGAAAAGTCATGGCAGTCAGGAGAAGTTCCAAGGGACTGGAAAAGGGAAACACAGTATCCAACTTATGAAGTGTAGAAAAGAGGACCCTGGGAACTACTGACTTGTCAGCATTCTCTTTGTGCCTGGGAAAATCCTGAAACAGATCATCCTAGAAGCTGTGCTAAGGCACAGGGAGGACAGGGAGGTGATTCAGGTCACCCAGCATGACTTCACCAAGGGCAAGTCCCACCTGACCAACTCAATGGCCCTCTATGATGGAGTGATTCTGTCAGTGGACAAGGGAAGGGCTATAGATGCCTTTTTTCTGGATTTCTGTAAGGAGTTGGACATGATCTCCCATAACAGCCTTCTCTCTAAATTGGCAAGAGATGGATTTGGTGGGTGGACTGTTCAGCAAGTAAGAAACGGTCATGTTCTGAGAGTAATGGTCAAGACCTCAATGTCTGGACAGAAACCAGTGACAATTGGGGTGCCTTGGCTGTCCATATAATAACCAGTGTTATTCCATTCTATTATTGGAATAACCAGTGTTATTCCATGTCTTCATCAATGACATAGGCAAAAGGATTGCAAGTATCCTGAGCAAGTCTGCAGATGACATCAAGATGAGTGGTGCAGTTGACACTGCTGAATGTCATGAGGTTCAACAAGTCCAAATGCAAGGTGTACCTCTGTCAAGGCAATCTTACACACAAATACAGGCTGGTCAGAGAATGGTTTGAGAGCGGCCCTGCCGAGAAAGGCTGGAGGATACTAGTGGGTGAGAGGCTGGACATGACCCAGCAGGAAGCCAAACATGTCCTGAGCTGCATTCAAAGCAGCGTGGCCAGCAGGGTGTGCGAGGGGATTCTGCCCGTCTGCTCTGCTCCGCTCTGCTCTGCTCTGCTCTGCTCTGCTCTGCTCTGCTCTGCTCTGCTCTGCTGAGACCCCACTTGCAGTGCTGCATCCAGCTCTGGGGTCCCAACAGAGGAAGGACACGGACCTGTAGGAGCCAGTCCACAGGAGGTCCACAAGTTAATCAGAGGAATGAAGAACCTCTCCCATGAGGAAAGGCTGAGAGAATTGGATTGTTCAGCCTGGAGGAGAGAAGGCTTTGAGGTGACCTAATTGCAGCCTTCCAGCACCTGAAGGCAGCCTAAAATAACATGGAGAGACACTCTTTACGAGAGCATGTGGTGACTGGACAAGAGGGAATGGCTTCAGACTGAAAGAGAGCAGGTTTAGATTGGGTATTGGGAAGAAATATTCCTGCGATAGTGAGGAGGTACCAGAATATCTGTGGATCTCCCATCCTTGGTTCAAGGCCAGGCTGGAGAGGACTCTAAGCATTCCTGTTTAGTGACAAGTGTCCCTGCCCATGGCAAGGGAGTTGGAAATAGAGGATCTTTAAGTTCCCTTCCAACCCAAATCATTCTGTGATTGTATGGTTCTACGATACCACTTCATGCCAGTGAAATGAAGAGTAGTTTTCTGTTTCTACTCTGAACCTTTGATACCTGTGATAATCCAACCACTTTGTAATTGTTCCAACAGGAACAGTCAAGGCTTCACCTATTCTCTTTGCCATAATCAAAAGAGGTGAAGTATCATGTGGGCAGACAGAGAGGAAAGAAGAGATTTCATTTCCCATTTCTTCCACAGATATTAGGTACATTGAAAATCAGTGTAACTTCCTTTCAGCATTGAAAGAATGTATGTGAAAAGAGTGTAGCATAACATAGTGGAGAAGACATGTGATCAACACAATGGCAAGAACAAAGAAAATAATAAAAACTCCAGAGAGATTGAGTTACTTAGAATTTCTCATAGTTTTACATACCTCCCACACACAGAAGCACTCACAGGATCACAGAATCACAGAATGTGTAGGTTGGAAGAGACCTCCAAGATCATCGAGTCCAACCCAGCCCTAACACCTCAACTAAACCATGGCACCGAGTGCCACATCCAGTCTTTTTATAAACACATCCAGGGATGGTGACTGCACCACTTCCCTGGGCACACCATTCCTGTGCTTTCTGTAAAAAAACCTTTTCTAACATCCAACCTATATTTCCCTTGGCGCAGCTTGAGACTGTCCTCTTCTTCTGTCAGTTGCTGCCTGGAGAAAGAGACCAACCCCACCTGGCTACAACCACCTTTCAGGAAGTTGTAAGAGAGTGATAAGCTCACCTCTGAGTCACTTGTTTGTTTTTTTTTTTTTCTCTCAAAAAGGACAAAGGCATACCCAGTAAATTCTGAATAATTTCAATTCATCTTGCATTGATAAATAAATTGATGCATTAGTGTTCCACTGTGTATCATGTGATAATGATTGGAATCAACAGCATGAGAGTTGTCTATTCAATAGTTTTTCAATTGTTTCTCTTTTGTTTATATTCTTATCAATAGAAAACAATATCAAAATTCTGGTTGAAAGCAGCCGCTCATATTTTAACTGTGGAAACACCATAGGGACGTTACTTCAAAATTCTTCCTGTCCTGCAGGATAAATTCTGCTGCTTAATGTCATTTTCCTATAAAATAAATGAAACATTTCCTTCCTTTAGGCATAGTTGAATGTTAGAAAGAAAAGTGTAAGCTTACAGAATGAAGTTTTTATTTAACAGAATTCATTTTCTTCTTTCTATTAAAATAAATTAGCATGATACAGTGTTGGAATACATAAAGCAGTATGAACCAGTGGTCTGTGTCATTAAGACAATAGGGATAAAAAAATTGCAAGGAAAAAGATCTGCTGTGTGGACTTACAGTTCAGGTATGTGCAAGTGACTTTGTCTCTGAAGTGCAGTTAGGAAGGGCTGTTTTAAGTGTTGAATGAAAGTCCTGAAACTCAATGGCATTATTGGTCTGAGCAGGGGGAGTTTCAGGACAAATTCAGAGGTGTTTTTGTATGGCGACAACATGTCAATGAGCTGAAATTTAAGGCTTACTACTCTAAGCATCCACACAGCAAATGCTCTTGAAACAAAAATGATAACTGGGAACTTGAGCACAGGGTAATTACAGTCACCAATGAAGTAAATCAGCACAGCACTCAGACCTCAAGACTTAAATCAGCTTTCCTGGGAATTGCTCAAACCTTTTACCCAGAAGACTTGCATATGAAAACAATTTGGGAAGCTTATCCTTGCATCCTCACAGCTGTTACCTAGTAACTATCTGCGTGAGTGCTTCCAGTCCATTTTACAGCAGAGCAGCACAGGTTAGCTTAAATGGCTCTGCCAGACAGCCAGAAAGCCCAGGCAAGTCAATGGCATTAGCATGTTACCAAGGCATTTGGTGGGTGCTCAGGAAGTAGCACGTATGTGGAAAATATTGAATTACAGGAAATTCCAGGGAGGAGTATTTGATTCTTAGGAGCAAATTTCTATTGGTGGAATCAGTGTTGCCTAGCTGAAGGCAGTGATTAATTACTACTTGGAGCAAGCTATCACTATCCATCAGCTATGGGGATGTAGGAGCTGTTTTCACACCTTCTGACCAGTGGGCATCTTCATCAGTACTAATTGCTTATTTTTGTGGAAAAGCTGCCATTGCTGACCAGCTGCTTCATACTGTGGCTACTCCTGAGAATAAGCAATCACCATGGAGCAATATATTATTACTGAAACTGCAAATTTACAGCAACGAATTTACCAGATACCAGTATGTAACCATGATGAGATGGTACACCTGCCACATTCATATTCCTCTCTGAATTTTGTCCTCCTATCCTTTATCCCCCCCCCCTACCTCTTAGCCCAGCCTACCTCTTACCCATGCTTTCCAGACATTCTCCTACCCATATTTGTGCTGCCACTCCCCTAAACCGTGCCCAGCATGCAGCAGGGCAGGACCCTAGGCAAGCTGCTGTGCACACCTAGTGCAGGACATTCAGCGGGGTGGCTGAGGGCCTCACCGGGGGCCCATGCAGGCTGCTGTGCTCTGGGGGCCGTCAGAACACCAAAGACCCTGCATCGCTGCAGAACTCTGACCAGGCCCTGGGTGTCATGGCATACACAGAACAGATGTAGAAATAACACCCTGGGAAAATGGCGTAGTTACAGCTGCTAAACTTGTGGTGGCAATTGCCTAAGCAGCTGGCCACAAGGAATTCAGAAACCCAGAGGTGTCAGCCAGCTTGAACAGGCTTCCCTATGATGGTGCACTTCTTCTCAGGTGATGTTGCCTTCTGTTGTTTACATGTTTGTAATGGAGTAAAACAATAATGATTGTTTTACATTCCTTTCTGGAGGCAGAGAGCATTGAGGGACTGTTGGTTTGACCAGTGTGGTTGGAGAGGACAATTTTCTTCCTCCAATCCATGGTCACTGTTGGAATTCTATAAATGTCGATGTCTGTAACTAAACTTGCTTCTTTTTGCCTTGGACACCTCAGCATGTGAGTGTTGTTCATTTGTGTCATATTGCGACAAGGTTGTACTTCTAGACAACATTTAGTATTTGATCCTAACCTTCAATTCATTCACAACCTGAACAAAACACTTTTTGAATGAGTTTTGTTTTATAATTAAAACTCTCCAATATACAGGCCTGATGCTTCTAGGAATTGATTAGAAGAGTTAAAAGTTTGTTTCCCAAACTACCAAACAATTTAGAGTTAGAACAAGATTTATACAAAATCATATTAAAAAGTTACTGGTGTGGTTATGATCACTGTTTTCTCAATTTGTTTTTGCTGTATTAGCATTCCCAGCAGTCCATATTTTAAAGAAAGGAATAAGTTTGTCTCCCAAAATCTTAAATATAATTGTCTTGATCATGTTGGTGAATTCTGCCTATGCAGTCCTCACATATTTCAGCTCTTGGTGGACCTGAGAACTCCAAAACTGAACAAGAAAATGAGCTTTTGACACTGTTGAAACATGGTGAACATCCTTCAGATAGACACAAAGAAAAGAGTGCTGTTTCATTCAAAGTTGTTTGATGCTTTGCCATTGATTTAATTCTGTGTGGAACAAACCTATTGTCCTCTATTTGTCTGAGAGTTGTTGTGAACAATGATTATATTTAATGTATAATTGCCTAGTGTTACATATATGATGTAGCCCAGCTTTTTTTTCTACGAGATGCCCTCTAGCCTCTTGAAGATTTTTATTTTGGCACCTTCTGTATTTACACTTACTTTTTACTCAAGAATTCGAAGGTCTCAACAGGTTCATTACAGATTTTGTTTCTTTATTGCCCATGTTTTGAATTAACTCTTATTCATTACAGTTCTGGCAATAAACAGCATTTCCCTGTTTCTCTTTTATCTTCCCTTTCTGAACTTTGTTGCAATGATTCAAAGGGAGGCAGAGATTGTTAAATACGATTCTGACAGTTTTCTTGGTCAGGATGTAACAGAAACCAGGTTTCTCCACTTGATTTTGCTCCTCCACATATAGAAAATATAACGCCTATATAATGATTTCAAACAGGAACATTAAAAGCAAGTGATCTTGTAGTCAAGTATATATTGCTTTCTAAATACTCATACTGAATTAATAAAATAGAGAGCATGGGCCAACCATGGCTCAAGATGTAGTGAAAAAGAAAATAAATGACTGAGCAAAGGTTATGTACTGCATTTCACATACTCTCTTTGTACCAAGAGAGGGTCAAACACATATCTCAGAGGAGAAAGATCATTGACATATTCTATACTGCTGTAGTGAAGAGGTGTCAAACATTTTGTTGCTCGTTAGATACTGAAACCCATACTCTTCAGGGTACAAGAGAAAGTGAGCCCACCTATTGACAGATGGCTCACTACTGGGGCTTAGATCTTAGGCTCTGCTTTGCCATTGACCATTGAAGGTCCACAGCACCAGCTACCCAAATGCAGCTGCATGATGTGGACATGAATTTCTTGATGCTATGGATAAGGCATGAAAGGGAAAAGAGAGACCTTGGTCTTCTCAATTGAAACCATTTTGATCTGTGTAAATTAATGACCACACGATCAAAACCAGCGTGAACAGGAAGTGCTATGGTGAAATGGGACATGACAACAAAGTGATTGAATATAAAACCTACTAGTGGACTAATGGCAGAAGAAACAAGTGCCTTCTTTCAATCTTTAGTTTGTTAGGCAAATAGAACAGTTCCGTTATAAGAAACTGAGAGAAACATGCCTCAGAAGAAATGTCTTAAAGTACCTATCTAGGATGTGAGGACTAGTATCAGAATTTTTCATGTTTTAGATAATGCCATTACTAGACATGCTGTGACATGCTTTTGAAGTATTATCCTGCCAAAGTCTATTTTTTGTTTCAGACAGAATTTGGTTAAAAATGCATGAAAAATGATGAAACTTTTGTCTGATAATTTTTTTCAATTAAAAAAAATTTCATCGCTGAGCAGCTTTATTTGCTATGAACAGATCAGACTAGACAGTGTCACTGCCAATCTCCTTGGTGCTCTGTCTTGTGTTCAAATTATTCTAAAATGGATATATGCTCTTGTACTCTAAAATGCCTGAAATGCATCTAGTATCTCTAGCAAAAGAATATGAGTTGTTGGCAGACAATGAACACTTTCTGTTTCAATATGATTTTTAGCCAACTAAAAGAGTCAAAGAATTTCACCTGGAACTAGACTCTGGGATATTTTTCTATGTGATAATGTTGTCAAACCCCTTTACTTTCATATATCTCTCCAAAAGACATCATGACTCTTCTAAAATTTTTGATTACCATCCCTTTCTTTTTTGCATATGATCATCCACTGCTTTCAAAAATTGTGAACATTGAATCACTTTGGTTTTTAAATATGAAAATATTTAGAAGCCAAGATGCCATGTAGAATGCAAAATTTCATTCTGAGAATTAAATTATTCTAAAAAAAAAACTAAGGAGGAGAAAATGCATTACTGTTATTTTGTATAGTTAAAGTAGAGATTTCTGATCATTAAGTCCCATTTTCATTACTTTTGCAATAGTGTGTAGCAGTACAGATGTACTTGCATTGTTTCAGCTGCTTATATTGTGAGAGCTTGTCCACTTCTTTCTATACTCATTGAAAATACATACAAATCAGCTTGTACTAAATCCTAATGACACTGTTTTAAACAAATACAGAGACACTGAAAATTATTTAAATACATAGATTTTGGGGAAAGACAGATCCTTTGAATGAAACTAAGTCCAGTTGCATAAAAGGTAACATTGATTAATAATATTTTTAAATAAAATATTAAAATTTTTAGAAGTTACTTCTTTATGGATCAGTGTCTTTAAAGAACCTTCTTTAAAATTCATTTTTCAGTGTTGTTTTTTAAAGTTTCTGTACTTAAGAGTTCACAAAAATTAAAGACATGTGGGTTTGGGCTGTTCCTCAAAACCAGCAAACTACAATGCTGTTCTCATTAGAGACAAAGGGGAAATAAAAATCTTTAGGGATGCATCTATTATCTTCCCTTCCCCTTCCCCTTCCCCTTCCCATTTCTCCTTTCTCTTTCTTCCTGCTTTCTGTCCTGCATTCTCTTGACCCCATTCATTCTTTTCCCTTTCCCTCTCCCCTTTTCTTTTTATTCTACTTTTATCCCTTCCTCCTAACGTTCTTTTCATCCTCCCTTTCCCTCTGCCTCAAGCTCTGGAGAAGTTTTGACCAAGTCTGGTCATAACAGTGATGATCTAAGCAGAACTGAAAACATTTCCTAATCCATTTATCCCTCATATTTGGAAGGTCTTTGAATTCTATTCAAAACTGTACAAGGACAATCCAACACAACATTGTAGGCACTTAGACTTGGCAGTGGCTCAAGATGTGAATTCTTTCTATAGGACATGGCCAGTTCTTTTCCAGCAGTTACTGTGCAGCATACATGTAGCTCCCAGCCTTTTAGGGAGAGAGATTTCTGAATGTCTGTTTGCTGTGTAGTCTGAACAAACAGAACTGAAACTATGCGGTGCTTGCCAGCTATTTAGTATATACATTAGTACCTCTAGGTATATCCCTACAGTTAAAAGTATTTTTCTCTTTCCTGGCCGAGTGATGTAGTTTCTATATATAATAAATAACATATAGCCATCCCTCTGCATATGTGAATGGATGAATAGTTACAAGAGGCTGCCATTCTCCAAATATCTGTGAGAATAAAGCATTTATTCACCTAGCAAGCAACAATAATAATGATTTTTTGATGCTCTCTGAGTTCAACCTGAGAAGGCAAAGTGAATTCACATAGTGAGTAAAACAGGTCCATGGAGACCATCTTGTCAGTCTTGTCAAATACCAAGTTGATGCTTGTTCAGCTGTCTTTAAGATTTTTCTGCTCATCACAGTCCAGGCTAACAGAAAAAAAAAAAAGGTAACTTGAACAGTTTCTGCACTATCCTTCTGACCCCTGTACTGAAATCATAAAGGGTCACATTGGAAGCTGCTGGACAGATTTCTTGTATAAAGAGATTTTTCCACAAATTATATTTTTGTGACATCTGTGTGGGGTGAAGTGGTATAAAGAGAAGTGGGGGTGGAATTTTTATCTTTTAACTTACTGATTTTGCAAAGTGCCTTCAGATTTCCCCAGCTTGAAGATATCCTTAAGCAGTAGTAATTTGTAGGCTCTTATCCTTATTTTAGATGAATCTCCTTTCACAACTATTCACATAATTCTGCTTAAAGTAATGAATTAAAAGCATTAGCAATTAAAATCATGTGCACCATCAGGTTCCTGGTAAAGCAACTAGGAGAAGTAAATTAGACAACTTCTACCTTAATTTGATAATAGGTACATGAGGCATGGGGGTTTGTTCTGCCTAAAATTCAAAATCAGGTTGATAAAAGGAGGAAGAACAGACATTATGAGTTATGTTTTTTAAAAGATTCATAAATAAGAGTGGGCTTTTTTTCAAAATTTCATGATGCTGCAACTCCGCTATTGAGATTTTCACAAGTGCACATTATCGAATATGTTTGTAGACATGGTAACTCACCTCAATGCATAAATGCATAAAAGCAGGCAAGAAGGTCCTTGTTTTCCCAGCTTCCTGAGAATCCCACTCATTAGGCTATCTCCACTGACTTCAAATCACTATAGCTAACAAGTATTCTGAATTCTTAATTGATTTTTCTTACCTTCCCTGCTCTCTGATTTTGTAGTCTCCCTTTGGCCACAACCAGAGATGCATGACTCTTGGTCTCCCAAACCTCATCTCCTTCAAGCAGTGAGTCTCATCACCCTTATTCCTCCTAAACTCTGAAACCAAATGGCCTTCTCAGCACTGGGTAAAACAGACCCAGACTCTCCAAATGACTCCCTGATCCATCAGTTTTATTGTCACATCTTCCTCTCTCTATGTTCCTTCACTCTTTCCTTCATAGTTTTTGAGCTACCGAGTTGAAAGGCAATATTTCCTCTTCCTCTCACTCAGCTCAGCTCCAATTGCAGGCCCAATTACCTCTGCACAATTGTTATTTCACCTTTCTGCCAGTTACCCAGTCCAGCAATTTCTTGAGCCACGTTAGTGATTCCTTTTGAGTTCAGGCTGCACTCCATATATTGTCTTTTCTCACACCAAGCTCTGTTGCTCTGAGATAAAGCTGAGATGCTCAAAAATACAGCAAGTGCTTAAGCAGTTGTCCTCTGCTCTGTGTGAGGAGTACACTCTTACAGCCCAATTAGCAAGTTTGATTTTGAATGATATCTACAGATTTCTTAGTGCCTAGTTAAAGATTGATGCAATAAAAAAAAGTCTCTTCAGGGACATGAAACCCTGTATATTGAAATAACAATACATCTGTGTTGTGTCACAGCTGGAAGCATGTGTCTTTCCAAAAAACTGGACAAAGACCCAGCCCAAAAATATAAGAGCAGAATTTCTCTGGGAAAAGATATGATTACGACAACTCTGCAGAACTTACCTGCCCTCCTCTCTGCCAAAGCAACTTTTCCTCTTACTCTTCGGCCAAAATTTCACAACATGCTGAGCCCCCTCTTTGTAGGACCCCCCCCTTTGTGGGACCCTTGTCAGCAATTTTTTCTAAAACTTAACACCCTATTAAATACAGACCGTTAGCTCTTCCCTCCATGCACACCTACCAGCCTTCTAATATTTGAGTATTGTTTCAAAAAGACTGGTATGGCAGGTGGGCAAAAATCCTGCCCTCTGCTCTCAGCTTTCGTGGGTAGAGCTCTGTGAGGAATATATGATTCTGCTTTCCCACTTTACACAGCTACTGAAGATTCTCAAATTTCATGGTTTCTCTTACAGAAAATCTTCTGGCAACATGAAAAAAAAGGCTGTCTCCTTCAGCAAAAAGATGAGAAAGTACTTCCCTAAAAGTAAGTGAAAAACAGAGTGTAGCCACTCAAGGTAGCTGCAAACCCCTCACAGGACACACCCTTTCCTTGCTCAGTAATTGCCATTTTTTATTTCTGTTCTCAAACAATCTTTGAAATTGAAGTGAAGTATGTATTAGAAGAATACTAACACTATCCGTTGCGGTACAAGTACCATATGATGCAATATATATTATATGTTATATATTTCAATTTGCTTTCTTCCAAGTTTCTTGACACCATGATATGCTAGGAAATAAGTTTAAAACATTTAACTTCAGAAAAACCTTCCTCTCTGCTTGAAATCTCTTTTAGGAAAAAGCTTCATTGACACAACAGAACAGCTTTATATATAGAAAGAGAGATACTACCCTTACAAAAAATGTGACTCAGAAGAGAGCAGAACAGGATTTTAGGAAATTAAAGAATTGTTAAAAGTAGGAATTTTAAGAAATTTGCACATCTACATACTGCATTGGATGCAATGAATTATTTGAAACTAGTATTTATATTAAAAATAGAGATTGTAAAATGGAATTTGACTGACTTCACTTGCAAGAAACTCTATGCCATAAAGCTGTCCTTTCTCTAATCAAAATATCACCTGAATGAAGTCATCATGTTTGGCCTGATTGCATTTTTTCTCCATATATGTGCAGCTGCATTTGCCTCTCCATAAATGTCATTTGATTATGAGAAAATAAACAGGGAAGGACTCACAGGGAGTCGGTACAGGGCCTGCTTGTTTACCTGCCGCAGCTTTCCGGGCTGAAGAACAAATGTCATGCAAATGGTGCACCAGCAATGAGCTGCCAATCATCCCGCCTTGGCATTCATGGTGATTTGCTAAATCATTTAAAGAGACATGCTTTACTAAATGAAAAAATATCAGCGGCAAGGGCCTGTGTTTAAACATGGGGCTGAGTTATTATCCCAGTAGGCTGGAATGAAATGAAGACATCTTCCAATTAAAGCTTGCAGATGAACCCAGACAAACCCCCCTTTTTTCATAAAGACAGGCAGATTATGATTGGGAGAGAACAGCGACAGAGGCTTTCATTACAAGCTGATTATGGTGATATAATTCCCAGTGCTGTGCGTCTGCAGGCCCAACTTCACATTTGAAGGTTTTTAATATAATTTCCTTAGGGTGAAATGCTGAAGATTTATTAAACTTTATGAAGGGCTTACAGATCCAATTTAAGAGGACATATCATAGGGCAAAACTGACAGACGATAAAATACATTCCAAGAATAAAGAAAAGAAAGAAAAGAAAGAAAAGAAAGAAAAAGAAAAAAGAAAAACAGGGATGAAGAAGGGAAAGAAGGAATGAGGAAGGGGGAGGGGAAGAATGAAAGCAGGAGAAAAGGAACAAAGAGTGACAGAAAGAGAAATAAGTGATTTGAAGTTTGGAAACCACCTAAAAAGAAATATTTGTTTATTTGAATGATTTTTATAAGCAACAGCTGTAATTCCTAAGGTTTGTCAGAATTCAATTAATCTCATTTGTTTCATGCTTAATAAAATCTAAGTGTTCAACTACTTAATGTGTAGAGAACTGAACATTTTATTGGCTAGAGCAAAAATGGATTAAAAAATAGTTGAGGGTGATCACTGATTTTTTTTTTTTTCAGGTAACGACTAACTGTATTTTTGAATTTATATGCTCCTTGACACTCCTTCTTATTCAGGAATCACTCTGATTTTATCCAGGTGCATTTCCAATTACCCTTACAGTCACTTATGTGAAAGTAAGAATAAGTGGGTAGTGTAAGTTAATATACAATAATAACTGTAAACTCCTAAAAAATTCTGAAAAGTCTTAACGACATACATGTACACATATATACAAGCATGCACAAGCATATCCCAGTTGGCAGTAAGATTTTTCTTTTACTGCATGTGAAGCTGAATTCGTAGATGTATGAAAGAGTATCAGATTTTGGTCATAATGTATATTCAAGACAAGGAGAAAACAAGTCAACTCACTGGATTGTTATAAAATGAGAAGCAAGGCACATAGTAGCAAATTGCAATGCCCTTCTAAATTTTAGATAGATATATATATATATCAGTGCCTGATTATTTGTGTTTAAAAAAATAAGGAAGAGGGAAGTAAAACAACACAAATGGGATGACAAATGTCAGCAGCCCTTCACTCTGGAAAAATAAAAAACAAGCAAGTCCACCTGTCAAGAAAAACAGAGAGAGTTAAGGGGCAAAAGTGTGACTTTGGAGATTAAGTCAGTTTTTACATCTTCCAAAGAAGATGTAGAATTCAAAATAGAGAACAACCACATCTCCAACCGAACTAAAGGCAGATGAAGCAGCCAGCTCTTTGCATCATTTCCTTTTCTATTTCATCTGCAGAAAGTAAAGTATTTACCAGCAGAAGAATAAAGTATTCCAGGTCTAACCTCTTCTTCTTAGTCACACATCATGTAATCATTGCTATGATGAACAAGGATTGAATCCTAGATGATGATTACTTATATATATATGTCATACACTTACATATATATATACATATATATACACACACACCTTTGATTAGGCAGCTGAATTGTAATTACAACGTCAAAAGGAGATACGAAATTCACAGGAAATAATCAATGTCTTGAATAATTAGGACATACAGATGAAATCTTGTACAGTGCTGAATTTTGTTGCCTTAATCTGAAATGGGGTCATAAGACCATTGTCTATACTTTGGCACCAAGCCCACTCTAATTTGAGTCAAGTCAATGCCTGCTATCAATTTTCCAGGGATAACCAAAAAATATGCTAATATTAGTTCTAACCTGGTAAGAATACTTCACTCTTCCTTTAAAATAAAATCTATCTTCTAAAAGATTGCTATTTAAAAAGTGTAAAATAAATGTTATTAAACAGAGACATACTAATTTAAAGTACTCATTTAAGCTCGTAATTGGACTCTTCCTCCTGGAACAGCCACCGGAAGAACATCAGACTCTTTGTCACTCAATCTTCTTCTAATACCACCTCAAGAGGTGTTTAATTGATTACATTTTAAGAGACATACATATACCTTATTCTCATTTAAAAGTGTTTTCTCAAAAGACGTTTCTGTACAAAGGAACGGTACAGTCTAGCTTCTTGACTTGGGAAAGACACAGTGTATATGCCAGCTATATTTAATTTTGTTTTATAAACATAGAATCAGAAAATTCTATGGTTGGAAAAGACCAGATCTTTAGGAGACCAGACCTCTGCTACTCTGATCTTGAGTGAGACACAGAGAAATGGGCAAGGCTTGATAAGCACAGTCTAAGGATATAACAGTAAGAAAAATGTAGTAGACCCTCCGACAGTATGTTACAAGCTTAAGTTTGTCTTTTTTATAAAGAAATAAAAAAACTGGCACATCAACTGCTGCACAAGAAGTTACAAATACTAGCAGGGTTGCATGCAGCTGTGCTTCATTATTACACAACTGAGATAATAAAATGTAAATGAATTTATGAGCTTTTTTGAGACCAATAAGCAAGGATTAAATAAAAGAGCTAAAAATAAGGAAAAGTTTTGCTATCGGGACAACTTTTAACAAAAAATATCTCTGAGGGATATGACATATTTGTTCAATTTTTGATTACCATACTGTACATTTCTATGCTTGAATAAATATAAACACCATAAGGCAACATTTAACGTTTCTGATTATCATGTTGTGATAACTCTACAAGGATCCTAACACTGAACTTGCCTGGTGTCAGATAAGATTAACCCTGGACCGTACCACCTACAGACAATTCACAAACAATTTTATTTAGTGGCCAATCCATGCTCTTACCAAAGCAGGATGTGCATATTACTGGGTTATCTATTACATCACTTTAATACATGTGCATTACTTAACCCACTGAACAGTTTGAATTATGTACCCTGTATCATAGTCATCACATCTTAGACCTGCAAAACCTGGATGACTTAACTAGTGGATATTTACTGGTTTAGCTCTTTAAAATCACTGTTGAGTGCAGGCTCCACCCTGTGAGATTTCTTTGACTTTCTCATTGAAGAAGTAGAAGTAGAAGTAGAAGTAGAAGTAGAAGTAGAAGTAGAAGTAGAAGTAGAAGTAGAAGTAGAAGTAAGTAGAAGTAGAAGTAGAAGTAGAAGTAGAAGTAGAAGTAGAAGCAGAAAAAGTAGTAGTAGTAGTAGAAAAGAAGAAGAAGAAGAGGAAGGAGAAGAAGAAGAGGAAGATTGGATGCTTCCAGTCCTGTACATTTAGTCTTCCTGCCTCTCAGCCTAACCTGGTTGGGAAGGTAGGCTTATTAGTTTGTTCGTTTTCTTTTTCCAAATAAAAGCTCTAGTTAGTTTTGGTGTTCACAATGAAGCACTGAATCTAAACCTGTGCTACAATCCAAAATCCTGCGCAAAACTTAGCTAACAAATGATTTATTGATTTCAAAACAAAATCATTCCTTTTGTCATTTAGTTACATAAAATTTTACAAAATCAAACTTCTGGTGGTCAAAAAGACACCATCATATTCAGAGCACTCTTTTTGCCAGACTGTAAGCAGAAGTATACTGAAAACACAGAATTCAACCATCAAAAGTCAAGCAAAAAAAAAAAAAAAAAAAAAAAAAAAAAAAAAAAAAAATCCAGGTTTGCTCCAACCCCAGGTGTTTGAGTCGTGTCAGTCATATGCACAGCTATAATCAGTGTCTGCTTATAGTCTCTCAGTTTTCCATCAGACACCTTATAAATGCTGTCCAACTTACTAGGAGGCTTACATTAGTGGCTTCTCTTCATACATGGTCATTTCACACCTACACAAACAGAGAAAGATGGCTTAACTGAATAACTTCTCTCTTTGTATTTCTCCTTTACTTCAGCTACATTTACATTACACTTCTCACTGCCATGCTTATAAACATTCACCTTAGTTTGCAAGGTGACAAGATAAACAGGACTTTAATTTTTAAACAGCCTTTCTTAATTCATTTGGTTTTGATTTTGTGAGCTTGCAGTGATATTAAAACACATAGGTTATCCTAAGATTTGTAAGTATGCAATAGAAGGATTAAACAGGATTGATTTCTGCAGGATGTGAATACATGAAGTTAAAGTTTGCTGTTCACACCAAAGATTCAGGTTCTGACGAATGATCATGATTGTAATCTTGCTACAGTTCATCTAGAAGGCATGTCAAGATAAAGAACAAATCAGAGACAACACCTGTAATCCCCCAGGAATTTGCCATCAAACTGACTATGTATTCTTTAAGAGGATTTTTCCCACTTTTAGATCTGACATATTATTGACCTGTAGAATTCATTCACTTGTGAACACTTGCAAAGTGCTGAATTACTAATAGTTAAAATTATGAATTTTTATTAATCCAATGAGATTAAGTGAACACTTCAGGATATTTCTAAAAATGTTTCAGAGGAGATATGCTGAGGGAACATCTGCATGGACATGCAGTAAGAAAAAAAGAGCATTCTTCAGACATAGCATAAACAGATCACTGAGATCAGGTAAAATAGATACATCACTCAAATGAGACATATGTCATTCAAGAGACAATGTTGCATATTTGGAGCCCTGTATTTTTTATATGTTCCTCAAGTGCCTCCAGACTGGATTGTGGTGAGCTATTTATGCTAGAAAAGAACATATTATCTATGTTAAAAAATCTATCTGGCAAAGCAGTTGTTGAAAAGTGATCCTTTCTGATGAAGCTATGAAATTGACTCCTAAACCCCATAGCAGGGACATACACTGAAGTGCTATAGGATGGTTGCATAAAATGCATAACAGTAATTGCTATGTATCCAAGAATGACTGTTAAAAAGTACTTTGAAGTAATTTTCTTGCAGCATTATGAAGACGGCAGCAGAGGCTGAATTCACAAAAACTATTCTCAAGATTTTTCAGCTCTGAAGTACAGCAACTAAGTTGTATTTTCCCTAATCTTCGGAAAAGTTAGGAAATATAAACCTTAATAGTTTGACATTTAGTACAAAAAATATATACGATGTGCTTTTATAAGTACTTTCTGCTCCCAAAGTCATGAATTTAAAAGCTATAATACTAAGTTCAGACCATGAATAGCTGTGGTTTAAGACTAAGCCCAGGATATGATGATTCTGAGTCATCTGTAAGACTAAATTATTAAGGACTTGCTTTGTGCTCTGGGCAAAGATATAAGAACTGAATAAAACATTTGTGCTTCCACACTAAAAAGAATTGCAAGGCTCATGTTCTGTAGAAAGGTCTATTTGCCAGTTGAAAAACAGGAAGAAAGAGAAGTGTGGGTGACAGCAATAAATAATACTGAGAACTTGTTTAATAATTCTACAGGTGAATGAGAGGTGATTTTTCTGCCAACTCTTGCTATCAGAAAGTGTTTCTCTTGCAGAGATTACACTCACAACACATAAACCCAGAATAAGTCCCATTGCATAAGAAGGACCATGATAGGAGGTTGTACATGACAGTGTCTCCAGATGTCATGCCTGATCCCTTTAATCTTAATGTTGGTGGCCATCTTCAGCAGGTTGTAGAGTATGATGTAATCCACACTTTTTCCCCCTCAGATTCTGCATGTTCTGTGGGGGTTTTTCTCGACCTATCAATATCAAAAAAAGACAACTGAACAGTACCAAACATATGCTTTGGTGTCATAAGGGTTCAAGCACATGTAAGTGTTTTAAGGTACAAAATTCTCTCAGTGGTAGCAATACCCTGAAACTGAAAAGAATCCCTGCAATATTATTGAAAACAAGTACATTAGAGGAGGAATTTGCTGTCAGAAATGGGAGCCAGATTGATTTTCTTTTCTGCTCCAATCTGATTCCTGTCTTCAAACATACTTTGAAAACCTGAAACTATACACCCTTAAGCACCTTATGTGCAAATACACAATGAGTCTGTAGCACCCTTCAGTCTGTTTTATTTCCATATGTCATTCCTTAATACAAAAAGAAACATTGCACTGGTAATTTAGAGAATTTACCACTTCTGAAATCTCTCTTTATCATAATCTCTGGAAGAGAGATAACATGACATAATTATTGTATATTGCTGGAAATTGATAGTAAGCACAGAGTTATGGCTGAGACATACTTTTGATAGAGTAGAATCTGAACCCAAAGGAACATGGGATATATGTTTGACACATAAAGAAAAAGACCTTACTCCTATTCAAATAGTTATGATTTTCACCATTGACTGCAGAGAATTATACAGATAGAAGGTTAACATTTTCTCATGTCTGATCTGAAAGAAGAGATCGATGAGCAGTTCAGCCTTCATAAGAGCCATGCTGTAGGAAAACACTGCATGGTCAGCCAAAAAGTGAGGAAATCTAGGGGAAGGAGAAGTGGAAATAGTTTAGCAAACCACTGAACAATCCATGGAAATTCATCTAGTTTACAGATAGGTTTGCCATTTCTATCTCCAAATATCATCAAGAGAGGTAAAGCCTATTGACATGAGGAAATTGTGAAACTACGGAAATGTGTTGACTTTTGGAGTTTTTGAAAACATGGGGGGAAAGCGGGAGTAATGCAATTGGAATCTCTGTAAATCTTTTCACATCTGTAAGCTTGAAAGAACCATATACACTTGCAAAACCACAACATCCTACCTTGAACATCCACTGGCTTAATGAACTCATAAATGATCCAAGCGTCTTGGAAGAGCTTTGGAAGTATGCTTAATTTCATGAATGCTTTTCTGCTACGGTCACAGTAGCTGTTACCACTAAATGTGCATATGAGAGATCCACTGAAAATTTGAAAAACTGCAACACAAAAAATAAATTAGAGAAATCAGAACAATTAAAAAAACTATCTAATTTTTATCTTTCTAGTATCTTTTTTCCCTTCTTCCCCCTCTCCCCCCCCTCCTCCATCATTATTTTGTAGGCAGGTACCAGCTGTTTCCATACAAGTAGGTTTTGCTACTGAAAACATAAAAAAATATGGCTTCTCAACAATCAAGGCTTGCTCATTAATTTTTCTCACGTTAAAATGTTCTAATACATCCATGAAAGAAATTGATATGACAGCAAAAAAGAGTGACATTTCACCCATAGCTGATCTTCTCCCTTTTTTAATATCAGTTAAAGGGGCTAGAACAGTGAGGGACAAGCATCACCAAGACGACCTGTTTCTGTAACTAAATTCCCACAGTCTTTCTACCCTAAACCAAATCAACTCACACACCAGAGTTCAGTGCAGCCAAGTAGCTCACCTCATAATAAATTTAGTGATTAGCTGGTGGATTAGATTCATATAGAGAATTGTATTAAAAGCTTTTGCTAAAATCCAGGTAAAATATTTTTTCTCTGAGAAGTCTTTCAAGTACTTACTTTAACAGTTGTTTCAGATATGTTAAGTATGACCACATTGTGTAAGTTCAAGTTGATTTATGCTTAATTAAGTCAAATATCTCATATAGAGCCCTCTGTGTTGCCTTCCTTCTTTTCTTCTGTGTTCATTCCTTCTTTTCTCTCTCTCTCCTTTTTTTTATGACTTACATAGAAGTTACTTAAGGTTTCAAAGAATTAAAATGTAGAGCAAAATAATAAAAATATCTTAGGAAAGGATGACTTGTATTATGATTAAGAAAGATCAGAGTACATCAACTTCGGCATTTATTCTCTGGTATTATAGGGTAACACTGTGCATGTATTATCAATCCTTCCACACACTCCATTGAAAGGTGAATTTACAGTGCTGTCTCCACGGGTGGAGTGAAACACATAGTGAAATCTTCTTCCTGGGCCCTCAACTGGATTAAACTAACACAGATGTTTCAGAGTCACAGCAGCTGACAACTTTGGCTTCTGCTTTACTCACTGATAAAGCTATTGAAATGAAATTATGAGATATGTGAAGTAGCTGTATATTTCAAGTTTCGTTCTAGTTTCTATAATTGTGAGCCTTAGTTTCTTTGTTGCAAAGAAAAGAAACAAGTCATTATTTAATTTTGAAAACTTTTGGATCTTCAACATTTTTCTTAATTCTCTGAGTATTGTTTCTTTGAAATGTACACAGAGAAATTCAGAAGGTGAGCAGGGATAGTCTCCAAATCTAATGACAAACTTTAACAGCTTGTGGTTGTTTTGCGGAGATGCTGCCTCTGAGTCTACAGTCACATATCCATGCATTACTCATAGCTATGGCAAGACTCAGATCTATTTTACTAGCCAGATGCTGTTTTTCTGTCTCATGCACCCATAGTTCATTGAAGGAACAAGCAAAGAAAAGTTTGGCCCTGATTCTTACCTTTCTTTAGAATATAAAAGATCAAATAATTTTAACATCTGTAAAACTGCTTGATTCATATCCATCACTCAGTATGACCTAGTTTATAACTGCAATCACTCATTATTAGGAGACTATGCCTTTTACAACCCTTTCCTATTTTTTCTCCCATCTCATCTTGTTCCCTTTTCTGAACAAGTTATCTCTGCCTAACTAACTCCTTTACTATATTCAATTTCAGGCAATAATGATTATTCCCTTATGCTCATTCTATTGTTCTGGAAATATTCCAGTTTTAGTAATTGCATTCTGTTGACATAAAATCCCGTCTGCAGCTTCAGTTGGATACCATATTCCCCCTTACTTCCTGTTCTAAAGTGCCATGTCTTGTTACTGTGCAGTTCTAAACAGCTGCTCTGTTCTGCTCCACTGCCTTTGCATTTAAGCGATTTGTGCAGTCACACGTTCATCTGCACGTACACAGACACACTGATTTGGAAAAGGAAATCAAGAGCGCTTTAGCAGCAATTGCAATGCAGGTTGCTGTATAAACAGAAGATTGTAGTTACTTGACATTTCCTTGTTTCTGTCCCTATGAAACTTTACCTAATATATTTTGAGTATTTTCCTGCATTCTTTGAATAAGTTATCCTAGCAACATTTTTTTTCCATGCTTCTCAAATACAAATATAGATACCTTAGCCTTTTTCTTTTCCTGACATCCCTTTTACAGTTTTTAAACTCTATTGCTTTTTCACTTAGTATGTCTTCTTTTTCGCTCTGTAAGGTAATCTTTTAATTAATTCCTGGGTAGGTTTTGCTTAGTTTGTTTTTTTTCCAATCAATTCCCTTACCATGTTGTGCCTTTTGAAGTTCCTCTCTGCTGATGTCATCACACAGATCTCTCTGTATGTCTTTTACTACTTTTACAGAACTCTAAACTGCTAGTTTAGATTGACTTAGCTTGCTTCAGTGTTGCTTGCTTTTTCCTGTTAACCGATATACAAATCATTTCTGTCTGCGCAAAACTTAACTCACTATCATACATTTCTGGGTGACACCTAACTTATTTGACTGTGTCAAGAGCCTTCCAACATGTGCTGATTTTTTGCAATTTTGCATTCAGGTTATAGATTTAGTTTTGCTTCACTCCAGTTTGCATTTTTATTTCACTCTAACTTTAGGTTTTCCTATGATTAAAATGGAAAAAAAGAGGAAGTGTTCTCATAATTTGATATTCACACACTCTCTTCCATCTGATGCAGTCTGAATATCCACCTTCCTCACCCATTTCAGAGGAACATGCATTGGAATGTTTTCATCAGTGGAATATATAGAACAAATATTTTCTTTAAATAGCTGTAAACTTTAATCCATTATCCTTCTAATGCTTAAATTTGAGACTAAAATTTCAAATGAGAGAAAAAAAGAAAATAAGAAGAAAGATAAAAGTAGAATTCAACAATCTATTTGAGAAGAACTTTTGTGTTTTAGAAAAGACCCAGTTAATGAATTACTTGCAATCAGATCCTTGTTTTGCCTGCTGTGATAAATATTTATATTTCTACAAAGTTCACATGAATAATTTCCAGTTTGTTAAGTGATTCAAGGGAACACTCTAATATGACTAATTCTTAGTTGTGATATTTCTGGTTGTTTAAAGATTATAATATTTTTTGTACTGCCTCAATAGAGTAAACAGTAAAACAGTGAACAACAAATAATTAGCATTTTCATTCATGCACGGATATGTTCTCATTCAGATGATTAACAGTCATTCCCAAAACATTTGCTTAATACATCTGCCTAACTTGAAGGAGACATTTTAAGTTTTCTTTTTTCTTTTTGGATTAGACATACGTGTTTAGTCAATATAATAGCAGGTACAGAAATTCTCAAGGTAGCACATAGTGAAAGGAAAAAATTCTGAGCCAATAAATATCAGGCAGTTTTAAATGAATGTAGACAATTAGAAAAACATTTTTAAAGTGTCAACAGACGTTTTTGGCTGCATTGAGAAAGGGGTAAAGAAAAGAAGAAGCCAAAATATTATAATATTATAATATTATAGTATTATAGTATTATCATATAATAATATGTGATTATACTAAATGACAAGATAGGGTTTTGTCTGGTTCCCTTTCTTCCAACAGGAAGTAGCAGAAAGACAAAAAAAGCAGAGAAGTGTAACAAATTTGACTAGAGCAAAAAGAACAGTTTTAAGAGGTAGCTTAACAGACTACAGCATTTGAACTGCATTCAAGCCCCCAAATGGCTGCACTTTAGAGAAATGACACTGTACCTACATGGAGCACATAAGCTGAAAGATAGTAGACTAGGTACATGCTGCCACGTTCATTACTAAACAAAATTTTTGGGTTCCATACTCAGCAGCTCTTCTGTTTATCCACAGTGAGCAAGCTAGGAACCGAGTGCTCTTTTAACAGCAAGGATGGTCTTAGTTTGGCACAAGGGAAGGGGTGATTGTTTGGATAATTCCTTTAGTGAACTCACACGTATATAACACCGGCTAGCGCAGACATCAGGCTAACCTTCCTTCACAGTTTGGAAATTGAATTTTGGACCTGGCTTCTACTGCATCACTATAATTCCAAGCTGGCACTCTGCTGAGGAGAGATTTCTAATCATGTCAATTTTTGCCATGTAACACTAGTTTTTTGATGGGCTACGAAAAAGCCCACAAGAAGTTAGACTACAGTGACTTGCAAAAGATACCTACCTACTTTTCTTCTGAGGCTTTTTACTTCTTATAAACAGAGTGGCTTGTTGATACTATCACACTGCAGATATCCCCAGTTGCAGCATTGATCCAGTTAGGGTTCTGCACTTAGCTAATGTATGTACAGCTACGCTTTTTTTGTTAATTATTTTCCTCGGAGATATCCAATTTTCAAAATGCACTTTTAGCTCATTAGAGATCCAATCAGCATTCAAATCAAGTACTGAGTCAGCAGATTTTAGGTAACTGCAATAATTATTTTAATCTTTCAGAAACAAGAAGCTACTCAGTTTGGAGAGGGGGTGATAGCATTATAGTATATCAAGGGAACTATGCTCTGTTTCAAATATTGTTTAGCAATGCAGATGAGACTGTGAAATGATACATCTTCAGCAGGCTATACTTGTGCAGAACAATGCTAGACAAAATGTTAATTATTTTTGTCTCAAAAAAAGTTGAAAAGGGGGATTTTTTTTAGCCTCAAGATAAAAAGTAGACATAGTTTCACATTCAACTGAGGACAGTAGATTTTTTTCTTCCATGCACCACTTCTTATGCAAAAAAATGACATTAAAAATCAATAGAAAACTGATGTAATGGAAAATGAAACTTGGGAAAATTTGGATTACAAAAGTGCAGTACATTCTTGCATTTTCAAGATATTTTTTCTATGGACACAGAGACAGAGTCACATATACTGAACTACAATAGACATGAATAGAACTTTGAGTTTTGGAAGGGTAGCATATGGAAGCTTCTATTCTAGTATATAGAATCAACCTGCTGCTTAATTTTGAAACAAAGCACACACCCCCTGAAAAAGGTGCAGTGTTTTCTCTGACTCTGCTTTCAATGACAGATACATCAAATGTTTCCAGAAGTACTGCGAAATTGCAAAGACTGAGGTTTGCCTACTGTTAAAAAGGTGTTCAGTGAGAATTCACTCAGCTGAAAAGCAATATCATTGAATAAAACCATGTTTAAAATAAATACTCTGAAAACCTAAAACGCCCTTCTACCCACTTCCATTCAGCTATAAATTAGTGATATAATATCATCTTCCTAGCTGGCTGTCATTCTGTTATCATTTTTGACAAAAAATAATAGTTTGTTGTGCTTCTTTTTTCATGTTCCTTTAGATTTTACAGCTGACAATGCATCCTTTTTCTTTCAAGGGGGAAAAAGTTGCCAGCTATACATCATCCTATTCTAGGAGGAGAGGTTAAGGACATAGAAGAGAACCTTTGCACAGTAGGCATCTTTGCCTGACCGTTACTAGTTCATTGCAGGAACAAAGCTGGCGACCTGTGATCTTCTGCCAAGAAAAGCAAATAGTCTTCCCTCCTGACTGTGACCTTGCAATCCAGAAAAACTGGGGGGGGGTGGCGAGGCAGGGTGGGGGGAAGATGTTGTCATCTTTCAGCAAAGGGCTTACAGCTGGACACGACGGAGCTTTGCATTTTTTGCAATGGGTGACTTTACCACAGTTCAAAGACATAAGAAAATAATACAGATCTAGCAGCCTTTTTATGCTAGAACTCAAACGTAATTCTTGGTCTAACCAGTAAAAATAATGTGAAGATCCCGTCTCTTATTTTTGAGGAAATGAAGGTTAGTTTGCATAGCTATACACATAGTTCTTTGATATAGGGAGCTAACAATTTATGTATTCAAATCATTATTTGCTTCTGCTGTAGCAGGCTCTGTGTAGAACCACAGAACGGTTTAAGGTCGTCTGGTTCAAACCCCCTTGTGAACAGCAGGGACATCTTCAACTAGGTCAAGTTTGCTCAGAGTCCCATCCAACCTGACCATGAAATTTTCCAGGGACAGGACAACCACCACCTCTTTGGACAACCTGTGTCACTGTTTCACCATTCTCTTGTAAAAAAAAATGCTTTGTTATGTCTAGACTGAATCTACTCTCTTTTAGTTTAAACTTACTACCTTTGTACAGGTCCGGCTGAAAAGAGGATGGATGTCCCCATCTCTCTTCAGCCCTTGAAGTACTGAAAGGCTGCAATCTTGTCTTTCAAGAGCCTTCTGTTCCTCTGTCTGAATAACCTCAACTCTCTCAGTTGTTCTATCACCTTGATCTTTTCTGTGGCCCTCCTCTGGACCACCTCCAACTGTCCCATATCTTTCTTGTGCCGAGGGCTCCAGAGCAAGATGCAGTACTCCAGGTAGGGCCCTTGTACCAAAAGTACATGTGTATCATAAAAACCGTATTGTTTGAAGTCACAGTGTGTTTGGAGCAAAAGAGAACTCTGCTCATCAATGAAATTGTACGTCACCATTGTCCATTTCTTTTTGTTATTTTTAATTTAAACCCTAATGGAAAGTGGTGTCTATTTGAGACTAAGGCTCAAAAGTAGAAATCTACAATAAAGTATGGATACAAGTAGAGGGAGGACCAATGACTGCAGAAAAAAAAAAAAAAAAAGAGTGCTGACACAATTGTTTTATAGGTACTGACTCTATTGTGCTACACAATTGTTTTATAGGTACTGACTCTACTGTGCTACAGTTTGAATGTATGGTACAGAGTAGTACTTCTGATACAATAAGACATTTTCATTTCCTGACTAATAAGTATTAGTGAAATAAGGCTTCCTGTAAAATAAACCTTAAATTCTCAGGAATGTAAAGCAGTAATTTTTTTCTGTATTTGCTAATGACACCACTTATACTAAAATTCCACTGAAGTTTTTAAACTCCAATTTCCATTACTTGAAACCTGCAGAAATATGCTCTAAGGACAGAGCTTAGGTTTTGTTTATTTATTTTATGAAAAAAAAAACAACAAACTTGGTTTGGCTAAATTGGTATGACAGTTCTCAGACAGAAGTATTTTTGTCTTTTTAGGCAAGTATAACATATTCTTGTTCATATAAATAATTAGTGACATAAACTTCCTCTTTTAACTTCTCATTCATGATCAGCTGCTTGTGCTGATTGAACAAAGGGAAAAGTAAACAAGTCTTTTAAAAATTGCTCTATGCGTGCACTGGAGAAGTATTAGCTAGTGCTGCAAACTACTATGCAATTTGGTTCCTAATATTGTGGACAAAGCTTTCCTTGTAGAAACAATCCAATGCCAGATACTTGACTTGACATCCTGCTGAGACATTTCAAGAGGACTTTGCAAAATAGAAATTAATTTAGAATACCAGAAAGTAGTAGAGAGGCTACTTTACAGGCAGACACAAAGCACTCTTGGGACCAGCTCTTTTATTCATTTAAGTAGTTTTAAATGCAAGGTTTGTACAGGGAATTCAAAGCCCAGCAATTGCAATTAGGTGTATCAACCCTATGACAGTGCATAATAATTATCATAAATATTTTAACTTTTTGTCATCTGTTGCTTCATTCTAGGTTCGTTTGTCAATTTGAGTGCTAAATAAGCCATTGTATATTAAAAAACGGGAGGAGAGCCTTGAGCTGAAATGTTGGTTAGAGTTCAGATTAACAAATTTTATCAACCTCTTCACCAGGGTATGTCCACAGAAGGTGCAGCTTGTGGCCAGCTCTGGTGCCTTTTCTGTCACTGTCTTCCATGTTAGTGGAAAGTGCATTTATCCAATGTCTCAGTTCAGTGTTCTATTGCTGCTTATTGAATTGCAGAAAGCTATTTTAGATTTTTTTCTTCTCACCTCTCCCTCAGAAACTGTACCTTACCTAATAGGAGAGCTTGAATGCTCCAGAAAATCTCAGCATTGTAGTGTTATAAAAGACTGATGACCTGAAATACTAGAAATGTCAAAGATGTGCAAATGACATTAAATACTGCCTCTTCCTATAGTCTAAAAAAACCCTGAAGATAAATTAGATGAGGTTATTAGTACCGTTAAAACAGGGTCTCTTTTCCTAATTAAAGTATCTAGGATGGTATCTAGGATACAGCCAAGAGAGTTTAGGCTCCTTCATTACATATGATGCACTACTAGATCCGTGGAAGCCTTAATTAACCCGAAGCTTTGTTGTTTCCTGTCTTTTCATACATTTAGACCAGTAAAAATCAAGGGCGATCTGGTTAGGGAGGGCTGATGGCTAAAACAGATAAGGTGTGGGCTATTAGTCCACTGCCAGAATATCAGACATTTTCAGGTGTTTGTTTTCTCTTTTGGGTAAATTTTTTAATAGAACTGAATTTACAGTGGGCTGTCCAATAAGCTGCAATATCTTGTCCAATATACTGCAATTTAGTTTGGGGGTGAAAGGGAGAGATAATGAATGCAATCAATTTACATTTCCTTTTGTCAGTCACAATAGGTTTTGTCATGTGAGTAAAATTATGGCATTTTCCACTTTAGTGGTGTCTTGTTCACCAAACATCCCCCTTTACTCCAAGATACCCTGAGCTATTAAAGAGACAGATCACTCCTTCTTTACTTAGAAAAGGGTAGTTCAGTTACAGGAAGCCTCCGATTAACAGGCATTTCCACTAGGACTGGGAGACTTTAGCAAAACAGCCTGTGCTGAATCTTCTGCACAACCTGATTTCAAGTGGTAGTGTGTGGCTCTGATTTAATACAGACAAGGGCACAAAGCAAACAAGGTGAATTGCTTAGGGTAATAGTACCTGAAAGGTAGGATTTCCATAACTTTTATCTCAATACTGCCTTACTGGGATGTGTTTTCAAGCTACTGTTTGCAGCCATTGGGAGGTTAAAACAGTTCATAATTTTATCGGGATTATTGAGGGTATGGCTGAAGACTTAATAATGTGGTAGTGCTTTCTGTCACAATTTAATGGTATATTGATCTGGGAGTGAACAATCATGACCTTCAACTGCTTACAGATGCTTTCAAGGGGAAAAGGCTTAAGGAGGTCATTTCTGAAGAACTGGTTATGGTGATCCAGAAGCCATCTGGATGCGTGCCTCCTAAACAGCATGGCAATTTGGGAAATGCTTGCCTATGTAATGACACCTGAAAAGAGGGCAATCACCAAAGATTCATGACCAGTCACTATTATCACAGGCAATCAATAAAGCCATCATGAGTATCATTAGCAGATAGCAGATTCAAGTCTTAGGCTGGTTAGGATCTCTGTTCAGAGGTGTCTTTTCTCACAGAGTAGCAAGGCCAAATTATGGAGTAATTTTTCAGTGACATCACTAAAGATCACAATTTGTAGGGAAAAATGGTTCAGAAAAACACCAAGCTGTTTTAGCGTCTATGCTAGCAAAGCACTTTCTTAGTCTGTGATCAATAGATTCCTTGTTTCTGACTTTATTTCTCTTCCCCTGCTATTCTCCACAGAAATTGAAAATAATAGTAGCAAGAATGATCAGATAAACATTCAAAAGCTCAGAAACATCTTCAAAAATCTTGAAATCCTGCCCTGAAAATACTGGCCTCTCCTTTGAAATGCTCCATCCTTACATAAAGAGATTAGGAGTGTGGATCTTGATGTAACAGCAAAGATACATGTAAAAAACAAAATCAGATCACCCACGTACTGTAACAGACAAATGGATAGATAGGTATGTAGCTAGATCTATAGCTAGCTAGCTAGCTAGGTAGATAGATTAGGTGAAGAAAAGTGTGCATTTAGGTGTCATGGTTTGACACTGGCCAAACATCAGGCACCCATTAGTCACTCAATCTTCTTCCCCTGCCACATCGGGGCAGAGAAGAGAGGAAAAAAAGTTAATGAAGGTTTCATGAGTTCAGACGAGGGCAAAAACAGGCTCAGCTGAAGTGGCAAAGTGAAATTTACTACTAACAGAGTCAGAGGAGGATAATGAGAAGTAAAATAAGTCCTTAAAACACCTTCCCCTCCTCCCCCCCACCCCCGCCCCTCCCTCCTTCCCACCAACAGCGCACGGGGACAGGGCAGGGGGGTTTGGTCAGTTCATCACCGAGATTTTATTCCACTTCTCTGAGAGAAGAGTCCTTCTCCTGTGAGACCGTGGGGACCCTCCCACAGGACACTGTTCTCCATGAACTTCTCCAGCCTGGGTCCACTCTCAGGAGCAGCAGTCCTGCCAAAGCTGCTGCAATGTTAGTCCCTCCCACAGGCACACAGTCCTCCCAAAACTGCTGTGGCTTGGGTCACTCTTCCACAGGGTGCAGCCCTCCAAGGACAGGCTGCTCCAGCCTGGAAGCAAGGGCCCCCTCTCTCCATCCTGTGGGGTGTCCCACAGGATCACAGCATCCTCCAGGCACCCACCTGCTCCAGCATGGGCACCTCCCCCACGGGCTGTGGGTGGATCTCTGCATCCCCTTTGGATCCCCATGGGCTGCAGGTGGATCTCTGCATCCCCCGTGGATCCTTACGGGCTGCAGGTGGCTCTCTGCATCCCCTGTGGATCCTCACGGGCTGCAGGTGGATCTCTGCATCCCCCGTGGATCCCCACGGGCTGTGGGTGGATCTCTGCATCCCCCGTGGATCCCCACGGGCTGTGGGTGGATCTCTGCATCCCCCGTGGATCCCCACAGGCTGTGGGTGGATCTCTGCATCCCCCGTGGATCCCCATGGGCTGTGGGTGGATCTCTGCATCCCCCGTGGATCCCCACGGGCTGTGGGTGGATCTCTGCATCCCCCGTGGATCCCCATGGGCTGTGGGTGGATCTCTGCATCCCCTGTGGATCCCCATGGGCTGTGGTGGATCTCTGCATCCCCTGTGGATCCCCATGGGCTGTGGTGGATCTCTGCATCCCCTGTGGATCCCCATGGGCTGCAGGGGCACAGCTGCTTCACCATGGCCATCACCATGACTTGCAGAGGAATCTCAGCTCTGGCACCTGGAGCAGCTCCTGCCCTTCCTTCTCCAATGACCTTGGTATCTCCATGTTGTTTCCCTCACATGTTCTCACCTTCTCTTCTCTGACTAGGAGCAAGAACCCTGTGACTTTGTTTTGATTTTCTTCTTAAATATGTCATCACAGAGATGTTACCAACCCCTTTCATTGGCCTAGCTTTGGCCAGCAGCATGTCCATCTTCAAAGCCATCAGAGACTGGCTCTGCTGCTTCCAGGAGGAGCCATCTTTGTGGCCACCCTGCTGCCAAAAACCATCCCGTGCCAAACCAATACAACAGGAAAGAACTCTGACTGTAGTTTTGCAATGGTGAATTTTGAATTTTGGATATTAAGGGTGTGAAACTTGTATTTTCTGTTGTCTGATAGTTTTATATATCTTTGATTGAAAAGACTTTTCTCGAGAACACTCTACTTTTTGCTTCTCTGTACAGCTTTGTAAATGACTCTTATGTAATTTGTTTCATTGCCTAATATTGCAGCCTCAAGCGTGCTGCGCGACACACCTACTGGAAAAGCACTCTCCTGTCTGTTTTGACAAAGGCACATGCTAGTATGTATTTCAAGGCTGTCAAGAAAGCTGAATATCTAATTATTGATACACTTAATCTCTACAATACTACATCCTAGTTCTAATACAGTTCTAATACAGTTGATGTGATCTTTAGCATAAGCCTTGCCTTAAGTGAAAACTATCTTGAGTGAGCAAGGAGCTGTAATGACCTTTAAAATACCCTCATATACTCTATTGACGAAAATGCACAGAAGACAAGGTAGTGCAGTAAACCATATTGAATATATGTTACAAAGCAGTAGGGTGGGGGGGGACAATTTGTCTGAAATCGAGTAAATAGCCAATAAAAATTCACCTTGTCTCTATATTGTCCTAGGAGAGGCAATCACATTTACATTTATTAGAAGTAATGATGTAGTGTCCTGCAGATAATTAACACAATAAAATGCTGTTAATTTCACAGTGTCATTAAAAAATTTGCCAGTTTAAATTAGAAAGTGATTAACCCTCTGAGCAAGGCAATGACATTTCCATTCCCAGTGTGTGAATTAAATTTGCAAGATTTTTTTTCACTTTGGATGTGAAATACTCCACTGATGGTGTCCTTTACTTTTCCACCCTCCCACTCTGTCCAGTAAGGAAATTCATGGGCTAAACTGTGTGAATACATTACTATTTCAGACAGAAAAGCCAAGATCATACCACAGGCATGGATGTGTTAGTTACTAGAGGATAAAGTCTCTCTAAAAGAAAAAAAGAACTAATAATCCCTGATAAGCAGAAGTTCACTGAGTAATGAGCTTCTTGTTGGTGCATGTAAGAGAGAAAGGTTTTTCCATTAATGAGGTGTCTCCAGAAAGATTTTCATTCTGTATAATGACAGCAAATCCTTAACCTTTTGCCTGGACACTACTTTATCCATTTACTGTATCTACTTCTTCCACAACCTACTTTAATTAATACCTTAAAACAGGAATAAACTCATTAAAAGAATAGATTTATTGCACAGTAATTTAAATACTCTAACTAAAGTGAAATCCTCTTAAATGTTTAATGAGAGGACAGAACCAAAACCAAATGAAAACTCAGGTCAGTGATAGGATGGTCCAACACATTAAAACAACCCTTAATTGAATAAATTTAATGCATGAATTTACAATGCTGCTAAAAATATGGTTGGTTAGGCACACCCCTAAAAAAATTCAAGATACATGAATAAATTAGCAATGTACAAAGACTATACTTTAATGGAGAAGATGCTTCCAAGGTACATAAGTTTAATTGACAAATCCTGTTAACTAATAATGAGATTTAGGCTCAAACACTGCTAAAATTTAATTAGAAATAAAATCCTAAATAGTATCCTGTAGATTTACCATATGGTCCATATGTTCAGGGTTCTTCTTATTATAAGGAAATACCTCCACAGCAAAACTTGTTTCAGCAGACAACGGAAAAAAAAAAAAAGTAATGCAGTACATTCTCCATATCACCTTTGCCTTTCAGTTACACCACTCCCCAATGACACCTATGTTCAGAGTGCAGTGATCATGCAAAGGCTTTGACAAAGCCATTGATTGCTGGAATTTTGGTAGGTACCAAATCATAGGTGAGCTTGATGCCTTTGTAATATCTCACAGGATCCTGTTCCAGGTGAGGTCTGAGCCACTGTCAACACTCAGGGATCATAAACTCAGTTTGAGTCATCTAAGTTAGCATGAAGCAGCCTCCTACTCTCCACTGATAGCCACCTACACTCAAGGGCAGAATCTAGACCAGACTCAGAAGCAGAACAAGACTTCATCTCAGTTTTTCCTGCAGAGAGAGGGGGTGACATTCAAAGTAAAGAATATAATATTTTTTTATAATTTTTGTTATAATTTTTGTTATTGTCTGAATTTGTCTCTTTACATTTTATTAAAGGAAATCACAAATGATGAATTTGTTTGATGCAACTATTTAGTAAGTTATTGTACCAATACATAGAATGTATGTAAGCTTGGATTCTCAAATATGTTTTATGTAAGTAAAATAATTGTCTCTCAAGCATTTAAGATATGAAAGAAAATAGTAGTTATCTTTCTTCTTTATCTACTAATTCCCACTCCAGGCCTTGTGATGTCCTGTGCTCCAACAAATTCACAAATGGATGTAGTAGCAGCTGCAGTACTTGAAGAGAACAGAAGACCTGAAGCCAGAGAAGAGTTCAGCTTTAGGTGGTTCACAGGAAAATTTGAACAGTACATACAAAAGGGATGAGTGATTAATTTTGGTTTGCCATGATAAAGATGCCAGTGCCAAAATCTCTTTTTAAGGAAGCCTCTTGAACCACTCTGTCCATTTCTGCAGAGCAGACTCTTTATGGAAATCTCTTCATTAACTTGTGTTTAGGGGACATTCAGACACACTCAGAGAAGGCACTGAGCCACTTGCTACTAACAGGCAGCAGGAACTAACAGTACCCTGCCTCTTTCAGATGTACAGTATGAGTAGTTCACCTCTTCTGTTTCTGTACCAACCCATTTTTTAATCCCCAAAGGACCAAAGATCTGACCTTTTACACAAAGTCCTTCCCGGGTTTCTGATTGTGTCTTGCTAACACCTGCTCAATATTTACTGTTATATATACTACTATTGTTATTCACCTAACAATATTTACTTACAGACCAGGGACTACTTCTCCCCTGGCCCCCACTGGCAGTTACTTCCTGGGAGAAGAGACACAGTGCCACCTCTGCACTGGCCCAAGACTACCTCTGTAAGGAAAAGAATTCTCCTACAGCAATTCTTCAGCACAAACAATTCGCTGCTTCTCATATAAAGATTTATAGAAAAAAAATCATATTTTTTTATACTTCCCCAAATTTCTTGGACAAAAATAAAATCTGGTGGCTTTTTTGAACATATCTGTTTTCATATTTGGAGATTAAAAAGAAAAAAAATAAGTAAAATAAATGTGTGGAAACCGCCACATACAAAATAAGAAAGATTTAAGTGTGGAGAGGAAAGGTAGTAAAAACAACCTTCCACAGAACTATCAAGTTGACAAGTTAAAGCAGAGAACTGACAGTAGTTGCTCAGGTAAACTTGAATGAGTATTCAACAGCACTACAAATCTGAGTATTACAGAAATTTTCTTTACAAATATTGTCAACATCAATCTTTTCAAAAAAACCCTGATGACATGCTTTTCTCCTTCATGTACGAATGGTTTTATATTACTGTAGAAATGTTATGGGTAGCACCTGCTACATATAACATTGCAAAGTAGTTTGTATTTTACTTACTTGTCTTTGCAGATTCATGACTTCTTGGACCATTCATTTTTGGAACCAACAGGTTTTTTGCAATTTTTACCTCTGTCTGAAAGAAAGGGACTTTTTAGAGTCCCCTGCAGCTATTTTTTTTAGTTGAATGTTGTTGAAAAAATGATAATTCACATTCTCATTTAAAATCATGACTGTTTTCTTTTTTAATATGAAACAAAATACAGAGTTTAGATCTCTGGAGTTTGAAACCTGACTTTTGCCAAGAGTCTGAAACTCTACATTTTCTAGCTGTGACAAGCAAAAATTGTGCAGCATCTGGCCTGAGAGCAGTTAATATCACTGAGAGAAGTGGATGAGCATTTGGATACAGAGTCCTTTAACTGAAAGAGACAAAGAGCCAAATCCCTAATGAAGGACTTTAGCTCTGCATTACTTCAGAGTCAGCTGTGGCTATCCCATAATTTGACAAATAAGACAAGTTGCAGCTACTGCTGAAAGTGGACCCAAACATTCTCTTTTTTTGGCTGTTCATACCTTGCTACCTAGGTAGCAAATCAGATCACTGGTTGAAAAGCAGGATTTGTTTTTACAAATATCTGCTCACATTCAAGGTGTGAGTAAGAAGTTGAGGTGAGGATTCCTCCCTGGTGGGACTTCAGAGAAGGGAGCATCAGCTTAGCTTGATCAATGTGTCTGAGAAGTTACAACTTGATTTAAGTCAACCATGATATGCAGATGGAAGAGACTGGGTTTGATATTTTTTAATTATTTAAAGCAGTCTAAACCTTCTGATTTCAGCTAAGGCTATCCAGAATGCAGCTGTAACATTGACGTCTTTTAATATTTATTCTTTCTCCCATGCAATGGCTTTTAAGCTTCTCCTTCTCACAAAAAATCATTTGCTTCCTGATTTTAGGAAGTCCACTGTTCAGAATTTTACAGTGAGGTCTCAGAAACGGCTAAATATAATTAATCTTTAATTGTATACTACTTTAAAAGCTGTGGCTAAGGTTTTAAAATCTGGATACCAGATAGGAAGATTTCAAAACCTTAGTGTGGGTACTCAGTATTTGCTTTCATATTCTCTAGGTCCTAGAGAAATTGCTGAGAAAATGGATGGTGCATAACTATTTCTGAATGCAGATTATTTGAAATTTTCATGGATAAAGTGTAATGTGTATGGAGATTTCATGAGGTATACTTTCCCTCTTCTATAAAAGGATCTAAAACCTAAGAAAGTAAAAAATTGTATTTTACAACGAAACTGTAAAAAGAGAAACTGGTTTGGATACCTTTTGGACTTTAAAGTTTCAGTTTCTTTTTACAGATGGTGCTAAAATTAACTAAAATTGCTGTGCTAGTAATCAGACAAAACCCCATGGGTTTTCTTGGAGGACCTCTCACTGGGTAATAGGGTGTGGCTGTTATAATTTAGAAATTTCTGTCCCAACTAACAAAATTAAAATAAATATTGGCTATTCGTTCTCAGAAAGGAGTGCACATGACTTAAAGTGATATCCCTGGATTTCAAATTAGTGTGGCCCAAGGCAAAACTTCGCAAAGATTAAAAAACTGAGCTTCATATGAGCATGAACCTGCTGGAATTCTGGGGCTATCCCACCCTTTCCTTAAAACACAAGCTATGACTATATCTGCATCCTATTGCTTACTCCCCTGCCCTGAGGGTATCTTAGCACATCTTGTAAGCTGTATAAAAAGACAGTACTTCACATCCTGTCAGCCTTTGTCTTAAAGTTGTCCACAGATATTTTCTTGTGCTGTTAATGGCAAAGTTGATGCGGATTCAGCTGCTGGTGTCCTCTGTCCTGTGGATGTGTGATCCTCATGGTGAGAATGATTACAGCAAAAGTACAATTGATATCTACCCTCCTTGTTCCCTGAGACCCTGAAACAAGGGGTGGCCTTAGCTCTTCCCCTTCAATTGTTTCTATTCATTGTAGGTCACTGCTGAAGCAGAGAACAATACTGCCATTCTGTTGCTCTGTTCTGTTGGGAAAAATGACTTTGCAGTCTACTACAATCAGAACAGGCCATTGAAGGATGTGAAGCATGGAGTGGCAGAGTCTGTTCAAGGCCCTTTGTCACAAGCAAGTCACCCTCTGTGCAGCATGTCACCTCCTTGCAGTGCATGTTCAGGTTAGATAACAAGGATCTGACTGTGTGCTTTTCTTTTTCTGGAGTTCCTCTGGAGTTCTGGAGTGGCAATATTCTCCCACAACATCTTGCTCTCTGAATTAGAAAGATTTGATGGGTGGACTGTTAGGTGGATAAGGAAGGATTGGACAGTTGTATCCAGAGGGTAGTGGTCAATGGCTCAGAATCCTGATGGGCATCAGTGATAAGTGGTGTCTCTCAGGGGTCCAAACTGTGACAAATGTCATTGGATATCTTCATCAATGACCATGACAAAGGGAACAAGTGCATCCTCAGCAGATTTGACACCAATCTGAGTAATGCAGTTGACGCACCTGAAGGAGAGGATGGCATCCAGAGGGCCTTGAACAAGCTTGAGAAGTGAGCCATGGGAATCTCATTAAAGTAACGAGACCAAGGTGCTGCACCTGTGTCAGGGCAACCCCTGGTATCAACACAGGCTGAGGATGAAGAAATCCAGAGCAGCCCTGCCGGGAAGGACTTGGGAGTGTTGGTGAATGAAAAGCTGGATATGAGCTGGCCATGAGCACTTGCAGCCCAGAAGGTTAATTGTATCCTAGGCTGCATCCAAAGCAGCTTGGCAAGCAGTGCCAGGAAGGGGAATCTGCTCTGCTCTGGTGAGACCCCACCTGCAGTGCTGCATCCAGCTCTGGGGTCCCAGCACAGGAAGGACATGGACTTGTTGTAGTGAGTCCAAAGGAGGCCACAAAAACAATTAGAGGGATAAAGACTCTCTCCTATGAGAGGAGGCTGAGAGAATTGGAACTGGAGAAGAGAAGGCTTTGGGGTGACCTGACTGTGGCCATTCCAGTCTCTGAAAGGAGCATATAAGAAAGATGGAGAGAGACTTCATACAAGAGCATATAGTGACAGATCGAAGGGGAGTGGCTTCAAAAAGAAAGAGGGTGTGTTTAAACTAGATATTAGGAAGAAGTCCTTTACCATAGGTGTGGGGAGCCACTGGAACAGGTTGTCAGGGAAGTTGTGGATGTCCCATCTCTGGATATGCCCAAGAGCCAGCTGGATGGGGCTCCGAGCAACCTGGTCTGGTGGCAGGTATCCATACCTGTGACAGGGGGATTGGAACCAGATTTTATGATTCCGTGATTCACCTATACAAAACATACTCAAATTTAGATTGAGGCTAACTTTAGTCAGATTATCTTTCTCAAACAATTCCTCTTCTTGAAGATATTAAAATATCTCCACTACTGACAAGGTTGCTGCCATTATTATTTGCCCTTTGCACACATACCTCTGTAGACATTATGGCATTTTGGGCAAACAGTGAAAAACTCTTTGTTTTGGCAAAAGAGAAGAATCACAACTCCTCAATTTGGAATTAGAATATATTTCTCTTACAGGAAAGTCTGCATAACTATTTCGAGACTACTGCATGTCATTGTACTGTGAATCAACCCTTAATCATTTAATTGTGATTTGTTTCCAGACAACATATTAAGCCATTAGATACATCATCATTTCTTCACGTCCATTAAATGAACATAGAAAGAACAAATGCTTTTAGGCAGACAGCTCTTAACAACAGTTTGTAAAGATTCCTGCTTTCAAGAATAGTTCATTGAAACATCAAAGTTCATTGAAGTTGCACTTCATCTGAGTTCTCCATCTGAGAAATTTAGGTCTTACTTTCTTAATGAACATGATAACATTTGGCAAACATTAATAAAAATGTTGGGGGTAACTTTCCTAATATGTTATTCCCCGTCACTAATGAAGATATCATTCATCTGTGTTGTGAGCAGTACATTAAATTATCCAGAAAGGTCTTGGCAGTGCACTCTGAAACGGGTGAACTGATAGAAAAAATAATTTGGCTTGATAATTTCTTCTTTATTATAGGCAAAAAACTCAATGCTTATACTTCAGCCAGTAAATACTGCATGTCAATACCTTTGTTAGTAATTTCTGAAGGCTTTGTTCGCTCTTTCATTTCTCACTTACATTTGCTAGCAAAGGTGTAAAATGTATACTCTGAAATACCATAGTTCTTATTCTGCTGCTATTGGCGGTGAGATATTTAAAATGGTAGAGATTGGTAACTGTGGATCTAATCTAATCTGGAAGAAAATTCAGTTAAGCAGGGGATGTTAAAAATACTAGAAAAAATACCCTGTACTTTCAGCATTTGGAGATTAATGTTGACTTTCCTAAAGAAAACTTATCAAATTGCTGCAAAATATTATTCTCATATCTTAGTAAATTCCATTCCTCCATACGCATTATATCTCATTTTATTTTGGCATAAATCTCTTCTCCATCTGAGAAATTTAGGAACAAAATAATCTCAAGGTTTATGTATAAATTCACACTTTATCATTCAGTTAATTTGCTTCTAATCTAACTAAACACCATGCTTGTGAACAGAGAATGAGTCAATAATTAACAAGTATTTGCTATTACCTCATGGATCAGCTGGCATGAATTGCTAGACTGTGATGTTTCACCACTATTTATGTTTTTGTCAGCACCAGAAGACATGGACTACTCATGTCTTCTTCTATATTCATACCATGCAGGCCATGCTTTGAATTTCTAAGCTCATATTTTAATCAGTCTCACATGAAAATTAAACGTGGTTTTCTTGCAGAATATTTAAAACACTGCAGTTTGTTTAAAAATCAAGCTTCTACAAGGTCTAAAATAGTTTAGCTAAGTAGGAAGTTATGTGTTAGGTATCACATTGATATTTACAAGATGTTCAGTACTTCATTTAAATTTCTCTTAATATACTTGACTTACTGTTTTTATATCAATATATTGAACACTTAATTTCTTCAGGAAGATAAGAGTTTGTTCCAAAGGACATCTCACTGGAATAAAAAAAAAATACTGGTGATGAATGACAGGCACCATAAAATTTGTGACTGACCTATGAAGTCAATTACCTACTTCTAGTTCAGCAGCACTTTGACATTTTCTTGGTAAATGTTTTATGAGTATATAAGGTGTGTGTGTAAGGTAGTGATGGTGTTATTATTATTATTGTTATTATTATTTTTATTATCATCATCATTATTATGATCATTATTTTTAAAACACATTTTAAATGGGCTGAAAGGAGAGGTGACTGTTAAGATACACAATCCAATGAAACTCTTCAGCAAGCACTTCACTTTAGAGGTCCCTATTTTTTCAGTAGATTTAACCACTCATGGGTCTGTTTTCTGTGCTTTGGTCAATCAGTATTCAATTCTGTTAAATTATTAACTTAATAAAATTCTGTTAATTATTTAATCAGTATTAATTATGTTAATTAGTGTTTGACATGGGATTATAGAAAAGAAAAGGCATAGATTTGTATTCTTTTGAAATTTCATCTTAACCTCCTAAATGTATTGTAAGATCTAAAAATATAGGACTGTAGAGTATTAAGTAACAGTCTTAAAATAAAGTGAAACAGGGATGTATATGAAGTGAGCAGCACAAATAAGAGCACAAATAAGAGCAACATCTGAATATAGCATGTGCTACCCACTGTGAATAACAGTGGAATAGGTATTAGTTTCTGTCCTAGGTTACAATGTAAGATGTGCCCAAAGTCTGTATTCTATCTCCATCTTCATGAGCTGTTGAAACCAGGTGGGGCAGTGTTTCCCTTGCTCCCTCCCTCTGGGCTATCTTCTGTTAATGGGCCATCAATGCCTTGCCCATGACTCACAGGTAACTCCCTCCAGGGGCTCTCTCTGTTTAATGGGCAGTCAAGGACCCACTGCATGACTGGTGGAATGATATCAGCCCATTGTGAGGTGTTCCACCCAGGGGGAGGAGCCAAGCATTCCCACCTGGATATAATCTGGGATTTGGGACAGCACAGCAGCCTTTACACTTTGGATTCCCATAGGACAAGAGCTACCAGCACAGTTTCACAGCCGACAAAGGGGAGGCTACAGCTTGTGGGCCCTTGAATGATACTCTTCCATTTCATATTTCCTCATCTGTTAATACTGAATTACTTAACTCCTTGGCAGAACCTACCGAGCCACACAATCATTATTAAAGGCCTGATTTTCCTCAGAAGTCAATATCTTTTTTACTCTTTACTTCTCTACTTGTTTGAGGCCTAAAACAGTAGCAAATTTGAATAATCAGTTATATGTGGGAGTATTTTTGTTAAAGAACAAGAAAGAAAGTTTTAAGGCTTAACAACATTGAGATATTGTGGGGACCATGAACCTTGAGCTAATTATTGCTCTGATGAGGTAAGGGTGTCCACTTCTAAAAGTAAGAAGGTGTACAACATGATGAGCAGACCAAAAGTGAATAAGGGAAAATCAAAGCATAGGCTATTGTCCACTGTAGTGGTGTGTTCAAGTTTAAGTTCATTATGTTGGTTCGTTCTATGTACCCCTTGTTTAATTCCCGTTTGGTTTTACCCAAGTTGTCAATCTTCTGCTTCCTACCCCCAAGGACCTGTCCGTCTACTCAAGGCCTCTCCCTGAATCTAGAAAGTTCTAAGAGGGGCATCGAGTGATAGGACAGGATCCAAGGAAGTTCATCCCTTCCAACTGGGATTGGCTCCTGGAGGAGTCCTTCATCCTGGTAACCACTCCTTGTTCCTTTCCCATTGGTTCCTTCCCTGTTACCTCCCCTGACTCCTCCTCCGGATAAAAGTAGCTGACCCAGGGCAGTCTGCGCTCTGCTGAGGCAGATCTCCCTGGAGTGAGGCTGTCCCCCTCGGACCCTCAATAAACTCCTGTGGCAACCCCTCAACAGAGTCCTCCTTCTTTCCTCACCTTCGTTGTGACTAACATCAAGCGGCTAGGCTGAAAAGAGCCCACCGGATCGGCTTGGTTGGCCAGCCTACTGGGCCCTACCGGATGCCTAAAACCATCGCCAGGGCTAGTCGGGGACAGGCGAAGACTCTGACCACAAGGCAGAGGGCTGATACAACCAGGTGCGGTTTTAGTCCGCCATTCACACTTATCAGGGAGTTGAAACTCATCTCCTTGGGGAAGGACATGGTGTAATAACAACCAATATCTCTTTAGCAAATGCAAATCCACAGGGATAGGACAAGGAAGACACATATATAAAAAAGAAAGTCACTGAAGACCACTCCACTGTCATAAAAAGAAGCACTTTCAGAAGTGACCAATCACAGTTTGGTAGTCAAATGACCAAAATCAGTAGAAAAAGTATAATAAGAAAAAATAAAAGATAAAGGAAGCATGCTAGACCAGAAAAGTCGATCTACAAACATGACTGTCACACAGCATTTTAGATGAGTTAAGCAAAAGAACTGTTCACCTCCAGTTTCAGATTAAAAAAAAAACAAACAACTGGGAGTGAATGGAATATAAAAGAAGTTCATGAGCCTATGACAAGTCATGGATTTCCATTTTGGCAGCTGGCTCAACACATAGAGAAACATTAGTGTATGCTACTGAGCAAAAGGAATTCATGCATTTCTCTCATTGAAGATGGATGAGGTCATGAGGTCAGTGCTTTGCCTTCCTGAGTCGAATTTCATACTGTTCAAACTTTTTCAAGACGCACCAGCTTGTGTTGTGTGACCCATTACCAGCAGTGGGCTCTTCAGTCACCACTGCAGCAGCAGCAAAGGTTAGTGCCTTAAATCAGAAGCAACAAAGAGTTTCATTAATTCCTTTAATGTTCCTTCTACACAAAAATGCATTTCCTTAATATATATATTTCAAAAAATGGATTTGACAAGACAGCATTTGCTGCAAAGCTCAAATTGTCATGAAATTTACATTATAAAGGTTGACAATATGATCATTATATTTAAAACCTCTTGAACAAGATTCCTTCCACGGTGATGTCAAATTACTTGAATTCAGGCAGTGTTATGGCCCATCCTGATGTTCTGTAGGGATATTTCCAAAGAAAATCAATCTATTCTTATGCGATTTATTCTCTTGTGGCACTCTCAAAATTCGTATTGCAGGACTTAAGCATAGACCTTCTTTTGAATTTACCATGTTTTATGAACCCTGCTAAGATTGAAACAAAGTAAATAATGGCCAGAATAATTTATTTGTAAATGCATGATAGAGGTGGTGTTAACTGCTTTTTCTTCAGACATTGGAATGAACCAATCTATGTGAATAAGAAAAGTATTTTGTCTGTCTACAAGTTAGAAGCTGTGCAGAAATGTATGAGCATATACATGATGATAGAACATGGAAATTTCACTCATTCTACAGTGTTTCCATTTCCACAGTGTTACCATTTTTTGTAATTTTAGCATCTGTCTTGTAACATTTGATGATTTTCTTAACTCTTCATGTCTGAAATTATGAGCTTATGGGAGGCTCCAAATAACATTCTATTCTCTACTATAGAAAAAAAATGTGTGAGGAAAAAGGATAAAGCGATGCTTGCCCTCCTAGAATATGGCTGTCTTGGTTCTGGTCAGGAAAGGGTTCTTTTTTGCAGTAGCCAGGAGGGGGCATGGCTAGGACACAGAGGTTATTCTGTACCACATCTTGTCATTGCCAGGGGGCTGGGAGAAGGCAGTCTTTTTTTCCAGGGAGAAAGGGTTCCTTCCGTTTTTGAAAATGGGGTGGAAGGAGCTGCTATCTATTATTGTGTGGGGTTTTTTTTTCTGTGGGAATCAATTCTCTTCTTACACCTTTTGTTATTAATATTGTTGCTGTTACTGTTCATTTTCATATCTCATTGCTGTTTCCGGTAAATTGTTCTAATCCCAACCTGTGATCTTTGCCGTTTTTGGGTCCAGATGGAGGGGTGCAGGAGAGGGAAAGCAATGTGTGGGGTTTTTTGTGGGAGTACTAAATTGGAGACTACAATTCCTAAACCACAGCAGTGGCTGTTTTCAACTGCATGAGATACCATTTTCTGGACAGTCAAAACACAGATGTAAATAATACCTCTCTTTTTTTCCTCTTTGTATACAAGTAAAATGTAAGACATTCCAGGACCTGTCCCAGTGGTTTTCCCATTAATTAATGCATAATTGCATTTTGCAATTATGTAGAACTGGGATTTGCACCCAACCATAAACCTGTGTCATTCTAAGCTGAATAGTTCTCTCTGTAACAAATAGCTAATATGAACATATCTGTGGGAGACATTAACCCAAGCAAGAACTGAAGACCACAACAAAAGGTAAACAGAACATAACTAATCAGTTGCTTTAAGATAACTAAAAATAAGGAACAACTGTTTTTCAAAGCATTAGAAACTTAGTTAAAATCTTCCATTGAATTCTAATAGAGAAAACACAGTCCTTAGCAATTCAGATATCCAAGAAAGATGCAACATTTCAAAATGAAAATACATATTTGAAACATTTTAACCCTAAGCAAAGGCAATAAAGCAGCTTAAAATATAGACTCATAGATTCAGACAGTCAATTATGTTGGAAAAGACCTCTAAGATCATCAAGTCCAGCCTATGATCAAACACCATTTCGTCAACCAGACCATGGCATTTCGTGCCACATCCAGTCTTTCCACATTTCTAGGGACAGTGACTGCACCACCTTCCTGAGTAGCCCATTCCAATGTCCAGTCAGATGAATATGAATATAGATGAATATAATAAAATTATCAATATATAATAATGTCTAGAATTATTCCAATTAATGATAGTAGGAGAAAAAAACATTCAAACCAGACTTATTTAAATCAAATAATCTGTTAATTGCAAAAAGGAGAACAATACCTGTGTACATATACAATGTGTAGCATGTGATAGCATTCAATTCAGTAAGAATACATTTGAGTTGAGGAGAGGCTTATACATGAAGACTGGAGAATTACAAGACAAGACATTTCTGAATCTAGTGAACACAAACCACAGCATGTCAGCTGGGGAAGGAATGGTATGAGAAATGCAGTTGTGATGAATTAATCACTATGAGAAGAGTGAGATAAAAGTCTTGCACTGTCTCTGACTTATTTTTCAGCCCTTGTTGAGAAAAACAGTGATGTTCTCCTGCTTATGAGATGTGTAATTCCAGAAGTCTGTAATCTAAACTTTTCTGTAACAATGAATTTATTACTGCTGCAAGTAGCATTTATCTGAATCGGAACATTAGAAAAGCTGCTATGCAGTTACACCTCTTTTTGTTTTTATACCACAGACTCCAGTTAGTCCTAATCCAGTAATCCAATTTTACTCTGATACAACACTTCTTGCAAGGATTTTTTATAAATAAGAACCCTTTTATATCTCATCATGGTGTGCCTTGTGACTTGTGCTGCCATCACAGGCAGCAAAAAAAGAGGTGAGTTGGTAGCTATAGGATTTCTCACGCTACCTCATCAATTCCTCCTTTTCCAAAGAAAAAGACCCACCATGATATTTCTCATCTATCTATTAGTTTATGCCTTTTCTTTCATTCTTGTTTTACCTGAAAATTCACGTGTACTTACCGCAGGCATCATGTTACTCTTTAGGATTTCAGTTGTCTTCTCTGTCTTGCTGCCTAGTTGCTCTCTCCTAACAATTTTTATACCCTTCTGTCAAATATAGTTGAATCTGATCAGCAGGGTTGAGTCTGAAGGCACTTAGGTTCCTACAGATGTCATGAAAATTGGCATCTGAAGAGAGAAAAAGATGAAGCACTGGCAAAATTTTTCTCCTTCCATTTTGTAAGCCAGTCAGAACACACAGAGCCTAAACAGTCACAGTAAGTGCTGCGTTTGCCAAGTACTGTGTTTGACCTCATTGCAGGAACTGGGTAGAAATCTAACTAAGCTTACTTATGATATCAGTAAAACCTCCTACCTATCAACTTCCCTGAGTTCTGTGGAGCTGGTTCCCTCAGAGACACTGGTGCAAGATGTTGCTGATGTACTGACAAAAAGACCCACTGCTCTCTGAAACACAGAAAAGGCAGGCATACAGGTTTTCCAGCAAATTACCTACAAAACAAAGAGGTGAGGAAAATACAGCTTGTCCCATGTCAGCAAATCCCCTGTTTAAACCTACTAAGAGCCCTGGATCCTATGCAATTCTCAAAATCCAAAAACTGCTGATCTTTTGTTCTGTGGTTTCTTGTCTTCATTTAATATGTGTTCTCTAGTTCTTATGAGAAAAACAGCCCTGATTATTTATCACATTTCAAATTTGGAAATCACTTCTAACTTGTAACTAGTAATGTTATTATTGTGAGTGAAACCACACCTGATTCTGCTTCCAGTTAGAATGCTAATTTACTAGAGTTTGACCTGTGTCAACATGCTGTGTTTATTTAAAAATTCTTGTAATGACCAGCCTGGATTTTATTCCCTGCTTCTCAACACAGCTAAAAAAATTATAAGCTGACAGTTTGCTAAGCACCTGACTTGTTTCAACACTCCTTTCAACACACTTCATTTTTAATATACTGCCATTGTAAGTGTCTTTTTCCTACCCTGTTCTCTACACGATGAGGTCAGGTCAATGAACAGCTGAAGCCTCTTTTTTGTTTTCCCCCTGAGTCAGTCATAATGAATGTATTGTTTGTGAAAGGTTTAGAGCTGATAGCAAAAATAGAGGTAGCACTAATCTGGCCTTTGGCTGTCAGAGCAACTTGATTCTGAATTCATTGCAAGGGGGTGAGAACCACCATCTCCTGGGTAATAATTCAATCCTATCTTTCTGTTCATTGAGCCCATAGACTTCCTTTGCCACATTAATTCCACTTGAACTATAATAACCTCCTGGCTGGGAACTGCTATTGATAAATCACAAGAGAAACTGGCAAACCGACACTGGAGGTGGACAAGCAATTGTGCACAATAGAAAAATTCAAAATGAAGTGGGATCAATAACTAGCATTGTCAGGAAAAAAAAGTATAGCTTTTTTTCTGATTTTAGACAGATTAAGACATTCTACGAGCACTCGCACTACTAGAGATTTTGAATACCTGGTATTATTTTACTTCAGGCAGAATTTTTCAATCAACTATTAGTTAATTAAATATGAAACAATCCAAATTACATTAACCAATGCCTGCTTCCACTCCAGTTCACAATAGCATAATAGTACTTTGTTCTTCTGTCTCTTTATCTATTTTTACAGAGTTTTATCCTTCACTCATGCAGAAGCTCTCAACAACCTGCCCTGGAGGATGCCCACTGTATTCAGTGAGTCCCTGAGTGATAACAATCGGACAGTCAGGAACAAAATCATCTATGGTTACTTATCTATTGGAGGGAAAATGAAACTTGCAACCTACTTGCCCATAACTAGAGCACATAACCATCCATTGTCATTACATGCCATCCTCACCTCCACCTCATTTTAAATTTCCTGTTGCACTTTATATGCTGCATCTTTTCCCCAGTGGCTCTGATCTTCAAAAACTCACAGGTCTGTATAACTTCATTTATGCAAGCAATCCAACCGAAATCAAAAGGACTATATGCAGCTAATGAAAATATGCATGGTTTACAAACCCAAGAGAGACAAAGGACTTAATGATCTCTTCAAGAGTGGATTTCATCTTGTAAAATGTTCATGGCTCACACAATTCCAGGATAACATGAACCTTGGTGAGGAACTTATTCATAATTGATAAAGCTGATCAATATTTGGCAATTCCCCCTTGAAGTGCATCTAGGTTCACATTCCAATTTATAAAGAAAACTACAAAAAAACCCCCAAACAAACCAAACCCAAAACAAAACAAAAAGAAACCCAACAACAACAACAAAACCTGCTTAAAAAAGGCACGCACCTGGGATTATTATTAAAAAAAAGGAAAACCGATTAGGTGGCTGATATTTTCAATTTAAATTTAAGACAGATGTTTCCCCTAGTAATAGGGCACATTTATTTTATTTGAAAGAAAATAGTTTGAGTTTCTGTTTTCATTTTTTCTTTAGTAAAACTTGGAAAGCAAACTTTTTTTAAATTACTTCATTTTGGTTTTGAACTTCCCATGCTAAAAAAACCATCTCCCACAACCTGTGCTGCTTAAATTTCATTAACATTTTGCATATTCCATTTTATTTACAATTTCCAAATGTACTGTAGTAGTAAAGTGAAGTACACATTTCAAATTGAACATGCTTTTGTCAAGGCTCTTTTTTGCCACAACATAATATCTTGCTTCAGTTATTCTGAAAGTTTTATATTTTGGGCTTGCTAGCCATCTGTATATTTTCTTTTTTCTTAATTCTTGCCCCACCCCTCAGGTTCCCCCCACTGCCCCATTCCTTCTTTACAGTTCTCAGTGGATCCCAGAATTTCACAGAATTGTTCAGGCTGGAAAGGACCTCTGGAGATCATATAATCCAACCTCTCTGCCAGGGCAGGGTCACTGAGAGCAGGTGACACAGGAACACGTGCAGGGATTTTGAATGTCTCCAGAGAAGGAGACTCCACAACCTCCCCAGGCAGCTGTTCCAGTGCTCTGCCACCCTCAGTGTCAAGAATTTCTGCCTCAAATTATGGTGGAACTTCTTGTTCTTTAGTTTATGGCTATGGCTCCTTCTCTCTTCTTTGGGCACCACCAAAAAGAGCCTGGCACCATCCTCCTGACACCCACCTTTGAGATATGTGTATGTATTGATGAGATCCCCTCTCAGTCTTCTCTTCTCCAGACCAAACAGGCCCAGCTCCCAGAGTCTCTCCTCATAAGAGAGAAGCTCCAGACCCCTGACCATCCTTGTGGCTCTCCACTGGACCCTCTCCAGCAGCTCCTTGTCTCTCTTGTGCTGAGGAGCCCAGAACTGCACGCAGCACTCCAGGTGTGGCCTCACTGGGGCTGAGAGAGGGGAAGGGTCACCTCCCTCGACCTGCTGGCCACACTCTTCCCAGTGCACCCCAGGATTCCATTGGCCCTCCTGGCCACAGGGGCATTGATGGCTCATGGACAACTTGTGATCCACCAGGAGTCCCAGCTCCTTTCCCACAGAGCTGCTCTGTGCTGGCACTTGGGGCTGTTCCTGCCCAGGTGCAGGACCCAGCCCTTGCTCTTGAGGACCCTCTACCCAACTCTCCAACTTAACAAGGCCCTGCTGAAAGGCAGCACAGCCTGTGTATTAGCCACCCCTCTCAGTTTCGTAGGACTCACAGGTAAGAATTCAATTCAATAGCATGAGATTCTATCACAGAGACGTTAAAGAGTGTCTCAGAGCTGCTGTCTCTGTGATGTGAGGATGACTGTACCAGATGGCTTCATGGGAACAGTGGGACATGGCCTGCAGAACATCAGACTGTGTAACTCACAGAGATTAGAAGGATAAAGCAGGGTGTGTTGAGAGATCAACTGTGCTGAATGAAGGCTAAAAAAAAAAATAAAAAAATAGGATGAATACTTTCACTCCACTGGGAAAATGAGAACTACTTAATATGTTTGTGGGCATCCCTAGAATAGATTTTTAATCAACAATTCTCATTTACTGGAAGAGTGAGCCTATGAACAGACTAATACTACTGAGTGACATTATGGGCCATTCATCTGCTTAACTTGTCTGAAAATTTGAGCCACCAGTGAAGAATTATTATTGATTTTTCAGGCTGTCTTTGTTAAATGCCTGATATACTGTACCACTCTCTTATTCCACTCTCCCTCCATTGTCACTGATATCAAAATGAAACCCACCTATTATCAAATCAATCATGCCTGATAAAACTACTCAGAGTAAGATGATGTGCATCGTATTTACCTACTGAGACTGAAAGATGGAATTTCAATCACTCAGAAAATGTGCATTTTATTTATTTATTTATTTGTTGCTTTTGATAAACTGGGAACTACTGCAGCGATTAATTATAGCTATTTAACAGACTGTATGAGACAGGAACTTTTGTCTTGTGGTTGAACTGAGATGCTGAACTGAGCTGAAAAGTTGTCATTTATGCTTCTGGTTTTCGCAAAGGCTTCCCTTGTAACTTTAGCGAAAGTGATCAATTTCTCTGGACCACAGTTCTGGCAAAAAAAAATAGCTACAAATTTTCTGTAACTTAAAAAATGAGGACAAAACACTACTTTCCGCGTGTAGGTAACTATGCAGATGGATAGGAAGTGAGGAAAGTTGAAAAAGTGACAGTTAAAGAGCTTTTGTCATAGAAAATAAAAAGAAAAATGTTACAGTATCTGCATGTGTGCCTGGGGTTCACCAGTCAGGAACAATCCCCAGAAATTATCTTAGCAGTTCAGGCAGAGAGAGTGAGATGGAGATTTCACATTGGGTATCTAATGATATCTAAATTTAGATATCTAAATTTCCAGGTCATCAGTACTCCATCATCTTTGGCATAGTAAAACCTCAGAAAAATAATAGACTCAAAAATCTTTAGGAATTTGAACATATGTGAAAAGTAAAGAAAACCTTCTTCCTGGGTTTTCCAACTGATAGATACCTAATCTTGAGTATGAAATAGCTTATTGGCATATGTAGGTAATAGAAGGGAAAAAATGTTTATTTCATTGAAGACCTATATTTACTCTAAAGGACTTGAATTTTTCAGTCTATTTCACGTGGTCTTTATGTCAAAATATGAACTTCAGAGTTTTCATGCAGTTTGCGTAATCTTAGGACACATGTCCCAAGGGAGGACTTTTCTACACTGTCTGAAGAACCGAGAGAGAACCCAGCAGTAAACCCACATCTCCTTTGTATGTCGTGCTACAAATAGGAGTAGCTGATGAAAGGAAAGCAGTAATGACTGTTGCAGAATATCTTAGGAATATGCTGTGTCCAAAAAACTTGATTGTAAGTCTTTCATTACAAGGAATACAACTTTCTTTAGTAATTTGTAAAATCATTTTGGCAGAATTGTTTGCAGTGTATCAGTTGTATCAGGAGATTTTGTCCTAAGGTTTAGATTTTTCCAAAGATTGCTGACATAGATCCCAAAATACTTCTATTAAACTAACAATTCCAGAAACCTTTTACATTGTCTACATGAATTTGATCTATCTGGATTTCTGTGATTAAAAATGGAAAACATTTTCTCAGCAACAGACCTTATATGCATTATTTTCTTCAGCCTCCGGAATGGAAGAGTCCTCTCAGCAAGTTCTCTCCATTAGCAAAGTTACTTGAACTCTAATGGCATAAATAAGCAGCACCTACATAAAAATGCATAACCAAATATATTTTAAGGCCTTTGTTTCTTTTACCCTGCAATATTGTCTGACACGTAGAAGGAGACATCCTCTTATATTAAATTATCTTTTCCACTTCAATTCACAGAATTTTTCTTACTGTGTTTCTTACTGAAATGAAATACACATGACTTTGTCCCACTGCAGCATATTGATTTGCCCACAGCTGATTGGAAGAGCATATTTCACTCTTTTACTGAATGGACCATTTCTGGGGTGTTATGGGCTCCTAAATAATAGCTCACTTCCTTTAGCCTGGGAGGAACAAAGCAGGGTGATACCAAGACGTAGATGAGGTGTTTGAAGTTCAGACAGCAGCTCCATCTGACTCAGCTTCTTTCTAGGCTAAACCAGGACAGGACTGCCAGGGTGTTGAGAGGAAGAACTTGTTCCTGATGTGTTTTCAAATTATTTCACAGCCCAAAGGCTAGGTGGAAGTATTAGGTCTCTCTTGGATGACCTCTGAGACCAAAACTCATGATATTTACCAAAATTAATATGCTGAGTCCAAGGAATTTATCAAAGAGCACAGGCTACCTAGGGAAGTAATTGAGAAGTACTATTATGAATATTTTCAGTACCCAGTCATCTATACCCTTCTTTTCCTATGTAATTCATATTTTTTTGTTGTCCAAGAAATGCAACTTATTTATAGATTTTACCTTGTTTCTAAACTACTACGTGGCTGTATTTTAAGCAGATTACACCTTTGGAAGCATTGCAAGGCAAAAAGGAGAAACTCGTCATGCACATGCAGTATTTAAATAGAATTTATATGTTCACAGAGATTTATGAATAATTTTTCTCTCAATAAAGGGGTAGAAAAGGTATCAACTCATACTGGACCTGGAATACATATGTATATATATTAATAGGTTAAAGTCTTAAAATTATTCTGACTGTATATGCTGTCTAGTCATGGTCTCCATGAGTAAAGAGCTATTTATTTTACACATTTGCAAGAACCAAGATGATTGATAGAGACAAAATAATCTCCAAAACTGATGGCTAAATACTCTCTTCTGCAAGAACTCTGAGACAGTATCCATTATCTGAAAGTTTACAGTGCTAAATTGCTAGGTTCCCGGTAACAATTACTAGGTTCCTGATTTTTTAGCTCAGGAGGCCTGTCCTATTATGATCAAAATGTCTGTAGGAGAGTTTCTTCTGAAGCATGAAATATTATGTCTAACAGAAGCAGTTAGAAAAACAGCAATTCAATAATGCTCTTCAATTACTCCTGAATAAAAAAAGGCAAAAAACCCCCCAAGAAACAAAACAAACACAACCTCCCTCCCCATAACTAGAGAACCTGGGGATAATTATATTAATTTCTAATAGGAGCAAATATTTTAGTTCAGGTAATAATTTTTTCCTCTATTAAAATAGAAGCAATAAATGTGAGCATGAATTTGTGCACTTTCTTCGTGGCTTTATATTTTACCCCAACAGCTTTTATAGTAGAAGGGTTCAGTGGCAGCATCAGAAGGACAATAGCCACCGGGGCGTTGTTCTATTGTGGCAGGACTGGAGTCAGATTCAGGAAGTGACTGAAAATCAGAAAGGAAATGGATGAAATTTCTACTTCAGTGAAAGCAGCCCTTTGCACACTCATACGATGCCCTGTGCTGCCTTTTTAGTCTGCACAGACATTCTGACTGGTTGGGGTTTTTTTTTCTAGAATAAAGAAAATCGTAAGTAGGGAATTTCACAATCTAAATTTTCCTGTTTGAGTGGCCCTGAATATATTTCTTTACCTTTTCTCCCTGCTGTTCCCTCATTTATACTGTTCAGATTTGCAAAGACTTTTCAGTGTGTTAATCTTCATTTAACACTGATCAGAGGAACCTCAGAGGGGAAAAAGACAGATTCTCAGATTATGTAAATCAGTATATGCTGCTACTGTTGTACAACTGCTGACACTCTGGGGCACAGAGCTCATAAAACACTACGTTTGTGAAAACAATGCCAAACCATGGGGTTCGTACTTCAAAGGATTTAAATAGCCACATAGAAATTGCAGCTGCAACAAAAATAGAAGGAACTGCAGCTAAACTAGCCCATCTTGCATGATGGCATTTCCATCTTCTTCATGTGCAGCTTACACATAAGTCTGGTGTGCCTATGATCCCCTTTGTGAACACACCTACACGCTTGTGGGTTCAACACCAATGTTTAAACGACAGATGAACAAATAAATAAGCCTCTCCTTCTGAAAGAATTTCAGCCCTGAATATTTCTGTCTACATTTTACAAACATATTGTGAAAATTAATAAAGGCATTAATTACATCAGTCAGGAGAACACCAGCCATAATAGTAACTCGATGAAGCCATGATATACAAAGCACAGCATCACCCTTTCCATACCCATGCTGAAAGTTGCTTTCCTCTGTAATGACAGGTTGAGAAGTACTCAGCTATTCTTTGAGTCAGTTGTAGAAACCAGCAGGATAAGACATTAACAAGCTTAAAAGGTATTACCTGTCTAGCCCTACCAGGAGGTTTATGCTGACTGTAGGGGTTTCACATATCTCTTATACTTTCATGAGGGAATTAGTTAAAATTGCCATAGTGGAAAGTATTTGATTTAGATTAATCTGGATTTCTCAAGCAGTGGAGACTCATTACTCTGGCTGTTCTACCCATACTGCCCTTAATGCTCTAACTATATACTCAGGAAAAAAAGCCTTCAGTTCAAAGCTCTTGATGGATAAGTAAAATGGATCATTATTATCTTTTCGAGAAACCTTTAAAAGACTTAGAAGAACAAACAGAAAAATATATGTAAGTGAGCTATATACCTCCAGCATTCAATCTGGGCATACATCAGGTTTTTGCCTTCTCAGATGACAAAATTTTTCATTCTGAGAGAAAAAGAGTGCTGTGTGTTAATCTTTTCACCTAAGAGATAGCCCTGATAATCTTACAGTGCTGGTGCAATTCGTGTCTTGTTTCCAGCCTGACTGCATCACTTGAGGTGGGATGTCCTAGGAATGCCCCAGTTAGTGTACCAAAACACAATGCGTTACCATGCTTTTGCACATTAGTGTGCATCTTCAGTTCTGCCTGTAGATACAAATCAGAGATCTTTCCAGACATGAAACTGTCAGAGCTATTAATGGGGACATACAGGAAAGTGAGAACTCTAGTGCCAGAAGCCCTATGTCACAGTAAGGAAAGGATATTCTCAAATCTTTTTTTTTTTTTTTTTGGAAGCTGGTGTCAATCAGACAAGACTTATTATGATGATGCAAGGGTGAGTGTGCAATTATGTTTTAATGTCTAATTTTTCAGCAACGCTGGCTGCTAAATCCTGGCATGGATTAGAAATATCTAGTTGTTTCTTTGGACACTGGTTGGGGTTCTGTTCTCAAACGTTTTAAAGAAAAAGGCATGTGAAGGGAGCAGGAATTTCATGATACTGAAGTCTTTCAAGTGATCTAAAACACTAGATGTTTATCCTTCTTTATGGATTACATGCATTTCTAAGTCATAAGACATCCATTGATCTTGCTGAGATGGTTTTTAAAAACTATCAGGATTATTAACAGATCAGAGAAAGCTTGACATCACCAGCCAATAATTCTTGCAACTGTATATTTATAAGCTCCCCAATACTAATATCTTAATGTTAGAATTATCTCCAATACTGTGATTCAGAGGCAGATGATCTGACAGAGGAAGCTACATTTTAAAAGTGCTATCAGAGATAATGTGTGGAGTCTTGACCTGATTCAATTAGAGCTTTGCCCTTATGTTACCCAAGGGCATATTATCCAGCATTTATAAAGACATTGGCTTGGATAAATGAATGAGAAAAAAAGCACTATTGTTTACTCAGCAGGAGATGGACTGTGGAAATGGCTAGATTACCCTCTCGTACAGACACACAATATTATAACCACATGCACACACACACACACAGATAGAGGCACAGTACACACAAAACCTTAACAAAATCTCCTCAAAGTCATCTCCATCACTAGAACAACGTATTTTAAAAATGAGAGACAAAGCTGGGCAATTTTGATTTTTCTTTTTTTTTTTTCCTTTTGGATGCAAAAAACCGGGCCCATTTTCGGTGGTTTATATACATGTAATTAGCAGTTTAATTTCCTCAGAGGCTAAATTAGCCCTATGAATTTATTTAATAAAGAGTAAGATTTATGTGCCAGGGCTACGGCTGCGGCTCAGCCTCAGCTCTGCACTGCCCTCTGCTGCCTCCCCGGCTGCGGCCAGCCCGACCTCGGGCACCAAACCCCAGCTGGGGAATTGTCCGCAGGAAAGCCTGACGGAACACCACTCGTCTTAAAAACTCATTTACCGAGGGCGCATACCTTCCTTTTTTTTTATTTTCAAGTCACCAAAAATACAGCAAACATATTTCTGCACACATGTTTTGTTTCTTTTTTTCCCAGCAAACTCCTAGATTATACTCATTACCGTATTAGCCTTGTAACAAACTCTTTCACACAGGTTAGTTCAATAATAGATTCCATCACGTGCTTGTACATAATCCATGAAGCTCGAGAAAACAATGTCAAAGTATCATCCATCATGCCTGAAGCAATCTGATATCTCTTGCCTCATTTTCTGTAAAATCTAATTCAGGAATTATATAATATTTGCTTAAAAATGTCTTTTAATAGGGGGAAACTAATTCATCTGTTGCAAAGGAGGGAAATTTTCTCTTGGAACAGGCTGTGCTGACCACCAGCCCTTGTCAGAGAAGTTAATTTTTCGGCTAAGAAATGGCCTGGTATTCTGATCTGAAAGTCTCACTTTTCTAGACATCTTATGAATCCACCTTCAAAAGCATCTTTTGCATCTGCTGAAATTTATACAACACCTTTAATAAGCAGCCCAAAATGCAGGGCAGACCTGGTTATACATAGATGATAATAAACCTGGATAATATTAAAGGCAAAATTCAAAATCATTAAACCACACAATATGTCAGATTACTGTATTCTGAGACATTACTTTCTTTGTTGCTTAAATGCAGCCTCTTCTGGTGTGGAAGACAACACACAGAGCACAGCTATACAAAAAGCAGCATAAAGAATAAAAAATAAATAAATAAAATCTTATGCAGTATAATTGCAGAGGGAATTTTAAAAGAAGCAGAAGGTAATGAGCCTACTGGAATTTAGCCAGAAATAATAGCCCTTTGTTTCTGGTGTACTTAAGGAACTACAGCTGGCATCACATTGGCTAATAAGCACAGAAGCCTGGCAGGAAATGAGATCAATTAATTTGAAGAATTGTATTCTGACTAGCTAAAGATTCAAGGCCAGACCACATCTTTAGATCTGCACAGTGAGGGACCCTATAGAAACAGAGAGTTAGCTCCTGGCAAACAAAACAGCCGGAACTCTGACATCCAGCACGCACGTTCCTGCAGTGTTTTCACTGGGCTGGAGCCATGTGTATGGAAAGACTTCATGAGAAATTGGGAACCGTGATTCCCTTTTTAGCCTTGAGCAGTTTAAAGCAGGTATCGAGAAAAAGGCACATGTGGAAGCTATTTTCTGCATGTAGAGAACTGAGGGAAAAAAAAGACACAAAGTCATTACAGAAGAAAAAAGTCTTCATGGTTACAGTCTTCTTCTTTTGACAATACATTAAATATGAATCTTGCCAGTTATGCAAACACAAATCTGGCTGTCCTGATGGAAGAATTCACTCCAGAAAGTATACCTAATAGGCTTTTCCTCATTTCTTGATTTTTGTAGGAAAGTATTTTCTGATCTTCACTAAAGCCAAGTATAAATCAAATAGCTTTGCACATCTCTTACCAACAGAAGAAGATGACTTGAAACAGCTGGTCCAGAAAATTAATCAACATGTCTCTAAGAATTTCTCACTTTCTACTGCTGTTGCTCCATTCTTTCTCTCAGCATTGTTCTTATGATCTCCCTTGTTTGAGCCTAAGAGCAGAAGGTAGATAGAGTCCCACATTTTCACGGCCATCATGCCTCTGTAATTTTTTCATTGGTAAATGAACTACAGAAACTTACTGTCTTTTTAAACAAGGAGATAAATTCTTACTGCTATTTTCCTCATCTGGCACAAATAATTCAAATGCAGTGCACTGTTATGCAGCTCCATTATTCTCTTTTCTTTTGTAGGAAATTGACCCTTGGCACCTGAACTCCAGATCACTTATGTTTGAAAAAAAATCTAGGAGCTGAACATTGCAAGGTACAAGGATCTCAGTCATTGGGGAGCAGTCAATAGGTTCCTATGCACTTATGTGCTAAACTTTTTTTCTAAGTGTCTCAGGAAATGATGCATGCTGAGAGACAATGCACTGCTTCTGGAAGCTCTGATTCAGTTTGTGAGAGTCAACTTAAAACAGACAATTTGGCAAGACTGTTAAATAGGGCTATCTGGCTAATATGTGGCAGCATCCCTGAAGGAAGAACATGGGAAATAGATGTCACCCACTTAAAACTACTGTGCTGCCTTGAGAGCAGAATCAGATGATAAATGCATTATTGTAAAATGTGGGAGACGCTGTCTTGTAAGAGACTGTGTGCGGAGAGGAAAAGAGGTCAATGAAAGAAGTAAAATTTTTCTTGTTGTGCCCCGATGGTTAGTATTACATGTCTCAGGAAACACAGACAGAAGGATCCACTAGATCATCCCAAATCACCTCATCCTATATCACACATTTCAAAACATCATCTTGTTATTTAAACACCGAGTATATTAATATTTGTCTAAGCAAAGCATAAATTGTGTTTTGGCCAAAGCATAAATCACCCTTGCAATCAGAAATGTATAATTTTGGGGGCTTTTAAAGTTACTTCAGGTCCAGGCATCGGTTCTTGTTTTGCATTTCTCAAGCAGGACATTGTCTCACAAAGGAGATCCAAGGACCTTGGATCTCTCCCAAAGTATGGCTACTGAAATGCACAGAGAGCAGACATATTCCCAATTGTACAAAATTTAAAGACATGCTGCCCCTTCTACTCAAATTGAAACCAAAATGTCACTACAATATAAAACTCTTGACAAGTAATTTTCTGAAGTTGGTCAGGAAACTCTTCATTTGCTTGGCTTTTCTCTCAGAATTATTTAAACTTGTGCAGTCAAATCATCCTCTAGAAACACTATTTTAAGATATTCATATGGAGTACAAGAGTTCTTATTTGGCCTTTATTGTTCTGTATGGTGGCTTTTTAAGGCTACAATATTTTAGAGAGGACACTAGTGCTATGAAAATATTTTCTCCTTCCACAAATTTACTCTGACAGCTCTTAGAGCTAGGCATTCTCAAGGTAAGTTTCTGCCATGTCACCTCTGTTGATTTCAGCTGGAATCATGCAGCAAAAAGCTTGGTGGATTTATCTCAGTAACTCTAGATGTTTGCAAAGTGTGCGTGTGTGCGCGCGTGTGTGTGTACACCAGACTTAGTTCTCTGGACTCTTTTTGCAGTACCCATAGAGAAAGTGCTACATGTAAGGAGCAGTCTTTCTGACCTATTCAAGCATTCACTAAAATGATATGGACTCAAATGCTTTCCTCTTTCTTCCCACTCACTACACAAAGATGACTGGGTGGAGGGCATCCACCCCATAGATGCCTAAGGTTAGATGGTGTCACTGTTTCCATCTTACTTAGAATTACAAACTGCAACAGACTTATTAGAATCCAACCTTTTTAGGCCACTGGAGCAGGCAAAAAATTCAGGGATCAATGGCTGGTAAAATCTTTGTTTCATGTAGTGTCCTAGGGCTGAAACATAGATGTTGAGTTTTGCAGTATCACAAGTTTTTCCATCATCTGCACTTCCCCTGCAGCTCATCTGGATTGGAAGTAGTTGACTAAGCTTTCCAAGTTCCTGACACTGAGTGGGGTGTACCAGTGCTATCAGAATCCACCAAGGACCCTCATTTTAAAGCAAAGAGGAAGATTGTGAAGAGTATTTTACAAGGCTGAAATGCATTCCACACTGAGAAGAACTACTAGGAAAGACATCTGTTTTTCAGGATATTTTCATTCTTTAGGAACTGGATTTAGAGGGAGACAAAAGATCACTGGAACACATAAATCTCTTTCTAAAACTAACATTGGATCTTGGAGCTGATTCAGGAAGCACTACATATTATCAGTACTGAAAACGTTCAGAGACAGATAAACTCTTTCACTATCTGTCACCAAGGCTCTTTTGTGTGTTTACTCACATGGGAAAGTAAGAAACCAAACTGGCTAGTAATAATCCTTAAACTGAAACCAAATAAGGAAAGGTCCTTAATTTCTGCATCATATCCAATAACATCAAAAATTAACTGTTACTCACTGCAGGTCAATAACAAGACTGAATGCAAATAAACTATTTTGAGTTATTGGAGTCTTACCTGTGCTTCTCAGTTCCTTTAAAGCAGCAGTTTTCTGATTCATCCACAGGGCTGTGTCATAGCATGTCAAACTAAAGTAGGTTTGAACTGACCTGTCATAAAACAACTTACATAATTTGTACATAAAACATTGACTACAGCATAATCAATGTCTCAAACAATGGCTCATTTTACACACAGTACCATCATAGCGACCTGAATAGTAAAGTAAAATTACCCAAACTGCCAGTTAGGAAATGAAAGTTCACTTTATCAGGTCGTCTTCTTTGTTCCCACAGAATATGCAGAGTTTATCTTTTCTCAGGACAGATCCAGAAAGCAGAGAGATGAGCCCTGGGTAAAACTCTACAGCAAACTCTTCTTGTTAAATTGTATTCAGGGATTGCCTGCCTCTGCTTTGCATGGTACCGCACAAGGCAGCAGTGACTGTATTGCTCTGAAGGAGACCATTACCAACAATGGCTGCAGCTCTGGCATGGGCGAGAAACGGAATTTCATTATAACTGCATTCAAAGGTATTTCAATCAGCACTGATTGCTGCCTCTTTTTAAAGAAAAAAAATGAGCAGATTCAGAGGTTGTGGGAATCACACACCATGATTTCCTACTCCCTGGTCTTTTTTCTTACAAAATCAGTGCATGCGCTCTCCTGCTCATCTTTTGGCAGTGTTACCATGCAGGCTGAAGCATTCAAAAGGCTAGATTCTGTCACATAATCTAAAACAATTAAAAACCATATATTTGGGGTTGTTGGGAGGGGGGTGTGGCCCTTTATTTGTTCAAATCAGCATTAAAACAAAGTAAAGAAATTTAGCTCTAGAGACATGTATCAGCTGGACGGGCTTGACTCTTTGTCCATAAAATTGTTTCATGGTGTTTTCCCCGCTCCTGAGACACTGGTATGCCTCTTGCCGTCTGAAGCACCACGTTAGGGAGTGATGTTAGTCAGACTACTCCTACCTCTTGCTCTTTAGCCTTTTCGTCTGACATGCAAACTGTGATGCCTCTGCCTTGGAGGAAAACATTTCCTTCTCCAGCTGAAACTGAGACCACAAAAGAACCCCTACTGGAACAAGTGACAGTGCCCTGAAACAGGCATAAGTTTAATCTATATGTGCATGAATTAAAAGAATACTGTAGAGTTCATCAGTAGCTTTTCTAACACTGCCCAGATATACTTGGAGCAAAAAATAATTTTACAGGACTGGTGTTCAGCCTATAAATATCAGTCAAACATTTTCTGTAACAGTGACCTTAGACATAAAAACTGTGATAAATCCTTGGCTTTTCTGGTTTTTTTCTGGATAAATAATTCTTAAATACATCCAAAAGTAAGGGAAAAGAAAAATATGTATATGAAAATGTGTACATACCTGTGCATGGATGCATGTACATAATCAAAATTTAAAAAAAATTTTAATATATCTCTCTAAAGGCAATATTGCTACTTTAGAGGAATGAAAGTCCAGAATTATTGTCCTTCCACATCGAAAACTGAATTCAGTTTCCTCTTAAGATCTAGATATGAGAAAACATGAAGATCAATCATCTTTCATCACAGACACATATTCTTGATTAATTTCTCCACCGAACAGCTCAGTCCATTCCATCCCTTGGCCTCACCAGGTGCTTGTTGAATGTTTTGTCTACCTCAATATGAATGCGTTATCTGCTTCCAGGTTGCTCTTCTCATTGCCTCATTGTGTATACCAAAAGCCAGTCGTGGCCTTTTAAGACACTTAAAAACCAAAACTGCAGAAATAAGTGGGAGACATATTAGCAGAATTTTCTGGAGTCAAGCAGAGACTGAGATCAATGCCCTGGATTGGTCACTGCAGAAGCAGCAACCCGGCCTGTGGAGATTCGAAAAGAAATTACTCAATTAACATGTAATGGTCCTCCAGCCTCCCCAGGCTGTGAATGAGAGCAGTTATATTTACAATCACAGGGTATAATAAAACTCTACCCAGTTATATCAGATCAGTCGGCCTAAATTAGCCACCAACATCCTTATTAGGTGCTGTGCCTCTGTGGGGGGGGTGTGTGTGTGTGTGTGTGTGTATGTGTGTGTGTGTGTGTGTGTGTGTGTGTGTGTGTGTGTGTTGGATGATTTATGATAAGACCAGTAAGGACTGTCAAAAGAGATTTTAAATGACCTTCCAGGGAGAACAAGGGTGGAAGACAGGGATATTGAGGTTTCAGAAAGACAATTGTACTGCCTTACTGTGAAGTATTGCAGTGAATAGAGGTGAAGAAATATTACATTTGTCGATGTGTTTGTAGGATGAATTATCTCACACACACACACTCAGACACAGACGCGTACATATGTGCATAAAGGAGGCAAAGTTCATTTTCCATTGAGAGCTTTTATTATGGTAGGGTTTCTCATCACCGTTTAATTATCCTTACAGAGGGATTTACCTTCTTTAAATAAGTCTTATTTATGCTTGCAAGTATTGAAGGACCATGTAAGTGCAGCAAAGTGGAATCCTCCATTTATCCAGAGGTCAGAGATGATTGTAGGCAGGTGGTCCAATTACTTTGGAAAAAATCTTTCTCCCCTCCATCCCTCTCCCCACCTCTTTCTCTTCAACCAGCCCAGAAAAAATGATAATCAGAAATTTAACCCAGAGCTGCATAAAGGAAGCTGTCAGGCTATTTCTTTCTGGAGAGAGCAGCAGTACAGTGTGTAGTGTAAGTATAGTGTGTTCATGAATCCAAAACACTGTCATTGCCTTCATAATACTGCGAAGGCAGGGAAGAGCCTCTTTTAGCCAGGAGAGCAACAGCAGCAACATCTCAAAGGTGAGGGAGGTTAGAACAGGTTATATTTTGTCGCCATGACTCCACTCTTTTTGCTTTTCCAACCATTCACGACATTTCTTTCCTTGATATGTGCCCTATCTCCCAAACTCCCGGCCACCCTGAAATTTCTCAGCTGACTGCCCAAGCCCACTAGGTGTGACGCACTCCAGAAAGGGCTTTCCATGCTTGTTAGTTCCTCCTGCTGCTGTAATCCTGCAAAGGAAATATTTTTACAGGGCAGTAATGCGTGGCAGACTTCACCTTCCCTAAAATATGGATGAGGAATGGTTTCAGTGACTGAGCACAAAATGAAAAAGCCTTTATACCAGCTCCCCCAAAGGGAGATTATCCTCTATGCCATCGTTCCAGCACAGTAAAAAAAACAAAACAAAACAAATCAAAACAGTACTTTATATCAAACACAGCTTTTTTAGGGTAACGATGTGCATACTGTCAGCAGTTCAAAAGCTAGTCCTTGTGACAGTGTTATTTGTTAGGAAGCTATTTTTAGTATTGTTAACTATTGTTAGTACTACTACTATTGCAGCTTTGCTAAGCAAATGGGAATCTTCATCTGTCCTTGGTCTAAAATTTTCTGAGGATTTGAGGCTCTGCTTCACAAGCTGATAACAATAGATAACATAGCCAGACAATGGGTTCAGGTTCACAGGCACTACACAGATCTGACTCCAACCCTCCTCTGGTTACCCATTTGCCTTCACCAGGAAGTGACTTCTGCTGCTTGTGATGTACTCATACTCCCTTTGAGCACAGATTTTTATCCTTGTCAAATACATCTGAGGTGTACCAAAACATACTGTGTATGATCCAGTCCCAGATACAAAAAGTGATCGGAAAATATGGCAAAGGAAGTCAGGCAATTCAGAAGGCAGAAGAAACAAATTAACAAAGCTCAGCTGATTTTACAGGAACTGTCACGGTACAAAGAATATTTACAAATTCCCTAGGGATAATAGTGTGAAATCTCATGTCATTTAGGGAAACCCTAAACAAACTAACAAAACCATTCTTACCACCTTTCTAGATAAGCATATTTCTGTTTGTCTTTTTCTGCCCTGCTCAGTGAAAAGTTAGAAAGAGTGCATCTGTATAAAGCAATGGCTAGCACATTTTTTATGAGTGAAATTTATGGAGTAATGTATCTACTTTTAGCATGACTATTGTTAAACCTGGAGATCAAGCAAAGTGACACTGAATATATTGCTTTATCAATTGGATTTGTTCAAGTGAAAAATGCTGATCATGCCATGTCTATCCCCTGGGTGCAGAAACACTACTTCACTACTGGAGTGGTCGATACATAAAAGTCAAATTCATTATAATTTGTAGGTTTTTTTCTTGAAGAAGAACGTGGTTCTCAGTACATCAATATCAACTCTTAAATCCACATTGGATGGAGAGTGTACAGCACAGTAATTCAATCTCTTTACACTTAATATGGTCAGGAAGGGAGAATGAAAACAGCCTCTTGTAAAATGATGGAAAAACCAGGATGCAATCATTCTGATGGAGCTGAGCAAAGGAGTCATTTTACACCATTCGTTACCAGGGCAACAAAAATATAGTGAGCCCCATACATCTAACAGGTGACATTTTAGCTAAGAAATTGCTTCTTTGGTATTTTTTCTGTCTATGAAAAACAATGTTACTAGCGTTTTCACTTGTCATGTACTATAGGGCAACATATTCCTCCTGACAGGCCCATAATGGAAAAATAGAGCAGTTAAATAGTATTACAGTCTAACTTTTAGGATACATGCTAATCTGCTCTTTAAAGAGACTTCAGACATTTTCAAACACCCTGGAGACTTGAGTGACTGAAAATTTCTGCATGAGTGTATATAGATGAGCAGACAGATGTGTTTAGTGGAAACAAAAAAACCCTCTTTTCCAATCTTTTTTATTTAGTTAAAACATGGAAAGGGATTTTTTTTTTTTTTGTAGACAAATATGCTGCAGTGTTTGTTAATGACCACCCACAAATACACCTTCATCAGCGTCAGATACATCAAAGTTGGTTTCCATACATTTCTACCAATGATTGCACCAATTATTTCTGGATCATATGCATATGATCATATACATATCTGATCCCTGTATGGCTGCTGCTGAATTCATGAAGGGACAAGGTTTGATTTCTGTTCCATAGTTTTACATCCAGAGGATGTAAAGAGAGAATTAAAGAGAGAATTAAAGATCTAGCACGAGCTTCTCCAGGTTTGTGAATCAATCTGTGCATCTTTTTTTTTTTTTTTAAATTGCAGCTGCCCCAGGAGTAGCGTAGCACTCCGGTACTGGGGTAATTCCAGGATCTGGTGTTGATTGAAACCCCCTGGGAATTGACTATATCTGTCTCTGATCAGTGACAGAAGTTCCTGAAGTCAGCACAGAGATGGAGTAGTTACATCCACTGACAGGTCACAGACATCACAGAGGACCAAGATCAAGAAAAAACTAATGAGAAATGTGGAGAAAATCAAAGCAATTTTATTCAAAGAAACCTTTGTTTGGATTCGTGAGGGCAGCACCTGCTAATGGCTGAGAAGAGAAATCCAGATGCATAGAGGAGGGCAGAGATAACTGAGAATCTTTAGTTAAATTGGTAGACACAAGAAGAGAAGTATTCTTGATACAAATGCTGTCAAGCCCTGGTCACTGTAGAAAATTAGTGACATCAGTTGTGGAGTTTGATGTAGGACCTAGGCTACAATATGGGGGATTGTAAAAAGAATAGTACAATAAACAACATGTAAGTACAGGAACCATTCAGTTCAGTAGAAAAACTGGAGAAGGATCAAGAGATAAAGCAGGCCTGATGCTAAATGTATGCAGGGCAGATGGAAGGAAGAAGGGTGACACACCAGGCAGCAGGTGAGTCATACTTTCATGGAAGAGAAAATGAATGTAGCAGACCTCCACAAACCTTGAAACCACAAACTAGGAAAAGATTAGGGTAACTGGAGGTTCAGTAATGGACTGCATTAGAAGCTGCTTCCATTTCCTATACAGAATCAGAACTCAAAGGTTTAACAGGATGAGATTAGCCTCTGCTGGCTATGGAGATAGGCTGACACACAGAGACTAAGGCATCTATGAGACTGTCCTTGAAAGGCAATGCCATGGCCAGGACCTTTAGGTCAAACATATTTCTGCTTCCTATGTCATGTACAGTGACTTTCTATAGGTGTTACATGAATTGACAGCTGACTCGTTATTAATTTCTCACTCCTGAATTTAGGTGATGATAATTTGTTCCTTGATGCAGACTTTAGGCTATATTACTCCCTGTGGTGTAGTGATGTATGTTTAGCAAGACTACAAAACAATACTTTCCTGTAAATGGGAAATGCATTGCTCCTGAAGGCTGTTCAGCTTCCTAAATCATGCCCATCCATCCTCCCTGAGTGAGTAATGGGACTCCCAACAAGTCACAGATGGACAGGGAGTTATGTAGGAGGTAAGAGACAGATTTCCAGGATTCCCACACACCAGAGAACAGCACAGCACATGTCAGTGGCACTGCAGGTCATGGAAGGTGCTTGCTGTCAAAGGTTCCCCCTTTGCTTTGTCCCTGGATCTGAAATCTGTCTGCAGAATTAGTGGCTTTGCTCAATACTCACCATGTATGGCTGTGCCAAGCAGGACTGTGCATGGGCTGAGCTTGGGCTGTGCCTTGTGCAGCAATGATGAAAAGCTTGATTTTGAACTGTGGGTTTGGGACACTTAATATCTCTATCAGTATGACAAGGCTAATCTGTGCCTTATGAACCTTACCCTCCCAGCAGTTTTATTTCACCTGTGTCCATCTCTTCTAACTCTTGTATTTCTTTCCATACAAAACATTTAACCCTCCAGTACTGGTCTCTTACATTTTTCAATGTGCATGTACTCCCTGCTTTAGGCCAAGATAATACTTGGCTGAGAGAGGGCTGCACAGTAATTAAAGACTGGTCTACTGTCATTTTTGTGCCATAGTGTCTCTTCTTGTCCAAGTGCTCTGAAACAGAGTAGTCACCTTTGAATGCATGCGTATGCTTAAAGGCACATCTTTTTAACCATGCCTGCACCTCCACCCTAAGAGTTGTGTGTTGAACTACAGGTAATTTCTGTATTTTACTTGTTTCACATGCATTTAGCCTACACCCGATTAGAGCACTTGCCAATGTAGTGTGTTGGAAGCTGTGAAAGTGGGAGGAGGAAAATACTCAAGTAAGCAGAGTGCAGATATGCAGGTGTAGATTTTCATGTTCTCTCAGACAATCAAGTTGAGGATGTCCCCACCCTGCAGGTGAGGATTACTTTTCAGAGTCACTTCCAACCCAAACCATTCTATGATTCTATGATACAGATTAAGTTTCAGGGACCCAAGCTGTACATATGTAATTATGAACTAGCATTAGCCTTTTAAACCTGTGCATGAAGATGCAGAATTAAGGCCTTTATAAGAGGAATTTGTCAGGTAACCCACCTTGATATCATTTAAAAGCTCCCTGTAATAATAGATAGAACAAGATACTGATGAAAGGCTGCCGTATGTTTTCATGTTCCAAGTCTATGGGGTTATTTCTGAAAAACTGAATAGGATTTAATAAAGAGGAGGCTCAAAACCTGTTTAATATTTGTATGCTAAGAGTGTTTACAAGTTATGAATTTAACAAGATTTGAAAAAGTAGTTAATATTTTTGAAGTTTCACACCAAGAATATAATATTTGTTTTCTGTACTCTAGATGACCCATAATTTCATTATCAATTACAAGACTGCAACAAAATCAGAGTATCTCACAGTACTATTAATTGCTATCTTTGTCTGCATGGTCCTTTAAATTGTAAAGAGAAAATACTAAATACATTATAAATGAAAATAAAAACTATACACTCCCATTCTCCAAAAATAGTATACTATTAAAAAAAACTATGTATTTTCACTTCAAAATTTCACACTACTTTCCATTACCATTATTCAAAACTGCAAGATTTCTTCAGATTTTTCTTTCGTGTTTCTCTGAAAATTATTTCTGTGATATTAATAATCTATATGTCAATTGTTTTAAAATAACAATAAATGCTTAAAGATTTAAAGATTTGAGAACATCATCCAAAATAAATCCATACATTCACATAAATGTTATAGGTTCCTACTTATTCAAAATTCCTTCTCTCAAATTAGATACTAACAAAATTCTCACAAGAAGAGAATTTGTATCTGTAGCAGAAGCATATCTTGCTGATGTGTCTGTTCCAAAGATAATTCCTATGTTAGTAAGAAAAGAGCAAAGAAAGGAAAGATGGGAGTCATTTTAGAGTAGACAGTGTCACTTAGGAAGTTAAATCTTAGAACAATGTCCGCTGTACCTTAGGTTATTTGAAAGAATAATACATTGTGAATATATAAAAATAATATCACAAAAATGAGAGTCCACATAAACTCACTCTCACAGTGACAAATATCTGTTATGTTTACACTATGAAGGTAAAATTACTAAGAAGTTTTTCTAACATTAGCCTCTTGTTTGTTTTTGCATTAGAGATATGTTCCCTAAGAGCAAGAAAGTTGGCAGAGATCCCTCATCAGTTACTGTCATGGACAGAACAGACTCGGCTTAGGGAAATAAACTGAATTTATTGCAATCAAATGAGAGTAAGATAATAAGAAATAAAACCAAATCTTAAAACCACCTTCCCACCATCCTTCCCTTCTTACCAGCCTTAACTTTATTCCCAGTTCTTCAGCTCCTCCCCAGTCAGTGCAGGGGCACAGGGATTGGGGTTATGATCACTTCATCACATGTTGCCTCTGCTGCTTCTTCTTCCTCACGGAGAGGACTACTCACACTCTTCCTCTGTTCCATTGTAGGGTTCCTCCCATAGATGACAGTCTTGCATGAATTCCTCTAATGTGAGTCCTTCCAATAGGCTGCATTTCTTCAGTTAGTCTGCTGGCTGTGCTGAGAAGTGCCAGGGACAGGAGGTCATGCAAGGGACAGAAAAGGTAAGATACTGTACGTAGGACAGACAGGGTCAGGTGGCTGTGCTAGGGACAGGCAGAAGCGAGCCAGAACTGGAGAAGAAAGAGAGAAAGAGCCAGAGCTGTGTGGAGCTGCTCTTAGGGAGTACAGAGAAAAGGTATGGGAGACTTTTGAGTAACAAGGTGCTGATGCTTGAAGCCTTCTGGTGGTTTTTAATGAAGCACCTTGAGTGCAGTGTCCGTCTCAATTACCACATATCAACTACGACATTCCAGTATGAGTACCTTCCACAGGGTGAAACCCCTTTGGAACAAAATGCTCCAGTGTGGATCCCCTGTGGGGTCCCAATCCTGTCTGCAAACCTGCTGCATCATGGGCTCCTCTCTATGGTGTCACAATCTCCTCCAAATGTCCATCTACTCCAGTATGGTGTGGAGTCCATGGGCTCCAGGTGAATCTCTGCTCCACCATGAACCTCCATGGGCTGCAGTGGGCATCCCACCTCATCATGATCTTTGCCATGGGCTGCAGGGTAGTCTTTGCTCTGGTGCCTGGAACACCTCCTCCCCCTCCTTCTTCACTGACCTCGTGTCTGCAGAGCCACTTCTGTCACATAATCTCACGCTCTTCTCTGTCTGCAACTTGCTTCTGTGCAGTAAGTTTTTCCTATTCTTGAACACATTAGTCCAGAGCCATTACCGCTATTGCTGATGGGCTCAACTTTGGCTATCCACAAGTCCATCTTGGAGCTGGCTGGCATTGGCTATGTCAGATATGGGGGAAACTTCTGGCAGCTTCTCAAAGAAGCTCCCCCTGCAGCTCCACCACTACCAATATCTTGCCATACAAACCCGATACACTAGTTGTGCTATTTGCTCATTCATTTCAGTTAAGTAATTTCATCATTATCAGGTCAAACTAAAAGGTGAATCCTAATACTCTGAGAATACCGCACCAGCAGAACTCTTCTGGCATTTTTTTTTTTCCCTTGGGTTAATGAGTGTTCATTCTTTTGTTCTAAAGTTAAATGTTGTAAGTTTAGAACATGGTTTTCAATTCACCACATAAAATTTAAGGTACTCCTTGCTATCTTCTCTTTCCCATATTAGCATCTTCACAACACAGGTGATCAAGATACACCTGTAACTGTTCAGAGAAACAACCAAAAGCAGACACCTGCTTTTCATTTTTCTGTCCTCACCAACTAGGATTCATTGCTTCTTGGCATCTCTCTGTCCTCGCTGTATGGTGATTTGGTGCTAAAGTAGTCTCTTTTCTATTCAGCTGTCATTCCTCTAACCACTGCCAAGATCTATTCCCCTAATGCTTTTGAAATTAAGACAGTGGAGTGCCTGCAAACCTTGCTAAATGTGTACCATGTGCAACACCATCTAGCATGGACAGTAAAGGAGAAGACTGGCATCTGATTGTGGGCTCACTTAGGGATTAAAAATTGTATTATAGAGGACAATAGGCTGTAGGAGCAGAAGGACAAAAGTTGTCCCTGTACCACATATCGCATATTGTTTGGGTGGGCAGACTTTCTCCCAACTAAAAACTTGGTGTCTTATCTTATGCATTTCTGTCATCTTGGCTTTTACTGCTAACTAAAGAGCTATAGTCCTGAAAGGTGGGAAGGTGCAAGTTGGCCAATTTACTGTTAAGACAGATATCTCTAAAGGAGGTCAAGTTGGTCAATTTACTGTTAAGACTGATATCTCTAAAGGAGATCATTCCAGGACAATCTGTGAACAATTTTTTTTTTTTTATTTTTTTTTTTTTTTTTAGCTTGACCAATAGCACAAGGCAGTGAGAAAATGTATTTGGTTTGTGGAACCATAAAAGGTTAAAATTAGGGATAATCTTCTTTTGATATATTCAACAACATGTTTTAGTATGGAAAATGGTAAGTGAGAGTGGGAAGGAAACAGGGCATTAGGAAAACATTGGAAACTAGTTAGAGAAAGTTAAGCAGGAGAAAAATCAAGCGAAAAATTATTTTTTGCTGACATCTTTAGCACCGGATGGATAGAGATGAAGGTACCAGTTAAGGACAAAGTTGTCAGACTAAAGTGTCTGAAGTGAGAATCTAAATCAATATTTAGACAACTCAGTGAGTGACCTGGATTTCAGAGACACTATGTCACTTCAGCTCACACTGACACAGTATTCATCACCTAAGAGTGTCATTAGATGCCTGAATGTAAGTTGTAACTACAAATGTGAATAATGAAATGCCTGGGGTTTGCCAAAATATTAATAGAGTCTCATCATCATGTTAAAACCAAGTGTTTTTAGACACAATGGCAAGCATACAAAAAGTATAACCCTAATTTCTTACCAACAATTTAAGATGTTTTACAATTAAACATTTCTTAGAAGTCGCATTCCTATCACAAGATGTGCAGAAGCAGAAGTTGCAATAAAAATAAGTTTTTATTCTTTCTAACAAAGTTTTATCCTCTTCGTGATTTTGTTTCCAATTTGATGCTTCAGTTGTATACTGGTTTTGAAAGAGAAAGGTATTTTCTTAGGGATGCTTTTAATTACATATGAACTGATCAGAGAAATTCAAGTACACTAGGCTTTAACACTGCTAAGGAAAGTTAAAGCAGTAAATAAATTAACATATCTTAGGGAATTGCTATTCTCTGAGCAGTGGGACATTGTTAGTGGGAAGCATTGATTTTGTTTGACTTTTGCATGGCACAAAATGAGATTGACCCCAGAAAGCTGTTTTGGAAGTCTTCACAGCCACTGACCACTGTGAATGCAAAATTTCCCACTTTTACCTTAGAAGCAAGTTAAATCTATTTCAGTGATTGATTGTCTTGTCCAAGCAAATAATCATTATCGGTCCTATACAAGTTCACTAGCTTTCTGTTTCCAAAGGGTCTGAGAGGTAACTTCACTGTTTCTATAATGATTAAGTAAGTATGCTTAATTGTTTTTATCATATAAACGATATACAACTTTGTTTTAATCAGTTACCTTGAAAGGTATAGTAATACTTCCTACTGACTTCAGTTGAGCTATACAACCCCACACCAACCCCTTTTCCTCATACATCAATTGATCTTTTGGGTTCATAGGTTTATGTTGCCAGAAAGATACACTGACGAAGAGGGAATCATCACATGGCAGTCTCCTAAAAGTTTGTTGAACCATGTTTATGTTCTGAAGATGTTTATGTCAGGTTATCTATTTGATAGGTAACTTCATCTTTGGGTTTTGTAAAAGGTACCATGGATCTGAATCACTAAGAAAATAAGGGGTTTACATTTCTCTGGGGATATTTTACAAAGAAATTCCAGAGCTCATGGTTTGGGTATAGAAAATAAGAAAAATTTTTAACTAATCTTGAAAAGAGGAAGACAATGTAACAGCAATACACAAGTAGGAAAACGCATTGATCCTGCCTGCTAGACTAATCTCCTGTCTTGCTTAGATGTGCACTGTCAGCTTAGTCAGTTTAGGCAACTGTTTGCTTCTTTCGTTCTAAGCAGCTGTCCGTGTGAATTAGTTGATAATAAACAACAGAAAGGCTTCTGTTTGGGAGAGTGTTAGCTGAGGAGGACAGTCTAGTGAATGTGTGTGGTAGCAGTAGAGATCATCAGGAACATATCTCTACAGATATTTTGTGCACTGCTTTAGTAGTTTTAGTTTTTGGTTTTAAATAGTTTTTGTTATTATATTAGCAAGACCAAAATGATGCAAAAATACTTTCCCTAGTGCATGCTTTAGAACTGCCAGAACAGCCGTTTAGTGGAGCAAGGCAATTTCTCTCTCAAGAGACTGAACTCTGTTTCTCTGTAGATCTCCCAACCCTAGAGGCCCAGAAAGTGAGAGACCAGATGGTCCTATGTTTGTTTAGTGCCTTTTTCACCAGGTGTAAACAAGGGCCCGGTTCCACTTATGTCTGCATCTTAAAAGCTTTCTGGGAACTGTGGCTTAACCAATGCATTGAACTCCTTGTGCCCTGTGCCTTCTTGGAGTGCAGAAAGTTCTTGCTGTTGTGTGCTCCCTGCACTGACAGTAGCTCCCCAGCAGTTCACAAAGCAGCTTTCTTTCCATATACAGCCTTGAATTCCTTCCAAAAACCTGCAAAGGAGGTGGCAATGACTGTGACAGCAATGTTGGTTGGTGACAGCCAGGATGGGACCACCTTTGTCAGTTTATAACACCCTGTAGGAAACACTAAAGCATAATTCTCAGCCACCACACCCTTGGGGATATATTCACCCAAGAGCAAAAAGTCAGAAGGCCCCAGTATTGTAACTAATTCTCTGTTCCATCCAGCTCTTTAGAGACAAAATATGAAAATACTCTCCAAGCTGTAGCTCAGCTCTGTAATAGGGGCCCAAACCAGCACGATCAAGTGAGCATTCAGAAAATATTGAGGAAAAATTACCAATAAAACCAACCAACCAAATAAATAATAAATAACACCCCAAACAAACAAATAAGAAAGCCCACCACAAAATAAACAAAAAAATCCCCACCACAACTAACCAACCAAACAAAAATTCTGGAACAGGTTTGAAAGGGCTGACATGACATGGATTGCAGACTAGAGGAAAAAATGACAGCGAGATTTATTATATAGAGAAAGGGCCAGGGAGGGCAAAAGCACTGGCACTAGGTGTACTTTGTGTTCAAAAATACTTGGGCAATATTAACAGACAGGTTCAGATGTTGGTCCCATTATCTTTTAGCTGTTGAAACCGTATGCACAATGTGCTTCTGTGTACTGTCATAAGTCAGCTAAAACACGTGTAAACATATGCTACGTCAGTCATTAAGGAGAAGGGTATAATTACACTTTTAAAAGTGGCAAAGCATTTTGAAAGTAGCATATAATTTTTCAGAGTGGGAACCTTTATGAAATATATCTTTCCCTGAGTGTTTATACAGCCTGACATCTCTGGGTTTTTTTCAGATCAAGAGCCCCACTGTGAACAAGAAGGCTTCAGACAAAGAAGGCAATTTGTTCTTTAGGTGCCATTTCAGTGAAAGGGAGAGGCAGCAAGAGAGAGGGGGAGAAAGAGTGAGAAGAGAGAGAAGAAGGGCACATCGTGTTACTGAACACAGTTCAGAAATAGACAGGATCTGGCAAAATTACCCTGGAAGGACTGTTAGAGGTGCCTAGTTGTCAGAGTGCTGCTAGATTAAAATCTTATCTTTCATCTTTGATAGAGTCAAAGAAGGGTATAAAGTCTTACTTTTAATCAAATTAAACAAGCTCACTGCTCACTTGGAAGCAATTGGATCATGTAGTCATAGTGGGAAAGAGGCAGAGCACGAAGATGCCAAGATCCTGCCAAATGCTCATTTCCTTCCTTTAGTAAAACCTTTACATGTGAGAGATATGCAGAGCTGGCCTTAATAAATTTCAAAATCTGAATACCTTCCCTCAATTAATTTTGTCATTTCTATTAGGTAGTTTTCAAAAATGTTGGCTTAAATGCTTTAAATTTGAAAGAACCAAAGACTGTAGATTATTCTACCTACTAAATCCAGATGAGCCATCAGGCTATTTTGACTTAGCAGGTTCCCACCCATGAGCTGAGCCATGATAATAATTTCTTCACTTATGTAATACTTTCAATGACTACTACACAGTAAGATCTCAACCCACAGTAACAGAGAAAAAGTAACATTTCCTAGTACTTGCAAGAGACCAAACCCATATACAAAGTGCCTCATTCAGCTGACATACATATGAAAGAGGGTTGAGGAGATTATAAGATTACTATCAGCGAACACAAACAATGCTAGGATGAATCCCAAATGCTCCTTCTCCTTCTGAAAAGTTATGTTTGCCTCAACAGTTTAGTATATAGAAGAAAGAAAATAATTGTTCAATATATGTTTTGTGAAAATATGGTGACCCACATCTCTTCCTCACCATCCATGTCGCTAAAAGTTCTGCTTCAGGTTAATTTATGTCTGCCTGCACAAGCAATGAAATCTCTATAGCAGACTTGTAAGAGTAAAAATAGAATAAATATATAGAAAGTAACCTTGACTTACAGTAAAAGAAATACCAACAACAAAACCGACTTTGAAAGTTAGGAGGTATCTGAAAGTATTAAGATATTTATGCTTCATTGTGAAGTGTGACGAGAGTTCCCTAAACTTGGGTCCACAAAGCTTTCTTAACACTAGTTATTTGCCAAGCCGAACACAAAGACAGCTATCACTGCAATTCTGTAAAACTCTCCAGAGAGACCATCCAGTTTTCAATGTCAGTTCTCTTCCTGAAAATTTCAGCTGTGTTGGAGGTTGAGGGCTGGGGAATTTGACAATCTGTGACACAGGGAACTCATTTTACCATCTCATTTTTATTTCTTTCCTTGAATTCTTGCAAATAGTCTGATTTTTGAGAACATTTTTCCATAGTGCTAGAAGAATTTCCTCAGATTTCCAAGACAGTAGTTTAAGCCAAAGTATAGAAAGTCAAGTTATAAACAACATTGTTTTTAATGTCATGTAAAATAATTTCAAGGTAAGCTTATATTCACCACACATATGTTTCAACTATGTTAACTCTTGTTCAATTTATTTCTCCATCATACCCCTTTGAATTTATATCATATTCTCCTTATAGTAATTTTGGGCTTTAGTTTTCTCTTGCTTTATGCCAAAGACTCACTCAGCATGGGACACATGCATATTGAAATGTGTTGAGGTTTTTATTGCATTGTATAGGCCAATGAATTGGATCAGAGATAAAAAGAAGACTGTGTAGAAAGAATAATGCAAATTTCGGTTTTGTCAGGGGAGAAACTAGTATTTTCATACATAAAACCTGTAACTCTCTAATCCACACCATCTCTTACTATTCAGTATGCAGGCCTGAGTCCAATAAAAATGCTGCACACGTGCTTAAATTCAATCCTGATGATTTATCCCACCGAATTTAGCTACATTATTCCTACAATCTCTGGCAGATTAGGAATTTCTGTCACAGCAGCATTCAAAGGTCCCAGTCAAAACAAGACTGAGCAGTAGGAAAGTAGTCACTTGCATGTTTCTTCTGATCATCTATTTGAAAAAAACAATTTTAAAAAACCCTGCAGACAACAAGAGAAGTCCTAGACACCCTCATGCTGGGAGTGAGATTGAAAAACAGAGGGATATAGTCTGACAGATAATTTCTTAAGACTGGGTTGGACAATAGCATTGTAATGTGCATTGGACAGGAGGCTGCAACTGATTTTTCTTAAAATGGCTTTTTACTCTGTCCTTACTAAACTGCACCTGTTGATTTTTATCGGTATTATTGATCCTGCCATAGACAAAGCCAAAAATGTTGTAGATACTGAGAACAAATTAACAGAAGCTTATATGCCTGAATAGAGATTTTTTTCCTCCAGTTATCACCATCAGTACAAATTTACCACATTACTTCCACTGTCATGGAGTACACAAGTTGCTGCTGTATGCAATATAGTTTATAAGCTTGTTAGTCTTTAGTTTCTTAGCATAACTAAATCCAGTTTTATTACTACAAGAAAAAAAATTAATTTAAGTGGTTATTAGTAGCAGAAAGTAATTTTAAATTTAGAATCTGGGGAGCTGGACTCAGTGACCCTTATAGTTGCTTTCCAACTTGAGATATTCAATGATTCTATAATCTTAATTTTCTAATTACCTTCATTTCAATGAGGATCAAATGATTGGTTTACAAAATTTCAAATATTTTTATTGTTTTTGATATTTCCATTTGTAACAAATAATTTTGTGTTGAATGTTGTTTGAGAGAGTGTTCTTCATGACAAGTCAAAGACCCCAAGTCAAGGTGATTTTTTGATCATTTAGTCATCTTTATAAAGTAGCTGAACTTACAAAAAGTAATGTAGTGATAAGGTTAAGTAGTACCATCTAAACTTTTAAACTAAATAGTTTTTACTTCTCTAAGCTCTGGTTACTTGCCATGAAACTACACCAAACTTTTCCTAGATCATGATTTATTTGCCATTGGAAAAATTTGTCTACAGACATGCTGCCAGAAGGAACCAAAGTTTGAAGCTAATCTCTGGATCTGTGTGAGAAGGTCATTTTTGTGACCTTTTATTATTCAACTTGGCAACATTCAATAATGTAACAATATCCACCATCATTATTTAATGGTTGGTGTAGATGATGGGATCTATCTTAAAAGAGATCTGTAATTAAAAAGATCACGGCATGAAATTCTAAGCTTAAGCAACTGTTTTAATCAGTTTAATTATAATACATGAAAGGAATTTACTTGCTCAGATGAGAGAGTTATGTACGGCCTTTTTATCCAGGATTTTAAAAATTCTCTTAGGCTAAAATATGTGTTTCCTAAGTGTTCTGGCTCATTTTCAGAAAAGCAGCCTGTCCTTAACAGGGCAAACTAGCAGTGGCAGCTGCCTCACACTGGTGAAGCAACAGCATTGATCTGAAAAATGACTAAGTAGAGAAGGGATTCTAAAGAACAGTTATGTAGCCACATTGGAACTAAAAAATCAGAGCAAATTGTTCAATTTCCCTACCTGAGTTCCTCAGTTGTAACTAGCTTTGGAGCATCACTTCAGCACCTGCAGTATTGTAACACAGTGCATATTAAATGGTATGATGAACACCTAGCATGCTCTTTTATTTCTTATCTCCTCCTCAGAATGAAAATTGTATGTGCATTATCTTGTAATTTCTTCTATGTTTGGGTTTGGGTTTGTGCTTCTAAATTTCAAACATTAAGAGGTAGAAGCCCTACTCTCATCTCCTCTCCAACCAACGTTTTTGACTCCTCTTCACCGCTGCCCCTGCCTAACACAGACTGGGCTGGAGATTTATACAACAGTAAAACTAAAGGTCATGGGTCAGGGATTTACATTACAGGGATTTGCACGTTCAAAGATCATTATTCTTCATGTTATAGCTTGTTACTGAGGCATTGCAGCAATGGCCTACCCAGCTGCTGCTGTTATTCTGGAAAGGAAGGGAAGAGAGAGCAAGCAGTGCCTCTCAAGGGCACAGTTAGAATTTCCATTCCTCGAGCAATGGACTGGTCACACGCTGCTCTCCAGAAGAGGCATCTCCTCTCCAGACCCAGAGACAAAATGTGAGGCTGCCCACAGAGTGTCTATGAGAAGTTAAAAGGAAGTATCTTTGCATATATTTTCTAATGTTTGGATCTTCCTTTTGCTACTTGAGCAGAGTCAAAAGCAGAGCAAACCGTTTCTCTGTCTGTTGTGCATTACTCTACTTACCACTTCTCTTTGTCAGAAGGGTGTTGATCCAAGTCTCATGAATATACTAAATCAAAACACAATATCACAAAAGTAGCCCAATCACAAAAGCCAAGAAAATTGTTCTGCTAAAGCATTAGTTTTAAACCAGCTTGCCTTACAGAGGAAACGCCATGCAGGATTCACCAGTGGTGCCTGAATTATCATCGTTTTCTCCTTTCTTTGCTTTCTATTCTTCATAATACAACCTATATAATTGAAAATACAAAGCAAAAAAAGGAATGCTGGAGACTTCAAAGCTGTTATTAGCAATGCTTAAAGAGGTAGATGTTATGGTTTTTTTCAAGCCAGGAAGTACAAACTGTGAAAAGAGCCCCATAGTGGGGAGGGTGTTGCCTCTTGGGCATGGGAGATCCTCAATATTTGAATAAGCCGTAATTAGTTCGTCTCCAGCAGACAGTAGGAGGGAGGTGAGTCCAAAGTTTTCTCTCACACTGTACCAAATGTCATGTGGACTCTTAACAGGCAGTAGGCAGTAACTCCCCAAGTTCCTATAATCAGCTTTTGGAGTCTTGGCTAAAGACCAAAAAGGATCTCTGACTTAGCTCTTTATTCTACATTTAGTGCTGGAAACATAGACACAGGACAGTGGAAAAGCCTTCCTGCTATACCGTTATGGATCTTGCTAACATGAGCAATTATACCAACTAATGTCTCTCAGAGATTATAAAATACCTGTTTTAAAACTTCTAAGGGTCCTCTCTCTTACTGCTCTGTCTCAAACACCGCAAACTACCTTCAGCATGTAAATACATTGTAAAACTGCTGCAAGTTAAAAAACAGCAATCAATAAACCAGAGAATACATAACTAAAACATTTCTGACTGCATTTTTCTGCTGGAAAGCATATTTTTTTTAATCTTTTCCTGAATGGCGTTTTGCACTCTGCTGGCCATTGCCATAGCCACCTTCCCTAGCTGTTGCAGTCTGATTTTATTTTAAGGGCATGGATGGTCACATCAAGAAATAAAAACAAGTCCCCTTTGCATACATGTTGCCTTGTATGAAGTCACAAACCTACTTCTTCCTGTAATGGAATCATCTCATCTGACATTATTTGCTTTCTGTCCCAAATGGTGATTCTGCTGTCTCTCACTCACATGGTGAGTCACTGCTATTCTCTCCACTGATGGGGTGTTCCAGTTTCATAACGGTCCTTGAGACCTCCCCAGTACTGTTCAAAATGCCTGTTAATCCCAAGTAGGGGAAGATAGATTTTTGAAGGTGCAAGATTCCAATGCAAAGTGTTTGCAATTCAAGTCTTACTGGAGGCAGACATGCTATTATTTAGTTGGTGGCTCTTCTGTTTGATTCTGTGTGTGCCTAGAGGCAGATTTTTAATATCCGTTCTTCTTACTATACATGAATGTCAATAATATGCATTTCATTTAACCCCAAGGAGTCATTTAAACCTCTAGGGTGAATTTACATTTATGCATGTTTTCTGTGAAATGTATACTATTTATCCAGGGCATCAGGAGAGCCATTCTGGAGGAACCAGAAAACTGTACATGTGTATGCACGGTAGGTTGACACAGAAACAGGAAGGCACAGGCAGGATAGAAAGGGCAACCTAAAAGTTGTAACTTTCTGTTTTGTCTGTGTCTTCTCTGCCCTGGAAATCATCCACTAAGTGAAACTTGGTGGTTTTCAAATAGTTTTTTCAGCTTCTACATAGTTCTTGCAGTGGATATTCACTCTAGAATATTTTGACCGTTCTCCATCCCAAATCACTCATTTGGAGAAGTTGCGAATTACACTGTTCCATCTCCTATGATCAGCTCAACAGTCCAAAATAAAACCTAGGAATCATCATCACTTTCAGCTGTTGCTTCACATAAACCTCTCCAATCTGAGTAGAAGGCATATAAGGATATTGAAGGAGGAACTATAAAACATGGAGGATCTATAGATCAGGAGGATCTGTAAATCAGCCAAAGATGTGTTAGAATGATGCACAGAAAATTGACCATTAAATTATGCGTTTGGCTGGGTTTAACACTTCCCAAAAAGAAAACACTTTGGTAAAAAATATAGCAAGGATGAAGCATACTTAATCTATGCTGACTGAGCATTAAAATACATTTGCTGCACTGAGAAGTTTGGGAAAATTCAGTTTTAACTTCAACCTAAAACAACTTTTAAATTTTTTAACTTTGGGATTATCAAATCCAGAATATTCCGTAATTCCTTGTCTGTACATTGAACAGATTCCTACTGGGAGATACATCTGCTTCCCAGAATAAAAGTAATACAAAGCTTGTGAAAATTTACGTGAACACAGAGGAATCAAGATTCAACAGTGCAGCAAAAACTGTTTAGGACAGCTCAATGAGTTTCTAGTCACTGGGTAGAAATAAATGAAGACCCAGTATCTGAAGCCTGTTCCTATGTTTTCTAGGCCTTTGCTATGAAACAGAGCCCTGCTCCTGCCCAAGGTACACAATATGAGACCTTCTTTCCTCTGCAGCTGGTGATGGAAGCTGCAGAGGAGCCCTGCCCTAAGTGACGGCTTCTACCCCGGCCAGTTCCTGTCAGTCGCTGGCTGCGCCTGCAGGTCACCCCTGTGCTGCTACAGGAGCCTTACACAAGAGAGCTGCGAGCTAAGGCTGGGCACCAATGAGACACTGTGGAACTTGGAACCTGCTGCACCGAGTCCTAGATTCAGTTGTTCCCTTCATATTCCCTTCATATTGTTCCTAACAGCTGAAATTCTCTGCAAAGATTTGCTCTTAATTGCTAACAAATACGTCAGCGCCTGTGATCTTCCCTGATCACATTTTCATGTCCAAGTTATGATACTGTAAGAACGTAACTTTAGGAGTTCTGACATGTATCTTTAAAGTATGTAACACTGACACAGTAATTTTTTAGGTATTATTTATTAATTTTTATTAAAACATAATAAACATTGCTGAAGTCACAGTGTATTTTTAAAAGCAAAATACTGTTTTGAAAGCTGTCTCAAATGTCAAATAGAATGCATTTTGCATTAGTTCTGTATAAATTTTTATTGAATTCAAACTTTTAAATAAATCTTCCTGTATTTAATGCCTCTTATCAAAGCACAAAAACCCATTATCTGATTATAGGAAGAACCTCAGAACTCACCATCTTCAAATTTAATGGACTCCTGATGATTTCTTTCCTACCTCAACTGTTTTTAAAGCATTTTACTATATTTTATACATCATAAATGCATTCCATTCTTGGCTTAGCAATTCACCTAATGGACAATGGATACAAAAAAGCTCTAGCTCCAGGGACATTAAATTGGTTCTAAACTCTGAAAATTACAGCTTTTACAGAAAGAAGAAAATACTAAAAACATATCTAATGCAACACTGCATCTCATTTTCTGCTACCTTCACAATCTGTCTAAAAGCTCCTAAATTTCTTAATAACACAATATCTTAAAATTGCATTCCTTTATATTTAGATCTCTAAAACATTTTACAACCCCAAGGAAATCCATCAGCAAATGGAAAATAACATTCTTGGCATTCCAACTGTTGGGAACCCAGAAACCACTGCACTGTACAAGAAAAATGCTGTATTTTATATCTGACCATGGTCAAAGCTGAGTTCTTCAGAGAAAAACAGTCAGTCTCTGATAATGAACCTAATTCTACATCTCACTTTGGGTAAGCAGTGGTACAATAACAGTAGGTAACACATGACACACAACTACATTGCAGAGAAAACCCTAGTGTAAAGACCTTTAAAGCCCTTAATCTGAATTTTAAGTCTTTCCCTTGGATCCTCTGCTTTAGGACTTTTCTGCAGCCAGCAATACTACAGATTTTAGAACACGGAATCACAGAACCACTACGTTGGAAGAGACCTCCAAGATCATCTAGTCCAACCCAGCTCTAACACCTCAACTAGATCATGGCACCAAGTGGCACATTCAGTCTTTTTATAAACACATCCAGGGATGCTGACTGCACCATCTCCCCAGGCACATCATTCCAGTGCTTTATCATTCTTTCCATAAAAAGCTTTTTTTCTGGTATCCAACCTAAATTTCCCTTGGCACAACTTAAGACTGTGTCAGCTCATTCTGTCAGGTGCTGCCTGGAGAGAGAGATCAACCCCCACCTGACTACAGCCACCCTTCAGGAAGTTGTAGAGAGTGGTAAGGTCACCCCTGAGTCTCCCTTTCTCCAGCCTGAACAACCTCAGCTCCCTCAGCCGTTCCTCACATGAAGCCGCGGGGGCTCCGGGAGACGGTCTTCTCCCGTCTGCTTCGGCTAGCCCGCGCTGCCACCACTCCGCTCCTGCCGGGTCCTTTTAGCAGCAGTGTGACTATGGCAAAGGAACGATGAAAGAAGGACTTTGCAGGAGTTTATCAATGAGGTTTATTGGAATCCCCGAGCAGGAAACAAGGTCACCTTAGACAGTCTCCCTAGGCAAAGAGGTTATTGCCCCGAAACTGTTGATGTAATACCAACGGCGGGGGGGAGGGGGGGGAACAGGGGAAAGGAACCAATCAGAGACTCACTCCAGGCGTGAGAGACAGGAGAGGGGACAAATCCCCTGGGGAGGGGGCGGACCCCCCCGACATCTCGGCCAATCACTTGACGCGCTCCCCAGAACTTTCCAGAGGCAGGGGGGAGACTGCGTCCGGATTGACAGATCTCAGAGGCAGGGGGAACAGAGATTGACATAGAACAGAACAGGGGATAGATACAGTCGTGGGATAGACCAAACTGGGAAATAAACCGGGGTACACAGAACAAACCATTAACAATTAAAAGGCAAATAAAATTATGCACCACTACACTCACAAGGTTTGTGTTCCAAGCCCCTCACCAGCTTCGTTGTCTCCTCTGGATAAACTCAAGTGTCCTTCCTTGAACTGAGGGGCCAGAGCTCGACACAGCACTCAAGGGGTGGCCTCACCGGTGCTGAGTACAGGGGAAGAATGACCTCCCTGCTCCTGCTGGCCACACTATTCCTGATCCAGGCCAGGTGCCATTGGCCTTCTTGGCCATCTGGGCACACTGCTGGCTCCTGTTCAGCTGCTGTCACCAGTGCCCCCAGGTCCCTTTCTGCCTGGGCACTGTCCAGCCACACTGTCCGCAGCCTAGAACATTGCAGGCGGTTATTGTGGCCAAAGTGCAGGACTCGGCATTTGGACTTACTAAACTGCATCTTACCGGGCTCTTCCCATCCATTCAACCATTCCAGATCTCTCTTCAGAGCCCTCCTACCTTCCAACAGATCGACACATGCCCCAGCTTAGTGTTGTCTGCAAATTTACTCAAGATAAAAGATAAAAGACTTAATATCCTCATCAGATGGCAGTACTCTAACTGTTGCTTTCTTTCCCACCTCTCAACGTTGTAAAATCATCTCTTTGACCTTACACAGCTTGAGAACACAGCAAGCCATAGAGAGAAATGAAAAACAGATTTTACTTTTCCATTAAATTGTATTGCTGTAGAAAAACCACACACTGAAATGGGGATCCTTTCAAATTATGAAAAAATAGTTCTTCAGTTGTCTACTACCAGGGAGTTTTTCAACTTAACAGGATGGGGTTTTTTAAAGTATTGTTTATTCTGCGTATATATATGATATACCTAGATATAGTTACATAGGTACATATTAACTTCATGTTCACTTATAATTTCACTTATATTATCACTTTTGTTCTGGTAATACAAAAAAAAAAAAAAATAAAGGTAAATGTACAGGCTATTCCATGCAATTCATCATGATATTCATCATTCATACATCTTCCCTTACAGTAAGAACTTCACTTCATGTTACAGTGTCAGGAATACACAGGTTGGACAGGATCTAGAGGTTTTTCAGTTCAGCCTTCTTCACAGTATGATGTCAGCACTGAATTTAGAAGAGATGGCTTAGGGCTGTTTCTAGTCACATCCCTCAAAACTCCAAGGAAAAGAAGGCCCTTGTACAACCTGCTTCAGTGTCCATTTAATTCTATAAACCCACTTAGAACCAAAAATTCTTAATCTTTTTCTATGTCAAGACTGGTGTAGGTCTAAGCATGACAGTTGACTTTCCTGTTTTTTCTGCTATGTTTTTGTAAAATCAGATTGCCAAACATGTTTTCTAGGTTAGTAATATGGAAAACTAAGCACACAGTAAGAGAATTGTTATCAAACCTTGCTGGCAGAAACGGAAGCAAGATTTCCCATATTTGTATGCCTCTATTTCTAAACCTTAATCTGAATGAGGATTTTTCTCCCAAACAGTTTATGAAAATACAGCTTTAAGTCATTTTATTTCCTGATACACACATATTTAGGATTCAGGTATCCGGGCTTGGATTGGGTTCAACAATGTCTGTGTTCAACTTTCAGCTTTGCAGTTTGTGGTTATAAATTGCAGTTATCAGGCTATTTCCTTAGCATAGGGGAAGTTTTTAAAAAGGAATTATGACTCCCCAACTTTCCACAGCAGATAATTAGTGTGGCAAAATAAATAAGATGCATGAGATAAAAGTATGCATGGTAGGAAGAACAACATGCTTAGACACATTTAGACACAACATGCTTAGACACATCCTAGAAACATTTAGTCCAAACTGTAGACTCCATTGCTACTACTTTCCTCTGTAAAAAGTCTGAAAGAAAAAAGGAAAAACAACTGAATATAGGTAAAAGACTTAGACACACAGCTTACCATCGAAGCACTGAAAATTAATCTGGAGTACATGGAGAAAGGTGGAACGGGAGAAGAAAAGGAAGACAAGACAGAAAAATTATAAAGAAAGGAGAAGCAAAGGAAGAAAGGAGGGGGGAGAAAGAGAGCAAGTGAAAAGAGCTAAGAGAAGGAAGACTTTCTTTTGTCTTAGAATTTTGTTAAAGAAGAGGTATTCTCTGCCTCTTCCATAGTTTTACTTTCTACTGTCATATGATCTATAACAACTCTGATAGTCTTCAAATTTTCAGTCATGTATGTTTTTAGTTCTTAATTTCATGAGGTCATTTTCATTGACTTCCTTACTACTGACCTGTTATTTTACTAGATTTGGAAGGATAATTTACATTGCCTTCTATTGCCTTACTGATTTCTGTCCTCTTTGCTCCCATATCGCCCGAGCAAAAGAATTTCAGTCCCAATTCTAGTTATTGGATACATGAAATAATTTCACTTGTATTGCTATTATTCCTACATGAATTGTCTTTTTTGCTGTGTCTTTCCCAGCCCATAGTTTAATCCTTTTTAACAGTCATTAAAGTATGTTTCTGTCACAATCTGGTCTGATGGTCAAGGTGCTGGGACCTTCCTTGTCAGAAGTGTCTTTAAAAAGATGCCCTGTGTAACATGGGGACAGGAACTCTCAGGCACAGAGTGACTGAGGCACAGAGTGACTAGCTCTTTTGTGAGGCTGCCTGAGCAGCAGATCCACACTTGCCATCTCGGGTGACACAGGAATAAAACAGAGAGACGGGGTCTTCTCTCCTTCAAAGGTCTTCTCTATTCCAGGACATCCAAAGGGTAAGTACCAAATAGCTCAAGGGGACGGGGACTATATAGGGTAGTCAGGGGGTGGGGTTTTACAACTTGGCCAATGGGGAAAGGAATTGGAAAGGGACCAGTCAGGGAGAGGATCCAAAAAGAACCAATCAGGAGGGGCAAAATCAAGGAACTGGAGAACTAAGCAGTAACAAGTAACAAATTAACATAACATTGGAAAGGCTCATGGTTTTTACACACTTGTGTCACCATGAGCCAAGAGAAGTCCAGGGAGACTTCCCAGGGGGACATCACTGCACCCTGAACTAGCCTAAAGGCTACACACTCTCCATGGGAGTGAAACGTTCTTTGTGGATGGTCAAGGGATCACCATATATTTCCTTCTGATTATGGCAGAGACTACTACTTACGTAATAGATTCTTCTGTCCTCCAAAGAGTCTCTTGCTTCTGGAAAACTCAGTTTTTTTCTTATTTGACCAACCTTTTTAAGCATGCACAGACACTTCTGATTTCATCTGAAGGGCCGATGTCAACACCTCTACCACAAGCACTGAATCTATCAAGCCAGGTGATCTTTGAGCTGCTTTGCAGGGAAAGGTAAACTACCTATTGGTTTGTCTGTTTTGTCAGTTTCCCTTAGAATTTTATGCTATCAGTGTTGGGTCCCACTGCAGGATTCAATAACCCAGAAAATAACCTCTTCCAGATTTTCCCTGATGGCAATAACAGTGCTTTGCCTTGCACAGAGAGAAAGCAGCTCTCACGGGTTCTGCTGCAAGCTTTCTTTTTAGAAATCATAGAAATGTAGAATAGCTTTGGTTGAAAGGGACATAACAACCATCTTTTTCCAATCCCTCTGACATGGGCAGGGATGTAACCACTATATTAGATTGCCCAGAGCCCCATCCAACTTGGACTTGAACACATCCAGGGATGGGACATCCATAACCCTCCTGAGCAACCTGTTCCGGTTCCTCACCATCTTCACAGTAAAGAATTCCTTCCTATAATCTAACCTAATCTACTCTAAATCAAACAATATCAAATAATTGTTTGATTTACATTTTCCCAGCTTCGCAAATACAGACACAAAAGGTGTTACAGAGAATAAATTTCTCATGGATTTATAGGTCTTGAGATTTTTATTCAATGTCACCTACAGTCAGTGAACTTCTGCCCCACATTATGGCACAATCTAAGATGGTCTCTTTTCAAGTATAGAAAGTTCAAAAAATGGGGTATCTATTTTCAATTACTGTTTTGATAAAGAAAAGTAGCTTATATTGGACACTGTTTAAATAAAATTTACAATATCGCATTAAGGAAATAAAATTGTGCAAAAAGTACAGATAATTTAGTATTATGGAGAATGTAGTTAAACTATGGAATTAATCAAAATCTAGCAACAATTTGAGGGATATACAGCAATTTTGTCTGTGTAGATTGTCAGTTTCTGAGTCATGTTTTCAGCTATTTCATTGGAACTATTGGTCCCAATTTGAAAGTTTCTTTAATTTTCAGTTCCGTTAGAAGTCTTAGAAGTATTACCTATTTTAATTGTTGCAAATCTCCTATAGCAACTATCAGAACCAAAAGAACTTTCTAAGATTGGACTTTGTAGATTGTTTTTTACTCATACTGTATATGGATGCTGACTAGGAAACCAATTTTCCTGAACCTTATCCATCTGTCTTGCTGTCTCTTCATAGTAAAACTGTAATGTTTTGGAAGATTCAATGTTTAGCAGATGAAGAGTGACTTATAAAGATTAGCTAAGGAATGAAACAGTGCTAAGTCGTGCCAAGATTAAAGAATTCTGGGGATTCAAAAAAAGCTGCATGCTTTTCAGCAAAAATGCACATTTCAGGACATACTTGGATTGATTCTTTGTTAATTTGTTTCTGTCTTTTTTCTTTTTTCTTCTTTTTTTTTTTAAATTAGAGACAGGTCTGATCACATCATGGCAAACTTTCTAGACAGCTGAAAAAACTCAGAATATAAAGGAAACAGGATGAAGCAAAAATTATTGCAGGATAGGCAGTATAATCTGTAGGTGACAGCACAGCAGAGGGCTACAATTTAAGTCTTCTACATTAAGGTTCTTATCTTTCAGATGATCTTGAGTCAGCTAATACATCACACATTTTCAAATATAAGCATGTATTTTACTTGTAAGGTTATGGGGGTTTGTATACAGTAATTAAATGATCACATAAATCAGTATCCCCTTTTAAATTCCTCTCAAACCAAGCATAGGAAAATACATTACTATTCAGGATATGTGTTGTTACTGACACAATTTCTGAGTCAAAGAAAGATTTTAAAGAATTTCAGCTGAAAAATGGATATTAAAATGACATTTAATACAATCTATCTACCTGAAAAGTATGTTGCAGATTTTTAAAGATGACCATTAACAAAACACTTGGAAATTTTTAGATGGGGCTTGGCTATAGTAAAGCAAGATATTTGACTAATAGTCCAGTTTAAACAGTTAAAAATAAAGAGTAAAGAGCAAATAGGTAAATCAAAGTACTTTCATAAATTAGTGACCATTCTGACAAGGGTTAAATACAGTATTCAACCAGAAAACTGAAGGCTCGAAAGATCTTATTGCAAAAGATATTTGAAAAAAAATATATTAAATGTGTTTTACTAATATTTACATGAACACATGAAACTGTGCATGATATTACTATGCATTTGCACTTATGTTAGTTTATTTGGAAAGCACACTGTGGATACTGTAAGGGAATATTTTTTTAATTTATTTTTTGAAGGTGGGGAGTCAAACCTTCAGAGCAATGAAGAAACTGATAATAATTATTTCCATTGCGTGAAAATATACTGAGGTTCACCATCTTTATCTCATGCCCACTTTTAAAGAGGGGTCAATGCACTAGCATGTGAAAATGTGCAGATTTAATTTCTTGGGAGGCTGGGAACTGGGAAATCTCAGCGGCTATATTGGCTTCATGAGCAGCCACAAGAATATTGCAAATTTTTACAATTAATATCACATAAAAGAAATAAGGAATAATTCCAGATCAGTTTTAGTGTTTTAAGTGTTTTGCTTGTCCCTTTCCTGTGCAGGTGGAGGTAACACTTTGGCAAATGCAATGCATATCAGAACACAGTGCAGTAAAAAGACGGAAAAGCCTATTCTGAAAATAAAGTGATAAAAGTTTCTTTTGAAGCAGCCTTCTGGATACCATTCTGGCCAATTCTAAAATGTGTTATAGAATAGGTGTAGCTAATTTCACAGACAGAATGTGTTCAAGAAGTGGATTAAAATGTTCCTGAAAATTCCATCCAAAAATGTAGTGGACAGAAAAATGTGAACAATCTATATCACTACTTAAATATATATATTGGCCTATGTGTAACTTAGTGTCATTATTTATTAGTGAGGCGGTTGAGAAAAATCATACTTCTTGTCTTTACTGTGCACATGTTCTTTGCTCTCTGTTCTCCTATGTTTTTATTCTTGTGACATGATTCTAAAATTGTATGGTTCCCCAGCTTTGGCTGCTGTGGAACAAAACTGATAGCTGCCTTGGTGACATTCATCCTATGGCAAGGAGCTATTTTTAAGCAACAGAGCCCAGCACCCAAATGCACATGGGATATCAAACATCAGGGACAGAAATAACAAACACTCAATCATTAATTAATCCCTCTAAACTAGCATCTGTTTTGAATCCTTGGTTACTCAGCACACTATTGGCGTGCTTCTAAACAAATGTCAGTTTAGGCTACAAAAGCATATGACAACAGCAGAGGAGCATTCTTGCAGCCTCCTGTATATTCTTTTCCCCCAAAATGAAGTGGTACAGCTAGGCCGAGTGTTCCTTCTGTGTTTCCTGTTCATTAACAAAATGTACAAATATGCATTCACACCCAGAACAGTACGGTAGTTTAGGACCTTCCCTCTATTTGGGGAGCACAAGATCGTCAGGAAGTTTCAGATGGGTGGAAAGTATGGACCTGAAGAGGGAAATAGCATGATCTAAAAAAGGAATGGTATTTGTCAAAGCACACAGACTTGCTTAAAAAGACATGGTGAAAAACTTCAGAATGATTTACAATATTTTCCTTTTAAATAATTGAAATAGAAAAATGTGTCTATGTCCAGGGAAAAAACCCACTTGAAAATGAAGTCAACACAGAAAGAGTGGGGGTTTTTTAGTGTCTCACCTTGCTTGTCTTGTTTCCATTCCGTTCCAAAGGCTGAAAGAAAATTGGCAGTGTGTTTTGGTTCAAAGGAAAAAGCCAAGTGAAGGTCATAGCTACCATTATTTCAGTAAGTTTTCAGGCAAATAAACATGGTAAGCAGTGCATCAACTAGTGGAACCAAAATATGTCCCAGAAAATCCTAAGGTAAATTCTCAGGTAATCTATATTTCTACCTTCTGCAGCAATATAAAGAAATTGTCATTATTAATAAACTGAGCTTCCTTCAATTCATAGAATCCATGCTTTTTTGTACTGCTGAACAGATGTCATGAAAATGCAGGTGGGATACTCTAAGCAGAGCATGTGTTTCTGCCGAAGATGGAGTCAAAGTTATGCAAATCTACCCAGGCAGCAAATACAGAAAGGCTTGTGACTGGAAAATGGTGAAAAAGGCCATGTAATGATCAGATGAGCCAACGTACTACAGCTTGCAGACACTGGGAAGTTTTCCTCACACTTTACACCTAGGGACACACTGGCAGATTTCTTGTCTACGGGAGGTCACCAGTAAATCTCATTTTACTAAGTGCATCCTGAGGGCTTGCCTGTGACATACAGAGCATAGCCAAGTTACAGGGAATATGACAAAATGGTGAAAAAGCTTTCCTCTTTTTCCTCTGGTTGCTCAGCTTTTGGAGAGCTTGTGTTTCTTATTGGACTTATGACCCTGACACCTGTTTCAGCTTTTCCTCTATCTTCCCTCTTCCCTACTGCAATTCATCAAGGAGCAACTCATCCTCTTCCCCATGATGTCCATGTCACATCTCAGAATTTCCTCCTAATTTATTCAGTCAGGCCTTGTAATCTTTCTTCATTTCTCTCCCCTTATTCCTTTTAACATTTCCATTTTACATTTTATGTGGAGCGTCTTACAGCTGCTCCAGCCCATCTTTCTTGTCTCTCAGTCACATATGCATCTTTAAAGTACAGAGGCAGATTTCAAGCAAAAAGGTCTTTGTCCTCTCCTTCAAGCTTTGAATCAAGCACATTCAGCTCAAATTTTTCATGACAGTTCACTCACAGTGACAGCTCATAAAGAGGCACCAGAGTAGGAATAATTTGTACTTCTACAGAGCTAAGTGTTCAGACAAATCACAGATCTTCTGGGTGGACCCACTGATGACACATTTGAAAGGTACTGTCACAGAAAAGACAGAGGCATAATAATAGGAGTTGGTATGCATCAACAGGATGGAGGAGTCCTAAGAAAAAGATTACTTATAGGAAAGAAATACCTGAAATTTAAAAATGGCATAGCTCAAAACAAATCAAATCCCATGCATCATTAATTTTCAGTATTTGTGCTTAAATTATCTTGTTCATGATTTCACAGGTAAATCTGGAAATTCCAACAATGTGCTTGACCATTGCACTCCGAAAGTGGTGTTATGCTTCTTTTACAGCCACACATCGTGGCATCTGCCAATGCGAAACCACATATCCTTTTACTTGTTCTGACTATTTCAACCACTGTTGAACCACTGTGCATTGTATCTTCTCGTTAAGTGGCAGCCCCATGCAGGTGAGATGGCCACCTGAGTGCAGTGACAGGGAAAGCTGGGCTGCACTGTGCCCTGCTTTCGTTTGACTCCTGGGGAGTACATGGGTCTAGTGAAACAGTTTAGATATATCCACTGCTGCTGGAGTGCAGAAAGGTCCTTGAGAAGGCCTCAGATTCTAAAGGTTACCAAAAATCTGAAGGATCATTTAAAAGGTAAAACCTGAATTATTAAAAAAAAAATATTTGAATATTAAGTTGTGATCATTCCTACTGGATTTGGTTGAACAGATATTTCAAATAAATTCTGAGAAGAGTTCTGTCCAGAACTCCCTTAAAAAATAGAATGAAAGTGGTTTCAAAACTTTTCTGTTAAGGACAGAATTTTGTTGTCTTTATTCAAATTTATCATGAAGTAATACACATAATCTTGTGGCCATTCGCATTTACTCGTGATTCTTCTGGTTAGGGGAAGAAAAACAAAACCTTCCAGAAGAATCTTATTATTGATAAGATAATTCAGCACTAGACAACCAATTAAGAGATTGGAAATAATAGGTTTGTGAAAAAAAATTGTTGAAACCATACGTCATTTAAACACTTTTTATGTCTTGAACCTGCTGTTTTCTCACTTTATAGGTCATCCATAAAACACAGATTTTGTCAGCCTGAGTTATTTCATTATTCCACTGTTTTCCTTCATAACATCAGTTTCAAATTATGCTAAGTTTGCACTTTGCTTTTTTTTTCACTGCCAATAAGCTTTTCTTAAAAGAAATCTCTACCATTTTTTTCTAGATTAGTTCGTACAATAATATTTGGTAAGTCAAAAATCGTATCAAATCATGGGTCTTCATACAGGTGAGATTAATATTAAAAATCTCATCTCCTATATTGCTTCTTTTCTCTGCCTTCTCTTTCATCTCAAATGTAACATGACAATGGATTCCATAAAATGGATATTCATGTACAGAAATTTTCTGTTGATTTAACTTGTTGATTCCACAACAATTATGCTCAATTGTGACATTGCCATATTTTTAAGTAAAATTATTTGTATGTATTTTTATTCAATTCCATCCCTCATATATTCAATCATACATTTTTCCTTTTGTTCTTTTCTACTTAGTTATTTCCCTCACCCCTCACTGCACATAACAAAGATAATTCCACAGAGTCTTTGTAGGTGATGACACTTAAGATCACATTACTCAGCTATTGCTGTAAATTTAGAACAAATGGGTGGAAGGAGGGAGTCTGGGAGGGTTTTGTTCACTTTCCTCTGGACAGAGAGGTCATTTACTCCATTAGCTAAAATCATGCTGGTATTCTTTTCTAGTGGTAGTCTTACTGGTGTGCCCTTACCCTACGGTTCTGCTCCCCATAGCACTCAAACTGGCTAATCTAACTTGACACAGATGGCAACAAGCCCATACGTCACCTTCACATGCAATTGTGATCAGCTTGGTTACATACCCAGAGCTAAGAGAGCATAAGCATATAATCTATCAAGACTTTCTGAAAAAACACTTTCTTCTTCTTTGTCTTGTTCAAATACCAAATTGTGTACCTGGTTCAAAGGTCAGCAGTCTACAGCTCACCTTTTCAATGGCACTAATCAGTACATTGCAGGGAGATCTAGATCACTATTATAAACTCTTTCTATATGGAGGAATCAGGTATCTCTAACCTGCAAACTGAACTTACATATGTAGAAAAACTTCTAAACATGCATTCTGAAGCATAGTAGTAGCTCTGGAATTAATTATCAACTAAAAATAAATCTTTATAACTTGTGTCTGACATATTTGTCTCTACAACTTTCTCTTCCAACAAAGCATATCACTCTAGTCCCAACATTTTAGTTCTGCAACAGAATCTAGTATTGTAGCCTTTGCTTGACTTAGAGGAAGAAATAAGGTAAAACATTTTTTAGAGTAAGTGAGAGAATGAAAGGCTTCACCTCTTTCCTTACTACATATGGATAGCCCTCCTTTTGTAATATGTGACATAGCTTTTAGAAATGCCTTGGCTGTGCTGAACTCTCTTCCTACAAGGGTTCAAATTGTATAAACATGGATATACTTTGAAAGTAGTATTTAAACAAAATTGTAACTACATTTCATCCCAAGATCTGGGAATATTTTAAATAACGAAGATTTTATGGATCAGTTTATGTGGCAAACAATGCAGGAGTAAAATCCAGCATTTTTCTGACTGTTCTTTGCATCTCTTTTGCTCTTATTTCAGACAATTAAAAGCCATCACAAGAACAAACCACCTTACTACAGGAGATATTTAAGAATATTTCATCTTCTCAAAGCATTTTTTAAAGACACACTACTGAAACTGAAAGAGTAACTCCTTATGGAGTAAGTCAGCTGGAGCACAGAAAGCAGTATCTCAGCAGTGTTAAAGTATTCCCAAGGATCCAGAGACAGTCTGTATCAGCAGTAAGTGTGTGTGTTTAATAAGAGATTCATACTGTGATATGTAGTGCCTTATAATCATCTGGCTTCTTTTCAGAGACATGGGGTTTTTTATTTTCTTCTATGGACATAATAGCATTTCATTTATTGGTTTGAGACAGGACATCTGGGAAAAGCTAAAATAAATTCATTCTATGGGGAAGAAAATAAAAACAAACTAATGCATAGAATGTCTGTACTACAGGTTATAAATGCCACAGGATCTAGAGAGCACATATTTTCCCTCATAATTAATGTTAACCAGCTGAATCTACGCTTCCATGTTTTCATTTCAATCGTGCTTATATAGTCAGAAAACTAATGGAATATTGTGGTAATTCATTTTTCCTAAATGGTTCTGTTCTCCCCCAACACGTATAGTTCATTACCAAGTTGTTGTAAACCACCCCCTAAGTTGTCATTCATTGTAACCCCATTGTTACCTGACCCCTCCTACCCTCAGTATCTCATTGGTCCAAGCCTTGGGTCTGCCCCCTGGCTGGAAAAAGCTATTTAAGCTAAAGACGAGAGGGGGCAGGCCTCTTGGTCTCCTGGCTCTCTTGCGTCTTGGCTCTCTTGGGCTCTGGGGCTCTTGGGTTCTTGGTCTCTTGTTTGCTCTCTCTCTCTCCCTTCTCCCCTCTCCCTCTCCCCTGTGGGAGCCACGCCGCTCCCCCCTGGTGTCGGACCCCCAAATAAACCCTGTCTGATCAACACCTTTGAAAGTTATGTGGTGTCTTTCCTGCCTGTGTGCTGCTACTAGTTGCTACATGTTGCCAAAAGAATCCTCCCTGAAAGCTCTGGTAAGGCTCCTGTACCCCACCTCCCTTCCAAGACCCAAAAAGACTTGTTGCAAGTTCTCCTGCAGATGCTAGCCGGGCAGAGGAAGAAAAGCAGGAGAAAACAACAGAATATGAAGAGACAAAGACTAAGCTGCCACCACGTAATGGTGAAATATTTTCATATGTGTGTCTCCTATGCTTGAAGAAAACCAACCCCAAACAAAAAGAAAACACTTATCTGTAATTCCTATGTTTCCTTTTGAGTGTAACCCTCCCACAAAAACTCTTCTGTGATTCAGACTGTATGTTAGAATTTTTTTTTTTTTGCTTTTTCGCATGAGAATCTATACATTGCACCCATCTAAGTGAGTCTGTGGCTTTCAGAATAATTTATCTTACATATATACATATTTCCCTTTATAGGGGAAAGAAGTTTCCAACATGACAGCTGTAAAGTATACACAATGATATAAACACAGCACACCAGCAGTAAGAGAAAGGCTGCGATAATGCTTTTTCACTAGTACATTATAGACTTGTAGCAATTAGCAACTGCACTCAGTCATCACAACTTGTTTTGTGTTAGGGAGAAAGGATTTCCTGTTACTTAACCATTTCACTAGTTCCATTCTGCACGTGAACTCAGAAATAAAACTGTGTTATGGTTTTCAAAATAATTTACAATGATTGATCCAAACAAAAGAACAAACTGTACAAAAATAATGAGCAGTTAGCACACACCTCACAGTTCAATTATTCTACAAGGGTATTCCAGTGCTTTCCAAGCACAATTGAAACAAATTAAACAATAAAACACCAAAATGTCATTTTTTTTTTTTCCAGGAGATCCTTTCATCAAACAGAAAAATCGAACTCCATGTCTATTGGAGCCATCACAAGCATATCTGCTGAGCATATGAGGGCAAAAATATACAATATCCAGTCTTCATAAAGGCACTGCCAGACTTTGTCACTCAGATCCTGAGAACAGTATCCTGCCATTAGAGCACCACTAGACAATAGTGTGAGATTTTCCTGTGCCTTCTGGTTATACTGCTGAATGGGATGGTTCCAGCCTTACCTTATTATGCCCAACTCCTCTGCTGCTTCACTTATGTTTACATTCCTTTCTTCACAAGCTCTTTGCAGCAAGGGCTGTCTTTTTAATTATGTGCTAACAACACTTGGCTCAATGGAGCAATAAGAAATACTGCACTACAAAATGATAATAAAATACCCTTTCCTTATGGAAGAAATTAAATAAACAGTTCTATTCCTTCTGCAACTCCATTAGAGCACAAATAAGCAGAGAATCCTGCATCAGGCTTTAGATATAATGCTCAATCTCTTCCATAGAAACAACAAAACCCACAGAGACCACAGAGAAGATTAATTTCAGATTCTAACAGGCACAAATGGACTTTAATATGTCTTTCCAAAGATCTTCCAACTAGCAAAAATCACAGGGGAGAAGATTAGAGAGATAATAGCAAGTCACAGTCATGCATGTATTTGATATGCTTTTAAACTCAACAACAAATCTAAAACAAATAAAAAACAGATATTAAGAATGTCAAGAACTATTCTTTTTTTCCCTGCATTTGTTGACTACCTAAGAAATCCTAACTATCCTATTTTTCTTTTCCCTTTGAGGACAGCTTTTTTAAACACCATCCAGACAACCAGAATTTATAACAAAAACCTACAACATGCAAGAGATTAAGACTTGGCCTGGTACAACCAGTAGCCATGAGGAAAAATTACCCAGAGATACATAGTGGAAAAAGTCCCATGATATGACCTACACAATCAAAACATAGCACCAAACTTTGGCACCCACTATAACATTTACAAATACAAAATATCCAATTGAAATATACTATTCAGAGGGAAGGAAAAAATTGATTCTAAGCCTAATATTTTTTGCAGCCAACTCACTTAAGCAAATCTGAGCAAGTGCAGTGTGACTGCCAAAGGCAGAAAGGAGAGAGTTGTGACACTCCTGATTAGCACAAATACTTTGGGGCAAGGCAGATTTACATGAGGCTCTTGGGTGTAAAAGAACACTTAGATGATGATTTCCATGAGTATTGGGGCATAGGTTCTCATCCTGATCCATTATTTCATTCCAGAAATTACATTGTTACAACTTTATTACTGAAATATCCTCAGATCATATTAATATTTTATCCTATTTTATATACTACTTGCATCACTTTTCATCATTTGGATAGAAAACTTCATTCTCACTTTCTCAAAATAATGGTGACAGTCACTAGAATCTGAAAATACTGAGATACCGGGAGAGAATCACCTTAAATGGTTTCCATCCTAGGTCATGTCCTATCTGATGGACATCTGAAAATAGAGAAAAAAAAATTAACATTTTTCTGAAATTTGAAGTTTTTAACCATCAGAGGCAATTCTGTTAATTGTGAATGATTAACCCTCCAAGCCATGAAAAGTAACACCTAAAGGGATCTCTAATGATTCTGCAGAACCCACTAATTGCATAAGTGGCAATGCCTTTGTTAATACCACTTAGTGCAGAAAATTGTTGTGGTGTCCAGTGATTTCAATTAGGAAATGGAAAGACTCTCAGACCATGACATTTCATTTTTTATTTGATGCTGAATGACAAAATAATGTACAAATAACTATATTAATTCTCCAATTTGTCCTTGTGTTCTGAGTCACCTAGAAAACTTCATGATGAAGCTACTGTTTAATACATTTATTCTGGATGACTTGGTGTGAATTCAAAAGAAGAAAGCTGAATTAACAAAATTCTTTATGCATCAATCAACAATAAGTGACATAAAATAAACATTCCCTACCTCTCATGTAGAAACTGCATAAAATAGTGACATTAGCCTAAACAAATCACTCTGCCTTCCTTGTGAAATAATGTCAGTGTCAATAGCTGAGTTTTTTGTAGTCATCAATATTTTACAGAAAATGCACTTGCATCTCTCTTGCTCAGCAGTATAAGCTGTATGCAAAAGGGACACAAGTTTTTAAAATCAGTACCTGTTCAGCTAAGGCTTGTCTAATTCTACACATTTATATTTCCCATGTCTTTGTAGATTATACATCTGAAAGAGCTCAACAAGAAAATAATTTTCTTTTATAATTTGTGTTCAACTCCTGGTATCCTGGCATTACTTATCTGTTTATCTTGTGGGAACAATGAAACACTATATAATTAATTGTATTCCCAACAGCAACAGGAGTGCTTTTAAGGAAAACCACAGTTTCCACGGGGCAGAGATACAATGGGTTACAGAAGGTGTAAGGCAATGGAATGTCAGATTAGACTGTGTTTAGGTTGTTCCCCTGGAAGTTAAGAAATGTTAGCAGACAGAAGAAGGTGCCAGTCCTTTGTCTGTACTGTAGGTTCCCTATGTAGTGAATGATGACTTTCAGCACTTCCAAACATAGGGTCAGGTGTAAAGAACAAGTAAGTCAGTGGAAAGATTCCCATCCATTTGAATAGTCTTCAATTAAAATATTTAGGTACTTATTTCCAGGGAATGACTGTCAACAAAAATAAAGGGAAAAAAAATAAAGCACAGAGTAAGAGGAGAAAGATTTAGATTTTGGTGTGGAGTATGTCTGTATCTCTCCCTGTCCTAAAATAAACTAACAAAAAAAACTTCAATTCTTTTTTTAGGCATTAAAATACTTGCTCAGTGATATTAGTAAACTCCAGAAATACTTGTGGAGTTTTTATCTTAGTCAAACTTGAAGCAAAGCCAAACCAGCTTCCTATGTGTCTTTCTCTGTTTTTTTGCTAAGTACCATGCTGTGTGGTCTGCACTATTCCTTTGGTCAGTTGGGATGAGCTGTTGCAGATGTATTTCCTCCCAACTTCTTGTGCATTCCCCGTCCTTGCTGTCAAAGTGTTTCAAGAAGCATAGAAGTCCTTGATGCTGTTTAAGCACTGCTCAGCAATAGTTAAAACATCCCTGAGTTTTTCAACGCTGTTTTCAGCATAAATTGAAAACACAGCCCAATGCTACCTCCTATGAAGTAAAATTAGTTATCTATCCCAGTCAAAACCAGTACCTACCAAGAATTTCAGGAAATTGTAGTATTTTATATTAATTTATATAACAGTAAGGAATGAAAAATGCAACAACTTTGTATTGGTGCACAAATCAATCTTCAAGTTTGCATAGGCAAAAGTCATCTCTAAAGGGACATCTACTATTGTTCCATATCCAGAATTTAACACAAGGAAGAACAATATTAAGGGAAAAGAAAAGGGTGTTGTTTTGTATGACTATACAACATATTAATACTGCACTTGGGTTCATAAACTGTGGTGAAATGGATATCAGATGTGTCTGTTGCATTGATATAACCAGTTGATGCAACATCAAGGCTTTTTGGACAAAAAAAAAAAAAAAAAAAAAATTGGTAATGAGATTAAAAGCAATGCTAAACAATACATCTTCATATAGTAGAAAGTAAATTATTTTAAATTAACCCAATATTCTGGTTTGAAGAACTATTTGATAATTTGATTAGAAAGAGTTGACTAGAGGAGTTACTTGCTCTGGAACCAAAATTATCTTCAATAATAAGATTAGTAGAAGAGAATACTTCTAACAGTTCTTGCTAATGATACAATACAGGAAGATTGAATTAGTGTGGGAGATACTGGGTGTTTGATTTGTTTGATACACTCACTTTCAGGTCACCCTGTATACAGGAGTAGCAGAAACCCTACTTTGTAGTATGCTCATATGAAATGATACACACTGAAATTAATTAGAAAAGTTTCTCTTAGCTGTATCAACCTACAGAATGCAGATTTGAGAAAAGCAAATGAAAATATTGTTCATATCAAATGAAATGCCAGGATAATGCTAGAAAGTGTTTGCAGAACGCTAGAAAGCATTGACAAGATACATCTGAAATTTAAAATACTAGCCATCAGGGAATGTTATTTCACTCTAAATCTGGAGGTGATGAGAAGAACTTGCTCAGCAAAGTGAAAAACTCTCATACAAGTAAAAATTAGGTGACTAAGACACTTTCTGCTGGAATTATCCCTTATGAGTCACCTAGCCAAGACTACAACTATCAGATTAGCTGCTGGAAATAATATGACAAGGCATCAGTCATGCTCTCCACAAATGCTTTGTTCATTCTCCCCATCCTGTGAGCTGTAATCTCTGTCTGCACCAAATCTCTGACTTTAGCCACAGACGTGCAGAAGCTATGGACAAAATATGTAAGAGTGAACAAGAGCCACTCAAAATAACATTTCTGTTGCATTATAACAACACATAAAATTGAGTTTGCTTGTTTTCAGTTTCCAGGCAGAGACAACGAAAGTGAAGAGTAAGGATCCTGTTGAGGTTTACACAGTTGTGTTTCTTCTGTCTGTCAGTGCTATCAAAAGAACATCTCTCTTATCAGTTCCCATAGTTATCTGACAATCTCTGAAGACTTTACCATCTTCCTTACAATACACCAGATACTTTTTAAACTGAGTAACACGATCTTCTTTGATTCCTCACAAGTTCTGACATGCGTGTAGGAGGGTGGATTTCACAAGCAAACCAGAGAAGGCTGACATATGAATTGTTAAAGGAAAAGACTTAGATCTCACATATCATTGAAAAATCACAGTGCAAGCCCTCTTGATATTTTTTATATTTCACATATTACATGGATTCCTCCTCTTTTCCTCTTTTTTGAAGCCTGATGGAATAGCAAGTACTCAGAAGTTTTTCTGCTCTGAAAAATACATTTTCCCAGTTCCTTCTGATCTACATAATTGCCTGCATATACAAATTTGAATTAATAAAATAGTATTAAAATTGGCTTCTTTAATTTCTGCTCTGAGTAAGTTTTTACTTCTGTTTGTAGGATAGTCTCAGAAAGAGAACACAAATGTACTGAGTCCAGCCCGTTATCAATGAACTGTTCACAGGGATTCCAGGGTAGAGACTATTCTGTCTCCTGTTACCTCTGTGCACCCTGTTAAATGAAGAAAGCATATAGATGATGGAGTCACTTATGTATCTTCAAACAAATTCAAAGTGAAGCTGTTGACAAATAAAAGATACTGGAATTATCATGTTTAAGATTCATTAAAGGAGATTTAGGTTTGAGCGTGGATGGAAAGGACAGTTTTGGAAAGGTCAAGGCAATATATTTTTATTTACAGCAACATTCCAAACAATAACAGATAATGCACTCAGCTATCTAAAGCACTACAAGATGAACACTAACTGTTGTCTGCGTCACATTCAATATGCTTTTTGAAGGGGATTGTATTTTTTCACTACCTACTGTTTTCACTTTGTGGTGCTTTTTCTTTCATTCTGTAATTTGCACAAGGGAATGTAATGGAGTAAGTTTTGGGGGGAAAAGCTAAGCAAGCCAGCTACTCAAAGTCTCAGAACAAGGTCTCAAGCAGATATTGAATTCTCAAAGGACTGGCTCTGACATCTTCACTAGCTTCAGTTCAAGACTGTTCAGAAATGTTCAGAAAGATGTTCAGTAATCTCACAAGCTGTACCAGTCTGCTAGAACACCTACTGGAATGAACAAGTCTGAGATACCTCAGTCAGCTAGTAGGCTTGTATTTAGACTACACAGCCTTCTTAATAAGCAAGTCTCTTTTTGTTACATGTGTGCTTTGCATCCGCTGACAGTAAGATTCTATTCCCATATCTCACATCTGTGGTACACATCACATTCAATACAAATAATTATACTTTGAGGCTCTCTTTCTGTGGGGTCAAAGGTGCTTAAAGATTTTACTGCTGGAAAAATTCTATGTGATCACATCTTTCCTGTGGAAGTTCCACAGGAGTTTAAATCCCATTGTAACTTCAAGAATAGTGTAAATATGGAAGTTCCAGTCACTCATGAGAGGTGGGGCTCAGCACAGTGCAGATATTGCCTGATATGTGGAGATTATGAACCCTCTTCTGTGAGGAGCAGATGGTCTGACAAGACATGAAAGCAAAAATTAAGACATCCTTGCAATCCATCCCCATTAAAAGGAAACACAAATTTATACTTAATCTTGTCTCTCAGAGCCCTTTCTAGACCCAGCTAATGATGGTTGTGACCCGCTATGTTGATCCACCTGGGTTTGCTGTAACTACATATAGATAACCTATCTGTGTTTTCTTCCCTTCAGCTCTTCTCCCATACACTTAGAGTTTCTCAGGCAGAATCAATATGTGCAAGGTCACTTCTTTCCTTCATGTTTTCTGTTCATGACTAGGAATAGCACCATGTATGTGTTCCTTTACCTGTCCCATATTTTCAACAGGCTCAGATTTACACCCTATAATAGCTCAGTTCTTTCACCATTGTCACTGTGTCTGCAGTTGTCTCATTTATGATTTACATGCCCTCATATGTGCTGTTATTTAAATATAGTTTGAGGTTGTGCACGTGTGTATAACGTGTGTGTATGAACATATACAGTAGGTGCATATAAATATAAAATTATAAACATGTGAGGGGATGTATAATATAAAAAGTCTCAGACCCAAACCGAAGGTAGCATTGTTCCAAGAGATCAGTGTGTCAAGTGAGGTTAGGAAAGCAGCCTTTCTTCTCACTACAATAACAGGACAGCTGTAGCTGTGACTGACTGCAATCCATTACACAAACAGTCTTTCTTTTTCCTCCAACTGTCTCTTATTGTGAAGGCCAAGCACTGGAAGAGTCATTCTAACTTGTTGCAGGACACAGTATTTGTGAGATATCAACTTTTTTATTGAACCAGTTGGCACCAATCTGGTCAGTGGCATTCAGTGGTGGCATTACACAAGCCAATATAATTCTTATTTAATTGTCAAATGAAAATGTATTTGAGTGTTCTCTTTATTTCTCAGCTGAGGTGCTGTCTTGCAATGTGTAGTGTAAACAAGCACAACCAGGAATGGGGCATTCTCAGTGCTCCCACATAAGGGACTCAAGAAACAAATGTGCTGTTTGAACTGTCCAGTTCTGTCATTTGCTTCCCATTTAGGGACAGACTGATCTTCTGAGGCATTTCAGTGCTTACTCATCTTTCTGATATGAAAAATTTCCCAGAGAGGTTATGGAGGCTCCTTCCTTGGAGATATGCAAAACTCTTCTAGACACAACTCTAATGTGCCATAGGGAATGCTTTGTGAGCAGAGAGGTTGAACCCTTACAGCCTTACCCACTCTGAGATTCCAGGAAATTATCTCACATTTCAGAATTCCAAAAAGAAGTTGAGGTACAGACACCTTGCTTTCAATTCAGGTATATAGGTAGATTATACTTGGGACTCAAGTTTCAAAAAGTGGCAAGGTTTTTGTTTGGTTTTGGTTTTTGTTTGGTTGGGGATTTGTTTGTTTTCTGTAAAAAGAGTATAAGTCAAATTCAGAACCAACCATTTTTGTGTGATGATGGAGAAGGTAAAATCTCCAGCACCTTGAACTTTCTCCACAGCAGGTAGTGCTCTATAAAGATTTTTCACTAGGAATTGAGGAAAAGATAGGTAGTGTTGAACTGACAAGTTTGTGATTTTGATTCAGAACTTTTTTTAAACATTATCAAATTAAAAGCTGTAGTTTAGGAAACAAGTTGGAAAAGTATTATCCATAAACTTTGTCTGAAAAAAAAACCCTGGTCTTTCATTTTCAAGTAATGTACATAAATACCATATATTTACATGACATAACTTGATTTTTTTTTTTTTTGACAAGAAAGGTGTTGTGGGTGGGAAAACATACTGTTTTACTGATTTCCAACAGCCTTTCTCCATAACTAAAATCATGGCATAGCTGTGCTTCATTCAGGACAATTAGATTTAAAAATTCCTGCTTGGCAGAATTGAACTTTAAAGTATTTGACTAATTTTTCCTGTTGTATTAGCTGAGACTAGCTCTATGTGTTGGACAGGTTTCATCTCCATATGAAAGAGATGAAATGTTATAATTTCTCCATAATTCTCTATAATGTTATAAAAAAAACTAAGTGCAAATAAAATTCAAACTTTTGTCTACACATCTACCCGTGTCTGAATCTCCATCATTGAACTCCCATCATAACTTCAAAAATTCATGATGTAGTGTCTGAGTAGTTCAGGTTTTTTATTCTTTATGAGAAAGTAAATATCCCTCCCACTCACAAATGCCAGGCAATATTCAAGTGACTCATTAATCACGGTCAAGGTATGTACTTTAGAAACGAAACACCTAAATGACATGTAGCAGCTTTGGACGCAGTGGAAATCAAATTATATTTGATATGGCCTTGTATTTTTGACCCTATTCGTTTGTAAGCATGATCTGCTGCACATCTCCTGTGAAGACCTATTTCAAAATTCAGTGATTTTCTTGCACAAAACCCATTAAAAAGAATTTTTCTAATTCAGTAATACAATTTAATTCAATAATTAAAATCAGTTTTTTACTCAGTCACATAATTTTTTTCATCTAAGGTGTCCTCTAATATGAAACTGCAGATATGTGCAAGGTCACTAACTTTGTGTTAGTATCATATACTCATTGAATGGAGGATAAATTTATGGCTTACATCTTCCTTTAATTTTGTACATCTTCCTCTAATTGTGTGTTTCTATACCTTATCTTTCTTAAGTTTCTGTGAAAACTCCTCTGTCATTTTCCTCAGAAGACGTTACCATCAAAACTTTGCTGTTAAATTAGTGACGTTACTTTACTGCAAAGGCACATTCATTAAAAAGACGCCGTATGGAAAGGAATGGAAATTACAAAATGCCAAGAGCAATGGGGTGCAGTGCGATAAAAAATATTTGATGTAATTTATAACAGAAGTAAGCTATAAGAAGAGAAAAAAATCTACTTCAAATGGTTGCCTTTTTATCCTGGAAATGGCAGACATTTCAAATTCAATAAAACCAGTCCCTAAAATTCCCTGTTGTTTTTTCCAGAAGGTAAAGAAAATTTATAGGGTTCAAGTCTACATTATATTTCAATTTTAAAATGTAGTCTTTTGTATGTGACTGATGCTTACTGATATGAGCAAAGACGATGTTCTGTAGCCCAATGCTGACTAGACTACGAGAACACTGAAAGTCACAATTGCTATGAAATATTCATCAGACACTCCAAGGGTTGTTTTATTTTTCCACATGAAAGTGTTTTGCTTGTTGTGGCTGATCTCCAGAGCTAGCAAAAAGGTATTTGCTAAGACTAACTTTTCCTTCTCTAATGTTATTCATTGAAATGAACAAAATCATTTGCAGTGTGTTAATTGTTAATTCGTGGTATTTATTAACATCACAATTTTTGCAGAGAGATATATTTTTGCGTGATTATGGCATAGTAGATTAGACAGCAGATGCTTGATAGAATCATATCTTATTATTTATTAATATTAGACAGGAATAGAGTCATTAAATAGACTCAACACCCCATCTTGTTTTATGGATGTCTACCCAACTGTATAAGGTGTATGTCAAATCTTTGTGATCCAGCAGCTAAGTTGTCAGATAAAACTGGTAACTCTGCTTTTCAGGGCTAAAAGGCAGACAAGTGGTTTGTTTTTTATCTCTTTCTCCAGAACATCAGCTTTTACAATATAGAGATTAACTTTATTTGCCAATAGACATGCAGAAAAAATATGACCATCTGAATTAAATATCTCTTGAAAAAGTCTTGCAAAATGAAACACGAAAAAGCAAAAGCTAATTTCACCAACAATATTGAAGAAAAAGCCATTCAAAAGGCTGAATACGGACAAAAAAAATTATTCAGAATTATATAGAATCTTGAGCATCTCTATTTTAAATAACAGACTGTATTTTGTTTCAGGATTTATCAAATAAATGTTCTTTGCAAAATTAGTAATCTGCATATCCTCAAAGCTGGAGAACATCCAGAGTTGGAAGGCACCCACAAGAATCAATGATGTTCTACTCCTGGCCCTGGACAGAAAAGCCTAGGAATCCCAGCAAGTGCCTGTGAGTGTTGTCCAAAAACTTCTTGAACTCAGACAGACTTAATGCCAGTTATGCTTGTTATAAATTCAGCTGTTATTATTTTAAATATAATACTCTGGTTTTCCTAATGTTATTTCAATTATAATCACTTTCACATATAAAAATGATTGATATAATGAATAAAAACATTTTTCTCTCTTTCATATTTGTTTCCTCTTCTTTTAAAGGTTGTCAGGACACAGTGAGTACCTGATGGTGTGAACACCTGTAATATGCTGTCAACCTAATAAATGAAAGTGATATGTAAGAAATTACACAATGAAAATATTTAGGGCTTTGTATGTTTTTAAAGACTTTGTGTCTTGCCTGTATAGAATCCAGCTCCAAGAAGCAAATCAAGGCCAATTTCAAAGAGACTTGGTTGCATGAAAAGGACAGGTGTATGTGCTGAAAGTATTGAAAAGACAATACTTTTTCATGTCATTTTGTGAGAATTGTATATACCTGTATTTTCCCTCTCCTTTTCTCATACTTTATTATTCAGCTCAGGGTTTTACATGGGGCAAGTCTTCCTGTTTGTTTACACTGCATTTGTTGATACTTTGAATTACTACTGCATGCCTTTGTCCACATAGTTGGATTTTTAACATCAGTAAGAGTCAACTGAGTATAAATACCAATGTTGACTAAAGGTTTATTTCATTCTGAAACATAGTTACTTCTGAACTGGGGAGCATTTTCTTATTAACTTTATGTAAACAACAGAAAAGTAAGATGACAGGTTTGTTCGGATTCTGACTGAGTACATATTATTGACCTCTCACCAAAAAGATATCAAAAGTAATTATTATTTTAAATCATATTCAGACAATCTTTTATATCCTCAGTGTTATTTTTCTGAGTTGCAGTTTCATAACCCATTGCCCTTTTCAATAACTGGAGTGTACAGTACAGGCGTTCTGTGCCTATTTCTCAGTTTTCCTACACAGCTTAAATTCACAGTTACACATAACACATGAAGTTCCTCTTTGGTAATTCAGCTTTTCAAAACACTTATATGACTGACATGAGTAAACTGCTTTTGCAAAATATTTCTAAGTATAATAACGCTTGACAAATAAAGCACAAAGGCAGCAGTACTAAATGTAATGTTCATTACTTTAAATTAACTTTTCTTTAGAATTCCCTAGAGATTCCACCCATGATCAGTCACAACATATATTTATTCTGTATGATTCTGCATGTAAACAGCTCTCCTTCACTTTAAGCTATTACACTTCAGTCCTTATTTTTTTACAACTTTGTCTATCAGTCTTAGCAAATGGCTGCCAGACTGCAACATTAAGGCAGTATCCCTTCCACTATCCAATTCTTCTTAAGGGTCAGTTTGTGAGACTCAAATTCTCACAAGTACTTTGGTCAATCAAGCCCTCGCATGTAAAATATTCCTCCATATCTTTCATAAATACAGTTTTTTAAGACTGCTTACTTTCACCATTCTTTTCATTTCATCTTTATTTTTCTGTGTCCTTTACTGTCCTGTTCACAGATTTTGGTCAGTCAGATCTATTCAAAGTCTTCCTGTGAAGATCATCCTCTGAAACCGTGTATTTGATCATAATCATCTAATTTAATACCCTTCTAATTTTCCTTAATGTCAACCATAAGCAGTTCAATTTTAAGATATATACATTACTCCCAACCCATTCCTCTCCTATAATCTCAATATGGACATGTCCAGTTCAACCTGTACAAACTCACTTGTTCTTAATGAACAATAACAAATCACTAGGACCAGATGGTGTGTACACAAGACCTTTGAAGGAATTCAAGGATGAAATAGACAACCTATCAACTGCAACATGCAATCTCTCATCTAAAGCTCTGCCAGTGTCATAGATGTGGTGGCCAGCATGATAAAAAATTTTTAGAGAAGTCATAAACAAGATCTTGGGAATTACACACAAGAAAGTCTGATATGCATGCCAGATAGATCAACAGCAATTAGTCCAAAAATAATAATAAGATACTTGACAAAATATGATGTATAGAAGAATCAAGATAGCTTCTGCACAGGGAAATAATGTCTCAATCTATTACAATTTCTTAAAAGAGGCACTGACCACAAGAAAAATAGATCAATTAGTATTCAAAAGACATTTTAAAAAACCCCTCAGAGATATCTGATAAAGAACCTGGGAGACTTTTGACATTAAAAAAATATTTTCCCATATATACATAACAAAATAAGAGATGGAAAAGAAAAAGTAGAAAGTAGCTTACTAGTGGAATACCGCAGAAGTCTGTATTGCTCAGCATATTTGCAAGGGATCTGGAAAAGACAGGAATTGTGCTATGATTTCCAGGCTGGAAACATATGGACTATATGTTGAAACATAATTTGTTTCATTATGCTGAATGAAAATCTGAGTAATGGGGTAAAATGCAAAAGAAATTCAATGCACATAAACAGAAAGCAATGGTTAGAGGAAAAAATGGCTGAATTCTGTGAAACAGGACAGGAATTAGAGTATTGTATTGCTGACAACTAAAGTCTTGAATTTACAATATCTGCTTTTTGTAAATGTTGATGCAATATTTAGGAGCCATTGGAAGGACATCTTGAATGCTGAATCGGTCATGAACAAAATGCGTGGAGAACAAAAGGAAAACATCTTTATGCCTCTCCATAATTCTTTGTTGTACTAGTAATTGAGTGCTGTCCATAGTTTTAGTTTCGCCATGTTGAGGCAGAACTATAAAGTGGTACAGAAGAGCAACTAAGACAATCAACTTTCACATAAAGTGGTTTTTGTACAAGAGCAATTCAGCTATGGAAGACAACTGCAAAATCTGGAAGGGCCTGATAGGGAGTGTCTCTTCCAGTATCAGAATGAGGCACAATGATATCAGTATGTTCAAATATAAGTCAGGAGGAGGTGTTTCATCCAGTGGCTAAGCTGTGAAAGTAGTGCCAGTGTTCAAATGATGAACACGTTCAGACTGTAACTAAGCAAGTTCAGGGGGTAAAAATCTTTAAAGGCATGGACAGATAGGATCTCTCCTGGAAATTCTTTCCCAGAATCTGTGAGAATATTTGTAGGAAGATAATACTGTGTATTTGCTCTGTACTTATAACCGCCTTTATTAACAGCAAAGACAGGATAGTGGACTCAGTATGGTCATTCCTGCATTACTAAGCATTCAGAAAAGTCCTTTTTCCATCATTGTATTCCTTGCTCTAGGGAGGACATGCCTGTGAACATCGATAAGATCATCTCAGGATCTTTCTCTGAATCCATGCCATTCCACAAGTCCTAGAAAAGCATGTGACAGACAAGCAGACAGCTTATGTGTTGACCTTTGCCAATTAAGATGACCTGCTTCTTCTAATAACTTGTCTCTCTAGTCTTATGCTTAGATTGTGAGCCCTAGCAAAACTTTTGATCTGTGCTTGGGCGGTAGCAAGCAACAAGGGACCCTGGTTTCTGACTAGGCATTCTAAATGTACAAAGATTTGGGCAATTAATGTGAAGACAGATATCAGAAATTGATTATTATATGTGTAAAGCAGTTTCATTTGGGGCTTGCGGCTGTGTTATGTTAGCAGTTCCAAAACACGTAAGATCCATTGAACTGAGAAAGAGAAGAATCTGAGCAGCTTTCTTCATGATAAAGATGCATCAGCAAAATAGAACTTCCTTAAAGAAATTCTATTACAGAAAAGGCACTGAATCTTTCTTCAATTGGAGAGGTTTATGTATTTTAACTCTTTGACAGCTTTGGATGCACCGAGTATTACCAGGAAGAGAGTCGAATACAAAAAAATCAAATTTTCATTGAGTGTTGTTCTTGAACCAAACCTTCCATGGTTGTTTTTATTTTCCTTGCTCCATTAAGTCCAAAATCATCTAAATAAAAATTGAGGTGTAGCTTCAAGAAAACTCCAAGCCAATCACGGAAACTTTTTACTGAAACAGAGAGACTGCTGTTATGTTTCACTACAAAATTGTCATTGTGTACAATTCTGAGTTATTATGATTTGGATTCTGTTCATACCCATATTTTGTTGTGTTTATGTGGCACCCTGAAGGGTACCTAATGGAATAAAATATGCCAAAAATCGTGGGTCACTTTCAATAAAAATTAGGTTATTAGGGTGAAAGATTGCTTTTACAATGACCAAACATTTATTCTGCTTCCAATTACTCATTTCAGAACTTGCTGTATGCGGAAGAATAGCAGGGGAAAATGCTGCTCTAGATGTTACTTCTTTCAGATTCTATTAAAACTGTAATAGCCTGCTTCCATTATACATTTTTCTGTATATTTCAATCAGCATGTCACTTTAGCTGTTGCTCCTGAAGTGCACTTAATATTTTCATTAAAATCAATAAAGCCGGGAAATGACAAGGGTGCAGGTGGATGCAAGCAATTAAACTTCTTCTATATGTATTGTTAACTAGCAGTCAGAGAAAGAAGCTTCATTCAACACCTGTCCCTTTCCTTTTAAATGACAGCTAACAGAAATCCACTTAGCCAGCTTTTGTCTGCTTATTTTGCTGACAGATGATGTGAAGAAGTAGGCAGTTATAGGGCCAGTAATTCAGAATTAATTTTCCCTTCAAAAGATGATGTGGACAACTGAGTGCAGTAATGGTACCTGCTCAGAACTCAGGGGGTAAACAAGATAATTTGAGATGATGGGACAGAAATAAAAGCTCTTTAAAGGTTTGCTCCTCACATGGCTCTCAAAGGCACGCTCACCAGCGTTTTTATTTGCCTCAAATCAAAGTCAGAAGAGTTAATCGCTGAAGCGTTAGCCTGATGTACTTTTGTGTGTGGTAGGATTGTAAAGGAAGCAAATAAAATGAGAGATGGAGGGTTGCAACCCACCCCAATATTAAAAATGTCTGATCGTTAAATATAGGGCCTAAGTCACACAACAATTTTTTATCAATTATATTTTCAGAACGTGCTGCAAATTAAAGGGAGCTGCTGGCTGGACGGACATAGGCTGCATATTTGCAGTAATGGGAAGTAATCATATCTTTAATCATCGATCAACATTTTTTTTCTGTCATCTCCGTCACACTAACCAGAGTGGGCCTCATTACTAGGACAAAGAGGCAATGTGAAAACCACCACTGCCTACAGAGGAACAGGTTCATTCTGCAAGGGTGAGCACGAGTTTATGTAGAAATGGGAGGCTGCAATTCTACATCCACTACACCAGATCTGCTGTTAAGGTTACACACATGTATGCACGAAGAAGCACAGCAGGATCTAAAAGCTTTCCAGAAAATTGAATATAAGGATAGATTTGCCTGGATATTTCCTCTCTTTTTTCTATAAGTACATAAGCAGCATGAACTTCTTTAGACAACTGTCAAGAAAAATAAAGGAACCTTCTCAGCAATTTTAGTTATTGTAGGGGGAGCTAAATTTGAGGTCTTTCTTTTTAAAGACCTTCAAAGCAAAATAGACACCTCTGTATTCCTACAGCCATGCAAACTTGGAACTGGATACATCTGCTGATCTCTGGCTCTGGCTCTCTAACACCTGGATGAAGTTCTAGAGGGAGCTAATGGGACTATGGATGGGAGAGATATTGGACCTGGCTGTATTTGGAGTCTGATGTCTTATAAGCTTTCTTTCATTTCTCTCTGACTACTCACTGCTGTGTAACCTAATCTCATTATTATTAGGTGATTGTTTCTGTCCCCTCACATTTTACTTTGCACTCTAAAAGCTGCAGCCTACAAATATACGGAGATATTTCAGACCTATGTTGTATTTACTGTAACTGCACTCGGTAAGTGCCCAAGAGAGGGAGTGGACTGATCTTAAATATACTCCAGATTCAGTCATGTTCATCTTATATGTGAGGGATTTCTGGGACTCACACTCTTGTACCAAAATATTACAGAGCAGCCAAGGCTCAGGGTCCTCACAAAGCACAGCTGCTTTTTGAGGGAAAACTACCTGCTCTTCAGGTTTTCAGCAAAGTCTAGTGTTAGTGAATTACAAGAGCTGAAAAGTTTGTAGATGGGGAGGCTGGGTGAAGCCCCATGCCCATGCTTTTCTCTCTCATGCCTCTCTTCCTATGGAGTCTGAAGCTCGAGTGTGCCTAGATGGGCAGTCAGTGGGCATCAACCATCGATCCCCGGAACTGCAGAAGGGCTGAACCTCATAAGCCAAGAGGAGCAATGGTTTTTCGCAGTTGCAATGGTAAGTCCATACATCCATTCCTCTTGTGTGCTGGACACCATCTCATGGGCTGTTCTTTGTGACAACATAGCACTCAGGGAGGTGTCGTCCACCCAACTCCATCACCAGCACAACTTAGAGCAGAGGCTGGTCAAACCGCTGCCTCTCATCCTGTGAATCAGATCGTATCAGACACGAAATATGTGCTGAAGTGTTTATCTCTTCTTTTTACAGACATGGTACTCTCTTTGGTTATGTAAGGTTTTGAATTAGGACCCAGTCCTTCAAAGATTGGAAGACTGTTGGCTGTAAAACTTTTAAGAGACTGTCCAGAGAGCTGTACAAACACATAATTTTAAATGTGTACATATATATGTGCAGGATCAGAACCTTAATTTCCAAATTCCTTTTTATACAACTAATGTTTCATTTGAGGAATACTTCAGTTTTCTGAAGATCAACGTTTCTGAGATCCATTAAAATAATAATGTTCTTATAACCAAATTTAGCAGAATTACTACTACTCCTTTTCATGTTTTCTCCAAGAAAAATAAGCTTCACACATTGGTTACCTGAAATATATCCTGTGAATTAGTTCCGGAGGGTAGAATACTTACTGTATGTGATGGCCTATGTGGTCTCCAGCTACAGTGGTCCATATAATACACAATCATTCGTCATTCATATGAGGTTTTTTTCAGATTTACATTGACAATACTGCAATCTGTATCTGGCCCAGGTGTGTGTATGAGGGTCAGGTGAAAAGGCATTGCTACAGTAACGACCTAGTCTTTTCAAATAGCAGGGTAATTACTTCAGAAAAAATCTGTACCCCCTCACAGCAAATTAAATCTGTTCCTGTCATGTTCATCCCTGAGATGTTGATCTCAAAAGCAGTCAAGCTTATTCTGCAAAACCTACATATTTTATTAAATCTCATCTTCATAGTGTCGTTGAATGATCTGGGTTGGAAAGGACCTTAAAGACCATGGAGTTCCAAACCCCTCTGCTGCAGATGGTGACATCTGTCACAGGATCAGGTTTCTCAGAGCCCCATCCAACCTGGCCTCCTCACACGGGACAGGGACAGGGCATCTACAGCTTCTCTGTGTCTGTGCCTCACCACTGTCATAGCAAAGAATTTCTTCCTAATATGTAATCTAAACCTACTCTTTTTCAGCATGAAGCCGTTTCACCTTGTCCTGTCACAACATGCTCTTGTAGTGTCTTTCTCCTTTTTTCATGTGGGCCTTCCTTCAGGGACTGGAAGGCTGGAATTAGGTCACCCTAAAACCTTCTCTTGCCCAGACTGAATAATTCAAATTCTCTCAGCCTTTCCTCGTAGGAGAGTTGTTCCATCCCTCTGATCATCTTCATGGCCTCCTCTGTACTCTCTCCAACAGATCCATGTCTCTCCTGTGCTGGGGACCCCAGAGCTGGATGCAGCACTGCAGGTGGAGTCTCAGCAGAGCAGAGCAGAGGGGCAGAATCCCTTTCCTTGACCTGCTAGCCACGCTTTTTTGGATGCAGCCAAATCAAAATATGGATGCTGTGAGTGCTCATAGCTGGGTCATGTCCAGCCTCTCATTCACCAGCACCCCCAAGTCCTTCTCCCTGGGGCTGCTCTCCACCTGATCATCCCCCAGCCTGTGTTGATACCAGGAGTTGCCCGATCCATGTGCAGCACCTTGCACTTGTTATATATCATGAGATTTCCATGCATCCACTTCTTGAGCTTGTTCAAGTCCCTCTGGATGGCATCCTGTCCTTCAGGTGTGGCAATTGCACCACTCAGCTTGGTGTCACCAGCAAATTTGCTGAGAGTGCACCTGATCTCTTTGTCTGTGTCATTAATAAAGATATTAAGTAACAATGCTCCCAATATGAACCCCTAAGGCACATCACTTGTCGCTGATATCCATCAGGACTCCATTGACCACTATCCTCTAGATGCAACCATCCAGCCATTTTCTTATTCCCCTGACAGTCCATCCATTAAATCCATCCCTTTCCAATTTAGAGAGAAGAATATTTTGGAGGACTGAATCGAAAGGCTTACAGATATCCACATAAATGGCATATGCAGCTCTTTCCTTGTCCAATAAGGCAATCATCCCATCATAAAGCCAGGAGGTTGCTCAGCCAGAATTGGACAAGCTTGGTGAAGATGTGATGGCTGATTCAATCAACTCTCTGCCTTAGCACAGCTTCTAGGCGGATCTGTTCCATGATCTTCTCAGGCACAGAGGGGAGGCTGACAGGTCAGTGGTACCCAGGGTCTCATTTCTACCCTGTATAAAGATGGGTACAAGTTTCCCTTTTTCCAAGCCCCCAGGACCTCACATGACTACCATGACTTCTCAAATACCAGAGGTTGGCTTGCCAGCTACATCAGCAACTGCTCAGGACTCTGGGATGTATCTCATCAGGTTCCATAGATTTATGTATGTTCAGGTTCCTCAGATGATCATTAACCTGGGTAGAGGATCTAACCTGTGGGTAGAGAACTTGCCATTGAGGACTGAGGCAAAAAGGATATTGAGTACCTTAGCCTTTTCCTAATCCATAGTTATTCGTTCTTCAACACTGTATACTGAAGGGGGAGAAAGGGTACACCTTCTTTCATATTTTTTTCTAGTAAATGTATCTGTAGAAACCCTCTTTGTGAATGCAAACCCTCCAGGCTTTGCTTTGGCCTTCCTACACAACTGAACTTCATCTGTACACCCTTCCTTCTGTCACTTGTCCTCATTTCCACATTCTGTGCATTTGCTTCTTTGTGTTTGGTTTGACCAACAGTTTTCTACTCAGCCATGCCAATCTCCTGTCTCCCTTTTATAATATCTTCCTACTGATTGCTAGCTCTGACATTCTACGGGAGACTTCCTTAAAGATCTGCCAGTTCTGTTCCACACCCTTGTCCCTGAGGGCAGTGACCCAGAGAATCCTATTGATTATGCCCTTGAAGACCTGGAATTTTGCTTTCATAAAGTAAAACTTCATACTTCTCTTGACCTATCTTCCTCAGGACTGTGAACTCCTCCAAAGCAGGATCACTGCAGCCTGGGCTCCCTCCAAACCTAATGTCCTCATTATGTGTGTTTGGCAAGCATCAAGTCAGTATTGCATCCTCTCTGGTAGGCCTGTCTATTACCTGGGTCAGGAACTTATCCGCATTCCAAGAGTATCTTGGATCTCCTACAACTGCCTGTGCTATTTTCCCAGCAGAGGTCAGAGTGGTCAAAGTCCCCCGGCAGGGCAAGGGCCAGTGAGAGCAGTGCCTCCTGCAGCTGGAGCCAGCAGGCTTCACCAATAGGCTTGCTTGATCAGGGGGCTGTAGCAGACACCACCCACAAGGTTCCCTTTGTTGCCTCAGTCTCTGATTCTTCCCCACAGGGCTTTGACCTGCCCATGGCTCTTCTTCAGAGGCAACTCTTCACACTTGATCTACCTGCTGATATAGGGAGAAAACTCTCCACCCCTCCTTCTGCCTTGTAACCATCAATAGTCACATTCCATGGGACTTATTCACCAAGTTTCAGCCATGGCGATAAGGTTTTAACTTCCTAGCAGCGCAGAGGCTTCCAGCTCTTGCTTATTGCCTGTGCAGTCCGTTGGCTGTGCTGTCTTCCTGGAAGCACACCCCTTAACTCTTTAAAGATATTTCCTTGGTGTTTTCCTGTTGACTTGGGTTACCTCATGAACTCCTGGGTCATCTCATTGGGTGTGCTCCAATGTGGCCAGTACACTTCAGTCACCAGCTGAGGGCCCTGGCAGAACCTGTTCCTCTAAGCTTTGCCAGAGACAAGTCTGATATTGTCCCCTTCCCCATTACGTCTAGTTTAAAGTTCTTACTCTCTGAAAATGTTCATCTTGTGTCAATGCACAGTTTTGCTGTTCTATGTTTCTGAAGAGAAGTCTATGTGTATAGATTGTTAACATGACCCAAAAGTAAATTCAGATATACTCAGTATCAGAACTTTACCATTTATTTGTTTTTAAAGTACTGCTAGCACATAAGTACATTAATTTGTTTAGCATCATAGCCATAAGGCCTCTCTTCCTAAAAGTGTTTTAATGGAGGGAATTGTTAAGCACAGAGCTGGAGTCTGACACTGGACCTTAATTACACCTTTAGAGACAGAAAGAATCAAATGTAAAAAGTAATAGAATTAAACAACTGATCCAGTGATAATCAAAACAACAAAAAAAATTCACTTGTATATGACTATGTAAGAGACTGGTTGGTACAAGAGAGAGGGCAGTAAAAAGATAGAGTCTTAAAAACCTAGCTGGAAGTATGAAGTTCTTTTTAGATATGCAAGACATTTACTCATAATTCATCTCTTATGACTTCTAGACAAATCTGCTAGTTTCAAGTACTTGAGGTTTTCCAGTTTGAGTTCAGGGCTGGCTTCTCCACAAAAGTGTTCTTGCAACAAAATCTAGTACACAGCTTAAAATAAAACAACAGCATACTGCCTCCATTTTCTTGTTTTGAGTAGCACATCTGTTGTTAGTGACCAGCAAATCTATTCACTTTGTATACGTGCCCTGCAGCACTGAACATTTTCAATAAATTTGCCCTAGTCCATATTTACCCTAGTTCTGTAGCACTGAGTTCCCAACACATAAGCATCCATCTGTTCTGAATGCACTCTGCGAACAGGCATAGAATGGTACTTTCAGTTGCAGGTGAAAAAATATGAGCCATGACATATAACAGACATTTGGTTCTTGTTCTTCTGAAGCTTGTTACAAAAATAAATTTTTAATATATTTTTCCACTCCTTTGTTATTTTTAATTGTGGCTGTAGGTTAAGTCACAAAATTTACTCAATTTTCATTCTTGTTTTAACTATTCTCTGTTCAAGATTCAGGAGACTGTTATTATTTGTCTCTATAAAGATTTCTGCTAATGAAAGGTAGTCAAAAAATGAGGGGATTTTTGTACTGAGATGTTTGTTCTATATTTTAGGTTTTTTAAATTCAAGGGTAAAAAATAATCTTTCTTCTAGTCTGAATGATGAAATGTTCTATTCTGAATAAGACACTATGTAATGTGGTTAATGAATATGATTACGGCTAATTCTCAGGAGTCTGACAAATCATATTAAACAAAATTAACTTTATGGCTTGCTACTGACTCTGGTTGCTAAATATAACTGTGGGAATCAAATAGCTATTTTATTTCAAAGTGATATTATACATATATATATATATATATATATGTATATGTATATGTATATGTATATGGATGTTTTTCCTAGCAGCTCTTCAACACAGGTTGTGGTTTACTCATACAATATTTACTTTTTTGTGCAGAAAATGGTACTGACAAAGGGAAATGACCACAGATAGTGACTAGGGAGGTTCAAGCCAAGAATCAGAAAAAAAAAACATTGCTCTTACAGGGTAGCAAAGCACCAGTAAGAGGTTAGGGAATCTCAGAGGCTCTTCACATTCAGCTAGACAACACCATGACTGTCCAGATTTAGTGCTGGTGAGAATTGACAGCATATTTGGGGCTGAAGGCACTGTAGATGTTTTATAACCAGTATTTCTGTGATTCTGGAGGAAAAAAACATAATGACCAAAAACAGACAATTATTTTAGCATTACATTTTGCCAGTATTTTTCTTTTCATCTTTAAAATACTAATTGGAATGAACTACCATTCAATTTAAAAATAAATATTTAAAAAATTGCAACAATTACCTATAATACCCATTAATGTGTAAGGAATTAAAAACGTTTGACAGCCTCTAGGACTGAGGGCTGTGAGCAAGATAAAAAAAGAAGATTTCAAAGAAAGTAGCTGAAGGTACAAGAAAATATATTTTTAAAAGGTATAGTAAAACATATACAGTTTAGAGTTTCTGGCTTGTAGGTAAAACCATTGCTGTTTTTGGTTAAAATAGTGATCTCCAGTGAGTAATAATACTACTTAATGGTCCTTTCTCAACCCAGAAGGCAATTACTTCTTTCTCACAGTAATCTTCAACAAGAATAATATGTGCATATGTATTCCTATTTATAGATCAGAATTAATTTGAAACAGTACAACTAATCATACAGTTATGGAAAATGTAGATATAAGCAATTGATGGACATAAAGAGTAAAAATGTATAATATTGCCAGTGATAGCTTTCCTGAAAGAAGAAAATCCCACTATAACTGCTCTTTTCTTCATGCTTAAAAGACAAGAAAAATGAAAAAAAAAACCTCAGTTGTCTGTCCAAGTGCCCTTTCCCTTCCCCTTGTAAAAAATTGCCATATAGTAGCAGTACTGCAAAATTACTTCATCATCCATAAAATCTTGAAAAGTTGACAGGAGGTGTTTTTGAAAGTCTTCTCTAATGTTTTAAAGTGCTTTAGCAGCTCTCTTCTCCATCTTTATTTTACAGCACTCACATTCCTTCTCATCAGTCTGTTTTCTCATTTACAGAACAAAGCTGGACTGATCCTATGGGTGCCATTTCAGACATGAAAATCTGATGCATCTAGCTCTACAAGCCCAGTCCTCTGGTCTGTTTTCATTGTCAGGATCAAAGTTTCCCTCTTCTCTAAGCTCTGAGGAGTTTTAATACGTCACATGTGTAAGATTAAGAATTTTTTTTTCCTTTCACTTGAAAATCTCACAATAGAACAGATCACACATTTGTATTTAGGGTTGAGACAAATGCTCAGCAAAACTGAGATTATCAGTTTGTCAACCATATTCAATGCATCAAGAAAAGATGGGCAAAAAAGCAAAAACAATAGATACACAATAGATCATTTTTCTTCTAAGTGAAATGACATTCTATTCATAACCAAAAAAATCAAGGCAGTACTGAACATTGATCAGAACACCTTTTGAATAGCCAGGCTGCCCAAGTGGGTGTGAAAAGAAGCTAGGCCTCCAAAACAGCCTACTCACCATCTTAAAGACTTGGCAAAGTAGCAGAGAAATAGCTGTTCCAATCAAATCCCACTTGCACTTCAGCTGTGACACAATTGTATTTATTGGAGATGGCTCTTTTTAAACCTGTTCAAGGACATCAAAGTCAATAAGAAAAGTTCCTGTAGGTACATTGGTGATAAAGACCAGGGAAAACATGAACTTTCTCCAGAAGGAAATAAGAGATCTGGTAACCTGGGATATGGGGAAAGCTAAGGTACCCACAAGTGTTATGTCTTAGTCTTCACTGGCAGGTGTTCTAGCCACACTGTTCAATTTTCAGAAGGCAAAGGCAGTGAGTGGGAGAATGAAGGTCATGTTTTGAGACCATTGCAAACCTTAACATGCACACATTCAGAGTGACATCATTTGCCTGGACCTGTGCAGAGCATATGACAGTCCTGATCAAGACACTTGTTCCTAAGCTGGAAAAAAACAATTTCATGGGTGGACTCAGTGGATAAAGAGCTGGCTGTGTGGTTACACTCAAGCAGTTGCAGTCAATGGCTCAGTGTCTGAGTGGAGAGCAGTGGTGAGTGGTGCCTTCAGGAGCTGGTGTTGGGACCGGAGCTATTTAAGAGCTTTGTTGGTGACAGGGACAGTGGGATGGAGTGCACCTCAGTAAGCATGCTGACAGCATCAAGCTGTGTGGTGTAGTCAACATGGTGGAGAAAATGGAAGCCATCAAGAAAGACCATGTTAGGCCTGAGAAGTGGCATGGTATGAACCTCACGAAGTTCAACAAGGCCAAAGTGCAAGGTCCTGCATCTGGATTGAGCAATCACAAGAAAAAATACAGGCTGATAGGAGAACAGATTGAGAGCAGACCTGAGAAGAACTTGGGGATGCTGGTAGATAAGAAGCTTGATGTGACCCATTACTGTGTGCTCACTGCCCAGAAAGCCAGTTGTATTCAGAATTCCTTCCAAAGCCATATGGCCAGCAGGTCAAGGGAGGTTGCTGTCCCACTCCACCCTGCTCTGGTGAGACCCCATTTGGAGTACTGTGTTCAGTTCTGGGACCCTCAACATAAGACATGGATCTGGAGGAATGAGTCCAGAGGAGGCCCAGGAAGATGATCAGAGAGCTGGAGCATCTCTTCCATGATGATGAAATGGGACAGTTTGGGTTGATCAGCCTGGTGAAGAGAAGGCTCCAGGGAGACCTTATTGCAGCCTTCCAGTACCTAAAGGGGGCGTACAAGAACGCTGGACAGTGTAATGAGAGGACAAGGGGGAATGGCCTTAATTGAAAGAGGGCAGCTTTAGCAAGAAATTCTTAACACATAAGGTTGGAGCACTGGACCATGGTGCCCCATCCCTGGGATTGTTCAAGGCCAGGCTGGAAGGGGCTCTGAGTAAACTGGTGTTCTGTCCATGGCAGAGGGGTTGGAAGTAGGTGATCGTAAGATCCCATCCAACCTAAACCATTCTATAATTTCATGTTTCTATGATTCCTTGAATTTGCTCACACTTTACATTCATCCATTTATAATTCCAGTATTTCCAGAGTAACAGCCAAGCCATCAAAAGTCACTGTTACAACTCTCTTTATATACATGTCACTTCTAGATTGAATATTTCTGAATATGTGCTCAAGTGATTTGAGAGATGTTTCTCTACCACAGCAGAACTCACACTTCCTGAAGAATTTCTCAGTTTTCCCAGCACAACTTCTTTATTATCCTATAAGAATTTAAAGTGACAAGTAGGACACTCATACTGCACTACCTCTTTTTAGAGCCAATCACACTCTGACCCACCAAGGCTCACCGCTGACCCTGACTGTTCATGACAAGAGAGGATGATCTCACTGCTTTTAATCTGAAGATACTTTGATTTTCACTCAGGATATGGTCCTTGCTTGCTAACACCAATGCCTCTATCCAAGTCTCTGTTTAGAGACAAGTTTAGGAGAAAAAAGCTATGGAATGTCTGTTTCTTCAAGAAAAAAAAGGGCTTTAGTAGTCCCTTTTCTGCCTAGAAGAAAATTAATACCAGTAGGTGAAAGTGAAGAAAACCAAAACTGTTTATTGATAAACAAAGTGCCTCCATAGCACAGGAAAAAAAATTAATAAATGCTAGATATTGAACCATCAGATCCTTACCCCAGACACACACACCCCCACCCACATCAGAACAAAAAACCCCAAAATGTCAGGAAAAGAAAGAAAGAAATTGGCCGGTCACGTGGAAAGGGGGAACAAAATGGCACCCGGCTTTTGTCTCAGGGAAGGAAAAAAAGTTCTCATAGCAGGTCAGTCAAAACAGAACCTGTTGAACCTGTGGTGTGGATCTCTTTCTCACAGCAGATAAAGCTGGTGGATTTTGGTGTCTTTTCTTGTGTTGGTTCAGCTTTCACCAAGGTCTGGGGCCAGGCAGAGTGGTTCCTGCGTTTCCCCACAGGTCTCGGCTGACTGTCTCCCAGCAATTGTCTGATCTCGAACTGAAACCAGGATGAACAATTTAAGAAAATAACAGAAGTCAATGAAGGATTTCTGCTATAGTCTCTCCAGGCCAGAGAAAGGGGAAAAAAGAAACTTCTTGCACAAGTCAACAAAAACAAACGTAGCTAAGCAAGAAAGTGACATCCAGTTCCCCCTGCACTCACACCCTGGGATTGTCTTTGAACAAAACCCACGCAAGAGCTCCTAGGCTCCTACCCCTCCCTCAGATACACCTTAAAGATACAGCAGGCATTTCTGGGCATAAAGCAGATGATAAGAGTGTCATCACAAAATCACCTGGAGACACCAAACAAAAGAGAAAGTTACCAAAATAAGAACTTTTGGGTTTGGTACTAAACTAGCCAGGTTCTTCTCCCCACTGTGCTGAGCTACAAATAAATATAGCAAGTTTTCTAGCAAAATGACAAGCTTTTCCTAATTCCATTAGACAATGTGAAATGAAGCATTTTAGCCATACAGAATGGTAAACAGAACGGAAAGTGATTTGGAGCATACTGTGGATGGGGTAAGTAAATCAATAGTTCGTGGGGGAAAGCTTCCAGCAGTACAGATTGTTTGAACTACTTACCATTATGTCAAATTCACTTTAGCATGAGCAAAGAGACACATGATATGATGAATATTGAGAGAACTATTTCTACTGTTTGCACTCAAAGGCCTAAAGTCATACAGATTTTTATAATCAACTAAGTTTTTATAACAATAAAAAGACTTCTATTTAACCCTTAAAGAGTTGATGGACCAAGTATTCTTTTTTTCCTGTTTGGATTAGTCAGAAGTCCATTAAATATTATAAACATTTTTTTTCTTTCTTTATTAATACCCATGTGTTTTATTTATAATTTCAATAACACCTCCTCTGTGGGAATCATTTTGTCAAGAGAACTGAAGGAACATGAAAGTGTAATCAGAAATCAAATAAACATTTCCCACATGGGGAAAAGCAAAATTCCACCAAATATCATATCTGATAGCTTCCTTGACAACAATATAATTTCCTCTTTAAAATTATATTATTCATGTCCTTAAATATGTACACAGTCTTGAACAGAGATGGAAATAAGCACCAGCTTCAAGCACTCTATTGCAAGTAAGTCTTGAAATAAGCATGTAATTGATTTTACTTTTTAAAGGCACCTATCATATTTTCCAATCAACTGTTTTACCAAAAGTAAGACGATATTCTTCACATAAGGTTCACAACTGGCCTGCATTTGCTTAGAACTGAGAGTACATTGAATAGTATGATTCATATAGGCTTGCATCTAAAAAGTGGTTATTATGGTTACTTAGCTCTGGTTCACTTTACTGTGGTCATCCAAGTTATTGTTTATTACCTAATTTGGGTAGAAAGACAGAAAATATGAGACAGAATAGCATAAGAAAAAAATGAGATTATTAAAACTTATCTGAAAAAGAGACAGACCTGCATTTAAAATGATAGATTTATATAGTAGGATTTCTCCAAACTTTCCCTTAGCCTTTTTGTCTAAGTTTTCTAGCAAGAGTCCAAATTTGTCCATACCCTTAAAAAAGGAAAGCCCATTACTGCCTTGAGGCATCTTGGCTCTGTCCTGTTAATATTTCGGCCAAAACATCACAACTGTCTGACAGGAAGATCACTTTTATCAGGTACTTAGGATTTTAGACAGCTATAAAGTGGTGCCTATTCCACTCCTCTACTCTTGATAGTATAACTACTTATTCAAGAAAGATTAATATCATTTTTGTTTAACTTTTCTTATAGTCTTAAAATCTGTAGCACTGCCAGATGCCTCTTACTGGCCTCTGTTTATGGTGTTTAAAGTTTCATCAAGGGAGTCAGCTTCTGCAGAATATTATATGTGGTAATACGTATTTTCATTAAGTCTTATTATTAGATACTGAATGCATTAGTGTGGAACTCAAGGCTGTCACAGAGCCAGCTTCACTAAATGGGGGAAGGAGGAAAGAAATTTTATATTAAACCAAGGGGTTTGGAGGTGGAGATATAAAGTGTAAAGAATGTGCATTGCTTCTCAAACTTCTGTCAGAAGTTGTTTATGGAATAGAGCTGAGGACATGAATGCAAACCACAAAATCAGAAGAGTATCATGCCAAACATATTATAAACACACTTTAGCGACTGAAATGTTGACATGAGCAGTATCTTAGCAAAATAGCAAAGAAACACTAGTTCAGATCGTAATACATTCACTTACACTTTCATTATGAGGCAGATGTCTAGTGCACCCACACAGACAAGCACAACGTATCTTCATGATTGATATCTTCAGGCCACCTACAAAATCAGAATGGGGGTGCCAGTGAATGATTTTGAACAGCCTTTGCTAGACTTTTTAAAACCTATTTGAGCACTTTTTAAAGGCACCCTTTGAGCACTTTTTAAATTTTTATTTTTAGGAAAGTCAAGTTTCGAACTCTCAAGGATTAAAATAGAACAGCCTTCCAAAGATTCTGGATTTTTTTTTTTTCACCTGAGGATGTGACACCTGAGAAATGCCCTAATTTCAGGAAGCTAATATGCAGATGTTGAATAGAACTGGGAAAATAACTGGGAAAAGAGAATGTTTTTTGTACTCCTGAAGCTAGTAGCATGAAAGGAGCTTCCCCTGTTGTGTAACATCACTGTTAGGACACTACATAATGAAATTCTGGGCTGTTCAGAGATTTGTACCATGGTGTCAGTAGTTGAGCTGAAGAAGCATGGAGGACACAACACTATCATCATTAGACAGCCTAATATAGCTTTTTTTGCATCAATCTTGATATTTATTTCAGAGCAATCTCCATATCCCAGTCATTCATTCTACTAATAGCTAGTGTGCTACATCTCACTCCTGCCCCTGCCTACCACCAAACCTTATCCATGAGTGTCCTAGAAGGCTTATATCAGAGTATGTTCTCCTTTCTAGCAATGTTGATTTTCTTTCTTCCAGGGATAAAAGCTGCTTTCTCAGCCAGGAACTCAGAAAAATGTTACTCCTTCCAAACAAACAAACAAACAAACCACTACATACATGACTACATGCCAGTAAAAGGAGGATAACTGGTACTTGAAAACTTAGTGCAAGTAGTAGTAGTTCAAAGTGTGTGTCTTCAAAAAGCCTTTGGGTACCAGAGCAGTACCAAAACTCATTAAAATTCACATCATTCCCAGCTTCATTATCTCACCCAGATGTTTCCATGACTGCCCCTTTAAAGAATTCCTGTCTAAATTTTATTTACATTTGTTCAACAATATTGATGCTTAATGAATAAATGCAGTATGCTGTCAGTACTGAAGACTAATTACATCTATGTATGAGCCTGAGAACCTGATTGAAAAATCTGCAGTAGCTAGACTGGGTTTAAATAAACACTTTAGTGTAGTGCTTTAATTGCACTTTAGTTTGTAATGTAATTTTTGGCTGTTTAAACTATGATTTAGTCTGAGCTAATTAAAAATGATTTTCTACTCAGTAATTAATAATAAAAGAATTGTAATTAGACAGCTGCTCTGGATCAGGGTGGCAGTTTGTGTTAGCTGACTCATGATAGACTGACAGATAAACAAGAGCTGCATTCGGGGACTGGAACTTACTGCACCTTTCTGTGTTTTGTTTTCAGTCAGAAGAGTTATTATGGTTGGGAGTACTTCAAAATACTCCTTGGTTTTGAGGACTGAAGCTTGATATTTACAGTGGGAACTTCCTGTGTTTCTGCCACTTGTGAAAGCAAGTCATTCTACTTGTGGCTGATAGAGATGTTGCAGGTTCTTTTCTCTTGCTCAACAGAAAATAAAGCAAACTTCAGTTTTTCCTGCATGCCACATGACTGCATCTCAGCAAAGGAGCCTAACTCACAGCAAGAAAACCACCAACATTATAAGCTTTTTCTACACCACTCACCTGAAATTTACAAACACTACAATGAAGCGAATATAAGTCAGCGATGATGCTTCCATATTTCAGCAACTTCATGATAAATATATTCCATGCTCCAGAGATATTTGGTGGCAAAACAACCCCTTTGATACCAGCATTACTTCAGAACTGCAGACCCAGAGAATTCTATATGTCATGTACCACTCAAAACAGCACTGCTCTACTTCTGCTAATTTGTAAGCTTCCTCATCTTTATCTATATTCAGCAGACCATGTAAGATAAATAATGACTCTTCTTCAGATAACTATCTACCTTATAATCACCAGGGATTGATTCTGGAGGGTAAACAGAGCTTTAAAAAGACAATGGACACTCTGCTAACTTCCTCCTTCATTTGGGATTCCAGACTTTTCAGTTTCTGGTATTTACTATGTTTACTTTTTAGTTGGTGTGGTAAGTGTTTTGCATTTTGAAAGTACAGCAGCATTTTTCCAATTTTCATGAAAAGAACAATCAAAAGGCCTTAGTAAGTTTTCTTTGGGATACATTTGGTATCCACTTACTTAAAGTAGGCTGTAAAGTGTAAATTTGCCCAAAGTTGGAGAAAGATATAAAAACAATTACAATCACTCAGTGGCAGCTCTTCAGAAAGCTATCTCTTCTACCAGCTGAATTGAGTTTTCTTTTCAAATTCATTTGAACATTCATGTTTATGCCATCTAATAAAAGATAATAATTGAACGCTAAGTAATACATTGCAGAACACTCTTCACATGCTTTAGGATTAGAATCTGTCATAAGATGTGATGTTGTCAGCATGTAGATAATGTATAGTTGAAGAAAGACTTTAATAGAATATTTTATATATATGTTTAAAAATACATGGAGTTGTACCACTGGGAGATCTTAATTCCATACAGCTACCACTTTGTTACTTACAGTAATCTCATGTCCTGGTACGTGTGAGCTGCTCGCAAAGTTGGTGCATCTCTAACTGAAAAAGGCATATAAGGGATAAATACTCACCAGGAACATGCACACTAAAATGTAACTATAAATCAATCATATAAATAGAAACCTTAGTACAACTGACAGTCTATAATTATGTAAGTAGTTTGAACAACATACTGAGGTTTTTCTTAAAATACTTCCTTTGAAACACATTTCCGTCTAACAGAGCATAAACATCAGTTTTACAATGTCTCCCATGAACAAAGGAAGAGATGAATGATTTGTCTAAGTCTAAAATCTAAACCCCCAGACTACCCTAAGACAAGGTCATAAAATTGAAAAATAGAATTCAATGACAGCCCTTTGGACAGACACAAAAATGAAGAAAATAGTGCCTGCCTGAACACATTCACTTCTCATGGTCTACAGAGAGCAAGATAAATAAATCTGAAAATGGATGTGTTTAATTAAAAAATAACCTGTGTATCCTTTTTACTCTCCCTTTTGGAGCACTCCTCTGTTAAAACTATCCTTGTGGTAAGAATCTGTGTAATACTTTGAATGTACATGTTTCAGATGTTTATACTCCTGATATGTTTCTTGAAGCCTATTTAAGCTAAGATTTCTAAAATTAAGCAACAACACTTTCTCTATTTTTCTCTCTTCCCTTGTTTTCAGTCCAAATTTATGAAATAAAAATAAAACTTTGGGGTTTATGTTGGCTTCCTCAATTTTATTTTAGCAGCAAAAGTATCCTAAAAAATCAATAGTGCTGTTATAGGCACCTGGTAAGTGGATTAAAAACAAGCCCTATTTTTAAATGAAACACCATTTTTTCATGGGAAATCTAGTTTCAACTACTGCATCTAAGATAGCTGGCATCATCATAATGAAGTATTATTGAAAGGAGGTGTGTCTCATCCTTTAGGCAAATGTAGCACATGCCCTAGAGATTTTCAGAGTGCGCTAAATTGCAAACCCACTCACCTTAGCAAAAATATTTTACCCCTAATTTTGATGTGCTTCATTTGATTTCAACACTAAAGCTTCAATTCTCATATGCTTGTATGGTGGAATAGAATGGCATAAGATAGTGATAAGATTAAAAATTGTGAATGTTAAATTCCTTCAAAAACTAATTTAAACTATTCCTGTGGCAGGAAAGGAGACAGGAACTGCAAAAAATGTACGCCTTTGGCAAACAAGAGTAATTGTGACCCACAGTAGAGGTGTGGCCTATGGGCTGAGAGAGCTGATCCTTCCCCTCCATTCAATATTGCTATGGTCAGCATTGCCCTGTTGTGCCCACTGCTGTACCATGTACAAGCACTGCCACGGGAACAGAGTCAGAGAGGAGCCCCAGCACAGATGCTCACAGAGCAGCACAAGAAAATACAGAGTTTGGTCACTGACAATGTCCCCTCTGCTGGCAGAGGGGGGCCCATGGCAAAACAGTAAGTGTGGTGGCACAGCACGGCTCTGGGGCTCTCAGGCACCTCCTGCCAGCAGGGTCCCCTGCTTCTCTGAGCCCCACCCGCTGAGCATGGGGAGCTGGCAGGCTGTGCCGCTGCAGCCTAGGAGGGCATCAGCAGGGCAGTGCATTGAGCTTGGCACTTTGCCTGCTCTTCTGTACTAGAAACATCCAGATGCTTTCTAGGAGCTTCATCCCAAAACCAGAGAGCTACCCATTGTAAGGAATACTTACCAAGGATTTCTCCACAGTGCTGGAAATGCAGGGGGAGAATTTCTCGGAGTGCAGTATTAGTTTGTTTAATGTCAGTTTCACACTCTTCAGCAACTTGTTGGTTTGCTGCAATCAGGACAGGAACATTAGTCAGCTTGCTGCAAGGGAAAACCTTCCCCTGGTGTGTTCCCTGCTTCCAACTTCCATGTGCCAGCACAGGGCTGTCGGGCTGCACAGGGCCCAAAAGACTTGGTAGCCCAGGGGATGCCGGCTGTGAGGACAGCACCAGCCCTGATGGGTCCTCCCACTGATGCCTCTGCACCCAGGCATCCTTGGTCCTTCTCCAGTCTCACCTGACACAGCCTTTCCTTCTCACCAATTTGCAAGAGTAGCCCAACTCTGCTAGTCCAAGCTCCCACAGCTGTGCTGGGAAGGCAGACAGGGCTTGCTCTGCTGTACTGGAACCCACTTGCCCGTGTGCATGCCTTGGCTGGATCTCTGTCAGGCAAGGGAAGCTCCAGGCCCCAAGACTCCCAGGTTTTCTGGAGGCAGCCCTGAAGCAGGCTGCCATTCAAGCTCAGCACGATTTGGCCTCAGGAGGAAACACTGGAGGAATGGGAGCTGTACCTGAGAGCCTGTGTTGACACAGAACCCTGGACAATCCCTTTCTTTTCCAACAGCAGCCCCAGTAAATCATTTTGTTCAATCACACCATCACCAGGAGTCACACACAAGTACTGACACACAGCATACCCTGAGCAAAAATGTTTCCATCAGTTTAAAGGCTCCATCTAAGCCACAGACTCTCAGTGTAGTCTCCCTGCTAAACCTGGCAAGGGAAGTAAGCCAGTAGGCTCTGATGGCACGGAGGCAAAGCTGGAAGCAAGGAGGGGCATGGCATGCTTCTTCTTGGACTGAACCCACAAGGCTGCCCAAGGCACAGATAGTTGCACTGCTCTGGCTCTAATCTCCCCCCTGCTAGAGACCCATTTCAGAGCAAGGCTGTCTCCACACTTTGGCCATTTTTTTCTGGACATAAACGTGGTTTCTTTTTCTATTCATACAGAGACATTCAGAATTTAAATCTTGTCTATGAAAAAAAGCTGAGTTAGTGCCTCATATTTTAAAACTTTGAGGAAAGCCCCTAAATTCCTTATGTAATTTTAAAATACTTTGCTAGAATCTTAATATGGCAACTGCCTTTAAATAGTCAACATTTCCAAAAACTGCAAAAGTCTGGATAGACATGAGAAAGTAATTTCCCTGTACTGTCTAGGGAATTTAATTTTCCCATTGTAAGGTATTGTGTGGAACACTTAGAAATACCTTTTGAAGGAAAAACATTTCATACATCTTTGTTTCAAGACACTTGTTTATGAAAAGAGAAACAAAAGATTCAGCTATTGTTTACAAGAATAAAGGCAAGTAAAATAACAGACCACTTAAAAAGTGAAAATAATTTGCCATACAATCCATATTAATTTTGGGGCTTTTTATATATTCTTATTGTTATATATTGATTAAAAGAAGAATGTATCTATAATTTTCCTTATGTCAATTTTTTTTAAGCTTTCCTGTATTCCTAAGCTTGCAAATAAAATTTTATCTAAGTGGTATTAAGTTCAAAGCATAGCAACACATCAACTCTGGTAAAAGTATTTCTTTATGCTTCCTGTAGAAAACAACAACAACAGTATTTAGTCATCATTAAGAACTTGATTCCTTCTTTCATTTCTGTGAGTCTAATTTGGTGATAGATCAAGTGAGTGAAGCGATGTTAAAGCTAGAGTAAATTCAATCAAAACCATGTCTTAAATATAACATGGTATTTTAATCCAACAGCTATTAAAAGTAATTCTGCTTCCTTGCTGGTGGTTTTAAGCAGTCCAAAATTGCTGGTACTCTATGTGCACTATTCAGTGCTGCCCAAAGGTTTTGAATATATACCATGCTTTCTCTAGTCACAAATGGTATGGAACAAATTAAAGGAGAATTAATCTCTTTGAAGACAGATGTTAAAGGACTAAATTACCTGGATCCTTTAAGCAGAAATTGCACCTAAGTCATCAGGAATAAGGTGGTTGACTCAGACCACTTGTCACTGCCACGGAAGAGATGTTATACATATTATGGGATAGGAACAAATATCTTAAGCAATTAGTGGCAAAAGTTGTTGTTCAAAAAGACTAAAAATGCCATAATTAATTTATGATTCATCGTTTAGGATCCAGTTCATCATGGATCTTCAGTATTTGTGTATTTCAAGTATGTATACATCCCACTGAACTTATAGATGCATTCAAAAGCACAAGGTCAGATTGTTACTCTGTGCTGAAAAAAGACCTTTGAGCCAGCTCCTCAGAAGCAGTTCCTAGTGCTGACTCCTGTCATCTGCTTCTGTGTTTGCCAGAAACACAGGGAAACACTGAAATACATAAACTTCATAATAACATGCTTCAATTGTAAAGTAATTTGGAAGACTAGCAGTCTTGGAACAGGGGATCAAAGTAGATTCTTATTATGGCTCTTTTAGATTGGGAGAAAAACATATCAGTTTTCAATCAGCCTGATAATGACTCAAAAATATTAAGTTTATTAAGAGATCTTTGTCTTAGGAAGCTACCTGTGAGCCATCTGAATTAACCAGTACCACACTTCATGTGACAATGTTGCAACTGTCTAGCACTCATTATTTACAGAGAAAAAGAAGATTTCCTGGAAAGTTATAATGTGCCATTAAAAAAATTAAATCTAAGAACTGTCTACTTCATAAAAAAAAAAAAAAAAAAAAAAAAAAAAAAAAAGTGGGCATATAGATTTCTGGAGATGTCTGTAAATACAACACAGTGTTTCCAAAGGTGGTACACAAGGAAAGATTAAAAACAAATTGGCCTTCAAAAGAAGAAAGAATTTTGCAAAGCAAATGCTGTTTGTGAGAAATCGTAGCAGGCAGACTAATGATTTGCTTTTTTCTAAATTACTTTCAGAGGCAATCTGACATGGTTTAGCTAGGGAAATACACATTTTCGGACATGGCTTAAGAAACAGGAACACACTCTTTGTACTCTGACATATTCTCCTTTCTTTTTCAATACAGGGCACCTGCTTCATGAAAGGGTATTGGGCAAGGTTTAAAAAGAGGGAGTGCTTTAGAGGTGGCTGCTGTAAGTAGCTGTTAGAAGCTTTGCCCATGTACAACAGATCCAATGCCAACTGGCTCCAAGATGCATCCACAAATGGCCAAGGCTGAGCCCATCTGTGACAATGCCAGTATCTCTGGGATCATGTGTATAAAAACAGAGAAAAAACTGACCGTAACCACCATTCTCCCTCACATGTGCTGTTGGTGGAGGAGATCTGGAGAATCTGGCAGTTGAATTTGGGCCCAGGAAGGAGGGAGAGGTAGGAGGGAGGTATTTTAAAATTTGTGTTTGTTGTTACCCTGCTCTGAGTTGATTAACAGTAAACTAATTTCCCGAGGTCTGTTTTGCCCATGACAGCCACTGCTGAGTGATCTCTCTCTGCCTTTATCTCAGCCCACAAGACTTTCATTATATTTTCTCTCCCATGTCTAGTAGAGGAGAGTGTAGTTACACACACTCTAGTGGGCACCTGACATCCAGCTAGGGTCAATCCACCAGTGTAAGTATTGATTTTTATTTGTTCCCTGCATAGATTGACATGTATTCAGGCTCATGTGCAAAAATACAGGTCTGCTAAGAGTTGACTACATTTTGCAGATTTCCAAAACTTGCCTTCTGATTGGAGTAATGCATTTGATTTAAAATAATCAAGTGGTAGTTATGGCTGTATTTACTTGTCACCTTAGACCTCTTTCCACCTCAAAACATCTCTTCCTTGCATTATTTTTTTTTCCCATCCTTAGGGTAATGAGTAGCTTTAGAGCAAACATGGAATTTTCTGGTGTCTCTGGACTGCCACAGAAATAATCAGGTGAATTTCTTCCATTTCTGTGAGACAAGAGGCCAGTTTAAATGACTGCAATGTCCTCACCTAAAGTTAGAAACTGTCTCATATTAAAAAACTTGAATGGGAATGCAGGCGAAAGATAAAAATCTGAGTCGAATTTCAAAGAACAGATGTAGGATTATCTTGCCGCAAGACTTCTCTGCTACAAGATATTGTCAAATCTCTGCTGCTGTATACAATCACTCTTCTACCAAGTTCAAATAACTGTCTCTACCTTTCTTCTTCTACATTTCAAAGTAAGACTGCTGTTTGTAGGAAAGAATTTCCTGACTCTTTTCCTGGTGCAGGGAAAAAATTTTCTCTTTTATACTTGATTATGTCTCCAATATTTCAGCAGTACATGAGGATGGATAATTATCACTTCATTTCTAAGTGTTCAGAAAATTATTTAAGTGATACTAGAGTAACAAAAGTTTTCCTGTCAGTCAGTGCTCAGGGGCTGGGTAAGAAAGACAAGAAAATTACAGGTCCAAATGGAAGAAGAGTTAAATGTTGCAGTAGAGTTCCATGATATAATTTTGAGTTTTTTCCCTCTCTTTTTGATAACAAATAATAACAAAAACACCTCAATAAAGTCCCAGCTAAAAGTGGATTATAGCCAATGCATAATTTTCCGGTTAAATCTTGTTACTGCATCAAACCCAGAGTTTAGTAAACCACTTGCCCTTTCAACAAGTCTACCTCCTATTACACAGTACTCCTTAGGCTGAGAGAAAGACTTCCACAAGACCACTTCTGGAAGAGTGAGGAAGACAGCCTAAGATCACTGGGGTACTAAGTGCCAAATTTTCAAATTTATTTTTGCATGTATGGTTTGTGTCTACTATAGTACTCTGTTTCAGAGGAAAAATGTTATTCTGAAATAAATCTCTTTATGCCGCTAGTGACTTGCATATTGTTTCATTTTTGATGTATGTGAAAATGCTTTCTTTTGGAGGACACTAGCACTGATCCTGTGATACAGGCACTCATTGAACATACCCAGTCTCCTGTAGGGCTTTGGGGCTGTAAGTGAGCATTACACAGCCTCAAACATATCTCTGCTAGCAAAATTTGGTCCAGCAGACAGGACTAAATATGATCTGAAGTAAAATCTCTGAGCAGCACTCAACACAGATGCCAGGGTGTCATTACAAGCTTCTCCACTCTCCTGATCAGGTAATCACTCAAATGGGAAGAGAGACCTTTAAACTCAACCTCCTATCCCAGACCAGATTCAGTAGTGAATCAAGACTGGGCTTTTCAGAGCTTTGCCCTGCTCAAGTAAAGGCTTGAAAATCTCCAAAGACTGACTCGATAGCTTCTCTGAGAAAACTAGTCCGATTTCGATCCTTTTGTATTGTGTCGAAATGCTAGTTCATGTAAACATAGCCGTGGGAACAGACACGCTTTAGGACTGTTTGTGACATGAACAAAATTTGTATGTCAGTGCCCTTTTTTTCATTACCTTTCCTCTCCCCATAAAATAGCAATGGTTACTTCATTTTGTCAAGTGTACTGTTGTAGGGGTGTAATTGAGCTTCTGTTTTACCTTCTGTGAGTAAGGTGCATCATTGCAGAGGATTTATGTAGTCCACTTTTGCATCTACTTGTGACAGTTAATTTTCTCTGCACAACTTTGAATAATGCCATCAATAATGCCACTACACAAATGGTCATTTCTTTCAGTAGGGGTTAAGGTTAGGCAAGTATTTGTCAAGAATGTTGTAAGTTTAGTGTCCCTGCCTCAGGCAAAGGACTAATCAAATTTTTTTACCAATTTTCCCCAATCTTTATTCTGAGTCTGAGTCTTATCACTGATACACAAACATGATTTCAGCTGAAACTATAGCATAAAGAATAAAGATATTTTGCAGCATGTTGCAGTATTTGATGATACTGAAGGTCATGTTTATGTAAAGTACAAGGTTAATAAGAGATTATTTTAACAACCGCTTTCATTCAGTACGTGAAGTATGCACACCAGCACAAGACATAAGGCACATCTGTACTTCTCTGCTCTTCTTTCAGTGAGCATTTTAGAGGAAAAATAGTGAAATTATCTATCTTGGTAAACACTCATTCACATTTCTTTTTGTGTATGATGGATTACCCACAACTGCTATATAAAGTACCTATTGAAACTCACCCTGTAATATACGGTTCTACAAAATACGAACAGTGCTAAATACTTTAAAGTGAGTTGATTTCCAGTGAAAGTGTTTTAACCTCCTTTTAGGTCAAGAAATAACAATTTTCCAAGCTCACTGTAACAAGAGAATTAATCCTGAGAGGCAGGTGTGCACTGCATAATTCATTTAGTCTGTGAAATTTATTGAAAATACTCTTTCTCTGAACTCTACTTGAAGCTTTCATTATAAATTTTAGGTGTGGTTTCTTTAACTTGTATTTTAAGTTGTATTCCGATTTGATTTCTCTCAGATCACCTAGAGGACTGCAATTTGCAATCTCTTCCTTTGTTAAGAATATAACAACAGAATGAGCAGCAAAACATGACAGGGGGTGCTCATACATATAAAGCTGGGTACATCACTGAAGCAATTTGCAAGTAAAAAATACACATTTTCTTTGTGTTTACACAAGAGTAGAATACTTAGGAAAAGGACATTCTGGCTATCATCAGATAAGGATTTTTTCTGCTGAAATTCTATTCCTAGATGCATTGCATTCAGGACTCACTACACTGAAGAGTAACAGCACAAAGAGCACGGTTCACACTGTTGACCTCATAAACATCTGGTGGTACAAGGAGAGAAATAATTTACAGTAGTTTGTCAAGTGACTCTAACCATGCTAGCATTAAAAGACTTCATACCACACATCAATGAAATATTTTTACTGTTTCTCTTACATCCTTATCATCCTTATTAATCCTTGAATATATTTTATTACCTTCATAAAATAGCGATTTGTTTTTCATCCTTAAAATATTTATTCCTAGTGATGAATATCAACATAAGTAATTGACATCATGTGTTTGGCAGAGCACATGGCTCTGTACTAGTGACAATTTTTTAATTGATTAGATGTCATCATTTCTTTCTTCTTACTAATGAAATAAATTAGCAACTGCAGCCTCTTTTCTATGGCCATTCATTCTACAGACAGCTGGCTCATTGCATGATACACTTTACATATTTTTAGCTCTAGACTTGCACAAACTTCAAATTTATGGGAAAATGTTCAAAAGACATATATGAGCCTGTGAAGGTGTAGGAATTTGCAAGCTGACTTCTGACTTCCAGTAGCAATTTTAAAATCCCCTCCTGAATATGTTTAGGGGTTTTTTTCCTCTAGGTCCTTTTTTCTCTTTCAGGTTATGCTTATAATAAAAAATGATGCAAAAAAAATCAATTACAGGTAAAGTAATGCTATGGTAGACCTGTGGGTTGTTTTGTTGCAGAGACAAAGTTCCTGTTATGGAATTACTTTAGATCTTTTATTTCACATATATAAAAACACCACACAAAACACCAAGACCAACAGGTCAATAGAAATGTAAACACCAGTCTTAAATACTTGAAAGGCACTTACATCATAGCTGTTTAATTGTATAAATACTCTATCTTGTATGCAGAATTTGTGCAGATGCTTTGTAGAATGAATTGTAGCAGGAGTATCAAAATCTGACCTAACATTTTCCTATAAGTTTCTGCACTTGTCCACAAGTTCAGTGGACTTCATTAGGCTGTTTTCTTTCCCTCTGAAAGGTATCTGACATTTTGTTCCTTCACCCAAAAAACCCCACGAAACTTTCTTGTCTCAAGTAGAATTGCTAATTTGTGTCTCCAGTGTCAGTGCTTTTCTTAACACATAACACACATTCTTTATTCCTGATGAGGATCCTTGGTCTGTTGCCTTTTTGTTTGTTTTTATGTGATATCTCATCCCATCTACTTCAGACTTGCATGTGTTTATCTAAAAAGAAAATTCTTTATTTCTAAGAAAATAAGTAGCAGAGAGACTTGTTCTAGGAAATCAGACTGTTGTAATTGCAAACTGGACTGAAATCTCCCACAAGTACGGAAGAGGAAGAAGGAGCTTTCAGGTACCTTGAATGTCTCTCGAACTTCCTTTGTAAAATGTGTGCTCTGAATTGAGCATGCTTGTCTGTTGTGAAATATTGGTAAAGGCTGAAGATACCCATTACTGAAAGAAAGTAGAATATAGCCTGTTATTTAATGAAAAATGTCCCTACTTTTAATCTGTATCTATTCACCTGCTGGTTTTGAGATCCACTGCTGTACACCCGCACATACCTACAAAGTAGTCAAAACATACGTAAATATATTTTCATGCCACAAGCTGGAGTTTGTGTTACTCACTGAAAGTTGCTGCTGCCTGTAGATCAAATCTGGCAGTTCTTAGTCAAAACTTTCTGTAGTCATTTCAGATTCTTTCCTGCAAAAATACTCAGTGTGGACTACAGTTAATGGATCTTTTATTACATTCTTCTGGTGATAGCCACTTTTTCATACCTCTACTAAAATTGCTAAATTTTAGCTCACTGATTAATTTCAAAAGCTGTATTATTAAAAGGAGTTGTCATTATAGCCTAATGTACTTGAAATACTTCCTCAGCTTTTAAAATGTTACCTTGCCTATCTCCTTTGAAATGAACAATTAATTAAAAACGTTGCTATGCACACTTCCAAGTACAATAAACTTGTCTGAAAGAATTTTAGTTCACCTTTTTCCCTGACTAACCTGTTACATTCAATTTCCACCAAATTTCATGACCCACGAAGTAATCAATATGCATAAAAGGATAGCAATGGAAGGAAGAAATGTAAACCAAATAGAAATCTAATATTATAAATGTACTACATGGTTCCTGTATGTGGCACATTGCAAAGTGTATCTAAAATACCACTTGGAATTTGGAAATCAGGTCCAAGGTTTCTTTTATAGAGAATGTGCTTGAATCTCAACTTTATGTACACTGGAGAAACAGGACTGCAGCAGAGTCAGCAGCAGAGCCAATGATCTAACCTGGGTACTTAGGCTACTGCTAAAAAAGAAAGTTTATCTATACTATTTAATGGCTGGCACCTCCCTGCAGCCTGCAGCAGAACAAATGTTCACTTCCCATATAACTTCCAGGTGTGGCAACATGAGGCAGGGATTTCTTTGAATACAAATGCAGGTGATCCCAGCCTGTCCCCAGAGAAAATGGAAGGAGGTACCTATCTTGGTGGAAGTATTGCCATGCACTTGTAACTGGGACCAAAAACAGAGCATGCCCTGGTTGTTTAGCAGGGAGAGAGAGAGATGACAGAGAGAAAGGCAAATAAACTAGTAGAGTTTACCTTATCTTTTACCTTTGGAGCTAATAATAAGCAGCAGGATATAATACTGTCTAAGGCTACCTTTGACAACATTTCAATGAAAATATTTGAAAATCACCTTTATGGGGCAGGTATATTTCTCTGATTACTGCAATATATTTTGAGACTGACTTTGATCTTACCTGCTATACAGCAAACCCAAAGCTATACCTTAATGGACTGACATGAGTGTGAAGTGACTCCCAGTGAAATTTCAATGCATAAGCAGTCCAGCACAGAGTTAAAGAATAATCAGTAATGGTATACAAAAGTACAAAATTCCAGGGAAGATTCTCCGCCTAGGCCAATAAAAAATCTGATTAACAGCACACCAAGTTGAACTACATTTTTAAAGGAACCCTAGTTTTTGGTACAATGTAAGTAAATAAATTTTAATCCTACTATATTAATAACAGTTAGGCCTACTAGAATAATAATTATGCCCCTGTTCTATCTAATCATATCAAAATTTTGTTGGTTTCAAATTACAGTAACTTCACTTTTCCTACACACAGGCACTGCTTGCAAGAAAAAGAAACCCACAATCAAGCATTTTATGTCAGTTAAATGTATATGTATGTACTTTAAAGTATGTATTAAATGCCATCTCCCAGAAATTGGCTAACCTTTTGGTTTTTTTCTGGTGCATATGGTTTCCAGGTGATGGGCAAGGTACAATTTGAGGATTGCAGAAAATCAGCAACTGACCGTCATTGGGAGTCTGGATGAAAAAACTGTTTTATGTGGATTGATGGAATCCATTCTTAAGTTTACATTTTTCCATAGCAATAGGAAAAAAAAAAAACAAAACAAACAAACAAAAAAACCCCCTATGAGATACATAATACCATGTAAAGATAGCAAGAATAAAAGAAAGGACATCTTTCTACATAGATTTCCTTTTTTATTGCCAGCTTATCAAAAAATGACCCATCTAAAGCATCTAGTAAATAATAGGAGATAAAATGAGCCTTAATGCATCATATTATTGAGGTAGGGCATTAAAAAAAAAAACAACTTTCCTCTTTGCTAGGTACATATAGCAGCAAAATTATCATAATTTCTCACCTCAAAACTGTTATGGCCAGACCTACCACTTTTTAAACTAGCGTTTCAACCATTTGGTTCCTAACAATCACTTTGATGTCTAAAAGTAGATAGTGTTTATTGCAAAGTAGGCTTTCAGAAGAGGCAATATTTAATATATAAATAAAGTTTTATTCTTTCTTATGTTAATGATTCTGGATTCTCTCTCTATTTGTTCCTGCATAAGAATAAAATAACCCTACTGAATTCCCTGATTGCACATAGCTGGAATTATCTCTCTTTCAAAAAAAAAACCCCAAAACATCAAACAAGCAAACAAACAAACAAACAAACAAACAAACAGGTTTACAATTACAATCCTATCTTTTATTCTAATTGAAATCAATGTCATTTTTTTAGCTGAGTGAATTTTCAGAATAAACTGAAATCTGTGTAAGAGTACTGCACTGCAAGACTTACATATTTTACCCATGAAAATTACTAGATTTAGCTTGACAAAGCTTTTAAGATCCCTCATTGTAGAATTGTCAGTCTGTTGACAATGTAGAAGACCACAGCTCATGGTCCATTGAAGTCTCAAAGTACCTTCTGTAGAACAATTAGCTCAAGCTCTCTGTGGTGCTTCTGCTATGAAGCCTGTTTACACCTTAATATTAGGAGAATATTAGGAGAAAGAGAATGTGGAAATAAATGCTTAAGGATTGCCACCGACCGCCAGCAGCCTCTCTGGTGGCCACTCCGGTGCCACGACCTTCCCCAGCGAGACCGTCCCGGAATGGCTGTCTCGGGCTTCTGAGAGGCTCAGGCACTCGGTGGTGATATCAGCTCTTTTGTGAAGCTGCACAAGGCAGCTATCTCCGGCAGCTCTTTCTCTATCAGATCTTTTGTGAAGCTGCACAAGGCAGCTCTAGCTCTTTTGTGAGGCTGCACGAGGCAGCTGGCTCCGGCAGCTCCTTCAGGCAATGCTGGAACAGAGCAGGAGGCAGGTATCCAGTCTGGAAGATCTTTATTCAGCAGGAACTGGCGACTGAATGCAATTGACAGACTCAACCACTGGGGTTATATAGGGTTTGGGATAGGATCAATCGCGGGGAGGATTGAGAAAACAACCAATCAGGGAGAGGATCCAAAACGCACCAATCAGGGAAGGGGAAAAACCAGGAAGTGGGGAAACAACCAATGAGGGGTAACAAATTAACATAGAGCCTCGAGGGCTCATGGGGTTGAAACATTTTGCTCTCCCTAACTTGAGAAACAGTCTGCCGGGGAGACTTCCCTGTGGGGAGCTCTGCCATTGCAATTACAGTTTATATGCTGTGCTCTCTCCATGGCAGGGCAAGCGCCCTTGTGGTAACCTCAGGGGTTACCACAAAGGATAACTTAGAGGCTAGGACGGCCTTGGTCACTTCAAGTGCTATGAGAGTGTTGAAGGTGCAGTTGGAGAATCCTTGTTACTACAAAGTTTGATCATGGCTTCAATTTGTTGCTGGAGGAAATTCAGAAACTGGCAAAAAAGACGATCGCTTATGAGGACCTATTTAGCTGAAGTAAATAATCATTGATTGCTATGGGTATCAAAAATGAGACTGATATCTTTGATATCTTAGAGGACAGTTGTAAGGTTGTGTTCTTAGGATGGAAAACCTGAAATCCTGATGTTCCAGTAAGAAAGGGTTTCTGTTATCCAGCACTATGCAAAATGGTGGCTGGATTGATGTAAGCATTTCACATACCCATCAGTAATGGGACTCCTCACCTTCTCACATGAGCAAGCAGTGTGTTCTTCCTTAAAGAAGTCTCATACAGACAGCAGTACACTCACTGAAATGCATGGCAAAAATTAAAAAGGAGAAGCTCAAAATAATGTAATGCAAAAAGACAACAAAGATGCCCCCATAGCAAGACTTCACACAAATCAGTGCTCTATAAGGGTAACACTGGAGGAATTTTACCAGATTCAGCCTGGTGCCGTATTTAAGTGCATAGTCATGGTGTCATGTGCCAAATACAGTATTTGTCAATTAGTTAGATACCTGATACTACTACAGATGTAGTACATTAAGCCACTTCAAAGCCTTTTTCTATTTCCTACTGGTATCCTACTGCTACCTGAAATCCTTTGTAGTAGACAGAGAATTATAAAAGAAGCCATAAAGCAGCAAACACCAACAACACAAAACCATTTTTTAATTCATAGTTTCATTTCTTTCTTATACTTAGATGTAGAGATAGCAGTGGTTAAGTCCTGCTGAAATGATCTGTAGAAATAAAATAGTTGGACCTAAAATAGTTGGACCTTTTCAGAGAATTCTTTTTGCCCACCTTTAATAGTGTTTGTGATGTAAGGGTTTGAGAGCTAGGACACCAAAACAAATATTAAAATCAAGTCAAAAGGAAACGCACTGGATGCGTAAACTAACAAAATTTCCTAATTCAATATAATTTACTGGAATAAGACATTTTTAGTCCAAAATTATTCTTTCAGGCTCAGATTTGGTACAAATTTTCAGTCACCATTCTTGTTAACACATGCTGCAACAAGTCACACTGGACATCAGAGGCTCTATCTTAGAAATTAGTCATCATAGGAAGCTATATTTGGAGTTTTCCAGATTAGATTTTATTTTGGTTTTCACATAAGCTGACAGACTGATAGACGGTCTTATTTTAATCACAGAGAGAAAAAAAAGTGTGAATTCTTTTGGCAGCTACACAACACAATGGAAACTTCAATTGGTAATGCCCAAATTACCCGAAATGTAGTGGGTTGTGATGGCCATTTTCAGTAGTCATGAGCTGTAAGGAGACAAAATTCCACAGAACATTTACTCAAACTTCCGCTCCAGCAGTTCAGGCAATTTCCACATCGAGGGTTATAAAAAGTACAATAAAATTAAAAAAAAAAAAAATATATATATATATAATACCAGGGGTCTTACGGATTAGTTGCCTGAGCCTAATAGTTATCCTTAAAGGTGGGTTGCTTGCCTGAAAACCTATGGAAATGTTTGCTTTTCCTGTTGAAACCTACAGGATTTTTTCTTTGAGTAAGCAGAAAATAACACTGAGGGAAATCAGAATATGAAAGGTTAATAGATAAGCCAAGGTATAAAAGCTAAAAAAGGCTTAAATTAAAATGTGTTGCAAGCATGGGGAGATGTATAGAAACAAGAAAGAGAGAAGACAAATACAGATAGTAATAGGAGACAAAGGCCAGTAAAAGCACAGATTGGACGCTTTCCTGTATAACCTGCTCTAGGTGATCTTGTATTAGCAGGGCAGTTGAACTAGAGGATCTCCAAAGGTCCCTTGCAATCCTAACCCTTCTGTGATTCTATGATTCTGGAAGAAAGACTGCATTAAAAAAAAAGTGGACAAAACAAATAAAGATAGAATATATATATAGTCAGTGGCCTTAAATGTAATGTAGCCTTAATGTAATGGTATATAGTTTTAGGTAGAAATACCTAGAAAACTAAAACTGTTCACAGATGTACAGAATGGTGGGTTGACTCTGGCTTAATGCCAGCTCCCCACCAAAGCAGCTCTATTCTTCCTTTCCTCCACTGGGCAGGGCAGAGAAAATATAGCCAATGGCTCATGAATCGAGGAAAGGACAGGGAGAGATCTCCCATCAATTACTATCACTGGAAAAAGACACTTGACTCAGGGAAGTAAGTTTCTTTATTACTAAAAAAACAGAGTAGGGAAATGGGAAATACAACCAAATCTTAAAACACCTCCTCTCCATTCCTCCCTTCCTTCTGGACTCAATTTCTCTTACGATTTTCTCTACTTCCCACCTTCCAATAGCACAAGGGGATGGGAAATGAGGGTTGTGGTCTGTTCATCATACACTGTCTCTGCTGCTCCTTCCTTTTGATGTTCTTTCCCTGCTCCAGTATGCAGTTCATCCCATGACAGACAGTCCTCCATTAACTTTGCCAGTGTGGGTCCTTGTCCTTTCCATGGGCTGGCAGTCTTCACCAGCTGCTTCAGTATGAGTCCATGGGATGCAGTCCTTCAGGAACAGACTGCTCCAGCATGAGTCCCTCAAAGGGGTTACAAGTTCCACCAACAAACCTGTGCTCCTCTTTCCATGGGTCCACAGGTCCTGTCAGGCTCTTCTCTCTACAGAGTCAGAGCCTTCTTCAGGCAGTCACGTGCTTTGACCTGAGGTCCTCTGTGGGCTGCCAGTGAGTTTGTGCTCCACTGTGGATGTCCATGGGCTGCAGAGGGACAGCCTGCCTAATGCTGATCTTCAGATCAGGCTGCAGGGTAATGTCCGCTCTGGCGCATGCAGAGCTTTCTCCCACTCCTTCTTCACCAAGCTGGGTGTCTGCAGGGTTGTTTCTTTCATACATTCTCTCTCCTCTCTCTGGCTGCTGTTCCGCTGAAGGTTTTCTCCACCTTCTTAAATGCATTATTCCAGAACCACTACTTCTGTCACTGAAGGGCTCAGCTTTGGCCAGTGACGGGTCCATCTTGGAGCTGGCTGGCATTGGCTCTGTTGGACACGGGGGAAAGTTCTGGGAGCACCTCACCTGCAGCTCCTTTACTACTTGTCATGCAAACCCAACAGACAGAGCAGCAGTAGTGCAGTTTTGAAAGATGATATACTGCGAAAGCAGAGAACAGGAGATAATTACATGTTTATTTCTAAAAGTGTTGTTCTGGTTTAACTAAAAGATCAAACTAAGACTAAACTAGGTTGTTTAAGTCCAAATATTGTTGTGCTTTATTACACCAGCAAACTGAAAAAGATACATGTATGTACCAGCACTGCAACCTGCAATGGTCATCCCTCAGCCACATGACATTTGTTTTCCAGATTTTCTGATCATTATTAATTCACCTCTCTTGATTAAAAAGGAGTTGTCATAGATGGAATCACAGATGTTATTATCCAAACCTGAAGGTAAATTCAGTTCCAAAAGGAGTGGAAGTACACTGAAACTCACAGATCATTTATTCTCATAATTAGAAAGATTTTTATGATCCATGACATACATAGGCACTTGCACTGAACTTCAAGACATATATTGCTGGTTTTTAAATGTTTCTTACATGAAAAGAATTCATAAGGAGGCAACTAAGCAAGATTATTATGGTGTTTCCTGCCCTCTCAATAGGTCTAAAAATGAAAGCTTCTTTGAGGGGACTCATTTACCTTCTCAGGGAAATGCCAGGGGAATTTTAATAGCCATTAAGAGTTTCAACTACAATGCAAAAGTTGATGTAATGTATTGGCCCTAATACAGTGCCTTTTCCCATCATAGCAGAATAGTCTGTTACTGTTACATGTGTATTGTGTCTATTTTCCTCCACTTTTACAAAATTTAAGTCTGTGATGTTCTCATCAAGGGAAATGATGATGGAGTTACAGAGATCTGTGATTAAATTTGCTCAGCAGCAATCTGTAAATAACCTGCAGCATACTGTTTCCATTTTTTTGTTTCACTCTGTAACCTGCAGTGAGTGTTGACTTCCTTGTACTGTTCAGCAAAAAGGAAAAGCACACAGATGACTGATTGGTCCTTGTACTCTGAAATGAAAAATGATGAGCAGAAAGTCGTCAGAGGAAACCCCAGAAAAGAAACCAATTTCAAACCAGTGCATCTCCCCTACCTATTCACCTGCCTGACTACTGCAAATAGCCTTTGTGCTGTGCCTTGTCCTCGTCATAGGTCAATGAGGAAAACTGCCATGTGTTTAGGGGAAAGCTGGTTGTTGAACGCATTGATCTCTGCAGAGTGTGGAGGCACACCAAAATGACTGTCCATTCATGAGTGACTAGAATCAATAATGCTACAGCCCTGTGTTTTCTTCATCTATTTTTTTCTTGCCCATAGGTTGAGCTGAGATTTTCACTGGACTTTGACAGATCACAGAGAACAGAGCTTCTTCTTGACACCCCTACTGTACCAGCCAGACTTCACTGTTGACAGGTGACTCAAAAGCTGTACTTGTGGGCTGCAGTGCAACCTTGACAATAGTGGGATAATCCAGGGACACCACAGATGAAAGCAACTTTTTCAAAGTCTCCAAGTATGTGTTTCCAGACCACATGGCATGTTTATTTTCTGAGATCTCATCATTCTTCAAGGATTGAAGAGCTGCTTCTACTCAGTGGAGCCTGGAAGCAGGAAGCATTTGGAGATCTTTCTCACCCGCCTCTGGCAGTTTTTCATTTCTGTTCTTTGTGCATTTGTATTCATGGAATTTGTTATTGTTGCTTAACTTCCCAGAGAATTGTTGGACTGAAGCACCTCTCTTCATTTCTCTAACTAGTGCCATTTGACCTACTAGACAATTTAATCCAGCCTCCACTTTTGAATGGATTTTCTCACAAGTGGCAATCTCTAGCAGGGTCACTTCGAGAGGCAACCGCACTGCATGTTACCTTGCACCATAATGAGGGCAATTTCAAAAGGCATTCAATCAAAAGAAAGGGTGTTTTCTGCAAAAGGCTTGTGTCCTAGGTTTTCACTGGTCCTTATTGGTGGCTAAAGATATTGAAAAACCTCAATCTATGTCTTGTAATACTCAGTTTTAATTTTTTCTTAGTACAAGTTGCAGAACAACGAGGGTACTCTTAGCAGCCACTTTAGAATTCTGCAAGTTTAAGGGGAGCGGAATTGCCCCTAAGCAAACGGGAGGATTCCTGTTTGCTCAGAAAGTCTTGTTCAGAAAATTCTTGTTTACCCCTAGACATATAAACAGATAGAAACGGATGGATGAAGCAGGAAAGCCAGGGCAGTTGTCAGTGCACTATTAATAGATCTGTTTTTCATGTCATTGGAAAGCTTTGATATGCACAGTATATCAGAGACAACAATTACTCCTCTACAGTAACAATACCTTGCCCGTTTAATTGCTAATCAACAGTCCTTTGACATTCATGCTATAAGGCCTTGTGTCTTTTCACTACCTCTGCCTTTCTTCCTCTCTTTTTCTCATTTAAAGTTCACGAACAGCTAATTGACGGCTATCAAAACTCACTGCCCATAGAAAATGTGCAGCATGTGTGGCTGCACTGCCTTCCTACTGCATGAAGGGCAACATTGCTTCTGAGGAATGCTACTTGTGCTGCTGAGCCTCAGCCTTGCCACAAGAGAAGCAAATTCCACACAAGGACAGACAATGGCTGGCCCAAAAAGTCAGTGTGCAAGCTCTCTGCAGTAGCTGACAAAAAGACTGCCACATTTTATTAAATATTTTTGTCTACCACTCAGATACACTGACTCTCATGGAGACCAGCATCAGATAATGTTCTATTATTTCACTTCCATATACAAACTTCATTCAAGTGGCAACATTTTATTCTATTTAGATGTTTTGTACCAGTATCCTAAAAAAAATGAAGGGCAGGATCTTTTCATTTACATTATTAGACCATTGACAAAGGAAAAAAACCCCAAACACAAACACATAAACCAAACCCTAGCTTACATTAAGCAGAGAGTAATACCATAAAATATCTGATTATCTCAGTGAGATAAACAATACCTCCTTTGAGTTTTACTTTTTATTTCTACTTGTGTGATCCCCCATGCAGGAAAAAATGTCAGAGAATACTTGGCATAGAACATCTCACCTGTAGCTGCCGAGACTCCTTCTTGTGCTTTTAGAACTAAAACATACATTCTTAGTAATTTTTAAAATTGAAAAAAGGCCAGTGGAGGTCCATTTTCCAATCACTTTTTTTTTTTCAGAAGACAAATAGTCATGGATAGTGGGATATATTTCCTTTCCTATAGGAAGTGAACTAGAAACATCCAGAACTTGATATGTATGAAATTAAGTTGCAGTTTCAAGACTTTTTGTGTGGTTAAGAATGCTAGAAATTTGGGGAGATTGTGTTTTTAATACAAAATAAAATTCTGAAAGCACTGATGAAAATAAGAAATTAAACTATGTTATGTATTCTTTGCATCCAGCTAATTCTACTTCACAGAAAATAACAGCATTATAAACCAAGTTTGCTGCATATGCTTAGCAATTATGGTAACACTGGTGAGAAAACAAATTGAGTTAATCATTACATAATAGTTCTGAAGATGTTCAGTTAAAACTGAGCATATTATAAATTTTTTAAGGAAGTTTAAAGATGAGGAATGAACAAAATAAACTTTCAGACATGAAAAGCAATTGGATTCCTCAGTCATCCAGGCAGTTTGGCATGAAATTATCTTACTTTCAGGAGCAGAAATATTCACATTCATATGAGATTTCATATAGTTATTTCTGCTTGTATTGTTCTACCTTCTACTCGTTTCATTTATGCAAATAAGCACACTTTTCCTATCATTCCATAATAAATATAATTTTAGAATTGTTTACATTGGAAAAGATTTTTAAGATCATCTAGTCCAACCCCTAACCTAATTCTTCCAGGGTCACTACTAAACCATGTTCCTAGGTGCCTCATTTAGACAGTTATTAAATGCCTCCGGTGTTGGCGACTCAATCACTTTGCTGGGAAGTCTGATTCAATGTTTGACATGCCTTTCAGAGAAGAAATTTTTCCTTATCCAATCTAAACCTCTAGTGCAACCTGACGCAATTTCCTCTCACCTTATTCAGTGTTGAGATTGACCTCCCCCTTGCTACAATCTCCTTCCAGGTAGTTAGAGAGCTAGCAAAAATATCTTCTCCAACCTTCCCTTTTTTCTCAGGCCAAACAACGGCTGCTTCCCATAAAACTGTTGCAATTCGACACGGAAGAAACGACACTCATGCACTGAGATGTCCAAGGCAAAAAAAAAAGGGCAGTTTATTTACAGACCTCAACATTTATAGAATTCCAACAGTGACTATGGATTGGAGGAAGAAAATCTTCCTCTCCAACCACACTGGTCAACCCAACAGTCCATCAACAGTCTCCTCCCTATGAGAAGAATGTAAACGTGAAAGAACAGTTACAATAACCATAGGTTGTGAAAATCCGTGAGAAACTCCATTACAAAAAGTAAACACAGAAGGCTGAAGGAACTTTAGAAAAACTTTAGAAAAAACAGAGAAGAATAGAGAAAAACAGGGCAACATAAGACCTGTCCTCTTGTCTTTTCACCAGCTTCATTGTCCTTCTCTGAATACACTCCAACACCTAGATGCCTCTCTTGTAGTGAGTAGCCCAGACACAACACAATGAACAGGAAGAGAGATTGACAGTTGCAGATAAAGACCCCACACACACACCCCCAAAGACTGAAAGAAAATGAAAGCTAAGAGATACAGGGCTCACATGGTTCCATCTAGGACTACAGAAGCTGCCACAGTAATAAAGATTCAGCCTGACAGTTTCAGTTGTCAGCAGCATCATTGTGTAGATTGTGGTGAGGCAAGGCCACACTTTGGTGTGGACCAGAGGAAACATAATTATCCTCTATGTTCTTTCAGGCTTACAAAGAAGAACAAGGAGAAATCAGGTAACTGATGACTTTGACTACTTTGATAGAGTTGGAATTTTTTCAGAGGTACCTAGTGAAAGGATAAGAAACCATAAAGAAACCTGCATCAAGGAAATTTCTGATTAGATACGAGGAAAAAAGGTCATAGTGAGGATGGTCAAATGTCAAAACAGGTTGTTCAAATCAACTGGAATGTTGTTGGAGATACTCCAGATTAAACTGGACAACTGAGCCACCTGAACTGCCCTCAAGTTCATTTTGCTTTGAGCAGGATATCACATAACTTTATATATTCAATAATTTTACAATTGCAAAAGCTATGCATTCTTGAGTGTCTTGACAACAGGGAAGCACCTGGTACACCTGGCACCAAATCATTGGTGTCCCACTAGGAATACGCTTTTGTTTCCGGTATTTCAGAAAAGGGCAAGAGGTTTACTAAACAAGTTCAAGTAACTGCCTACTCAAAGATGGTATATATGCAATCTGAAGATCACCATACACATACTGATTAACATAATAGAGCTTCTGGAGAAACCCATATGTAAAAACCAAATAATTCCTAATATTTCTTCAGTCATAAATACAAATGTCTGGCCTCAAGAAAAGATAGGCAAACAATGCAAACCATGATAAACAGATCTGTGTACCACCAAAAACCTAAGACAGAGGTAGAAACTCGTGATCCCAGAAAGATTACCAGTGGCATGTTCCCAGAGTTAGTTCCCAGAGTGCCTAAGCTCTCATCCATCATAATCTTTACAAGGAATATGATAGAAGGGATCTGGAAAGTTCAGCACCAAAGGATTTGAGTCAACAGCCTTTTCAGTCATGCTGAGGAGATGTTGAAATACTATCTGAATTGTCATGCTGTGCTGCTTCTGCTTCGTGGGCACACACGGAAGGGGGCTGGTCAGTACCCCTACAGTTTCACAGTGAGATCCAGCACACACAAGCTCGGATCAGAAAGGACCCCAGATCTCTGAACACAAGGTTTCTATATTAGGTAAAAAATTATATTTATCTATTCAGAATTGCCAGTCCTTGCAGGAGTCACAGTTTATCAAGAGTGATAGGGTGACAATTTCCCATTATAGAGAAAGTTCTGCCCATGAACACATCATGCTCTATATGGGTAAATGGATAATACAAATGTCCATGTAAGCAGATACATGATGCCTAGAGGACCAGCATTTTCTGACATAGCTCTCTTTACTCCTTTGCCTTTGATGTTTTTGGAGGTGACTATTCTATTTTCACCTGCCTAGTAAAATTATAATACCCATGGCAACCACAATTGAAATGGCATATCTCAGAGTTTGCAGGGTTTCATCACCCTGGGAAGCATCCACATGAATAATCAGCATGAATTTAGTTTCAGACCTTGATGTATTATTCAAGCAAAATAGCTTGTCAGTTACTTCCAGTGGATCAGAGGATCTTTTACAAACTTCTACCTGCTTTTTAAAAGGTATCGCTTATACGGAAATCTTACTCCCCAAGGCCTCACAGTGTTTTTGGACAAAGGGATATTTATTTGTATGTAATGCATGCATATGTTTATATGTGTGGGGTTTATATGTATATATCTTACATATTGCTATGTAGGCATTGGGAGCTGAGGAATTAAGTGTGTGTAAAATGAAGATACAACAGCTATTTGGACTCAGTGCTCAAGGCCACTAGAATTTGTCTCACTGTCCACCTGTCCTGGTTCCATCTGGGAGAGAGTTCTTTTTCTTCCTAATAGATGATACAGTGATGTGTTTTGGATTTAATACAGGCATAATGTTGATAGCACTGATATTTTGTTGCTAAGTAGTGCTTTCCTTAAGTCAAAGACTTTCACTGTCTCATGCTCTGCTAGTAAGAATGGCATAGAAACCTGTGAGAGAACACAGGTGAGTAAGGTGACCTGAATTTGCCAAAGAGATATTGCATATCATGGAAAATCATGTGTGGTACATAAACACAGTGAGTAGCCTGGAACGTGGCTGGCTGATATTCGGGGACACACTCTGCATCAGTCACTGTGTTGTGAGCAATTTTATTGTGCACCATTCATTTCATGGATTCTGTTACATCATGATGAAGAGGAGGATGATTATTATTTTCATCATTACTGTTTTACCATTATTGTTATTATTATCATTATCATTATCATTATCATTATCATTATCATTGTGTTTGGTTGGCTTCAATTATTCAGTTGTTCTTATGTCAGCCCATGGGCTTACCTTTCATTTCATATTCCCCTTCCCATCTCAGGGGTGCGCAGAAATGATCAGGCAGCTCCAGAGTACTTAGTTACCAGCTGGAGTTAAACCATGGCACCACCTCTCTCTCCCTGCGTGCAGCTGGGTGATAGCAGTCCTATGGCTGTTGGATGACTTTATTCAGCTGTGGTGTTTTCAAAGTGTAGAAGCATAGCTATGGTCATTTTGGGAGTTGTAAGGAGTCTTGATATGACACGTGTTCGTGGATAAGAGAGGAGGTCACTAAGTGTCAAAAGTGGTGTTCTTTTTCTAGTTTGACTCATGATTAGGTTTCATGCTTACACTAGAACTACTGCCTTTAGCAAGGAATAAAGCAATAAATGGGGATCCCTTTTCATGTGTACTCAACGTATGTGCTGAACTCCTGGGTAGTGCTTGATGCTCTTCAAGATAACTTCCTAGAACAGCAGTCATAGGTTCCTGCTATGATAGAGGGTATTCTCATACACTGAGAATATGCAGAGTTGGGTACATTTAGATATGCACTCTTTTACATCATGTTCTACTGTTAATTTTTTTTGTCTATAATTGTATTTTGTGTATTGAATTAGACATGGTCACACCAGCTAGTCACCTTTATGCAATACCTTCCTGCCCTTTTGACAATCTTCTGGCAGAGTTTACTTATTCTCTTTTTATCATTGGTGGCAGTCAAAGTAAAGGCTGTTATCAGGGATTATTTCACTTTTTCTCAATGGAGGAATAATATTCTGAGGATATTTTTCCTGCTGAAGACTCCCCTTTTGTTGGGAATAGTTTTGCTTCAATAGTAAAGAGATAATATCATAACAGAATAGCAGAAACAGAAAAAAAAATCTGTTGTCATATCTGACATTTTCAGCAAAAGAAATAGAGTCTGCAACAGAAAGGAGATGTTTTGCCACTTTCTTCCCTTCTTCAGCCTATTGTTGTGAACTGCAATATCCACAGTCCTGTAACAGAAGTATTTGAAGTCTGAGGGTAGCAAATATAAGGCCAGATGACCCACTGCTTCTTTTCCATCTTCACATCCTGAAAAAAATAAAGAAATAAGATGGAGTGAAAGGCAGCTACAGGTCCAGTACTACCACATTAATTAAAAAAAAAAAAAAAAAAAGAAAAAAAAAAAGGGATACTCTCAACAGCAGTCAGTAAGTCAGTAAAATGCTATTGGTTATGTTTTGGGTTGCCTTATATTTAGTGGCTTTAAAACTCACTAAAAATCAGATATGTCAGAAGAGCTTTTTCCTCAAACTTTGCAAGTAATTACAAGCTAGAAATTCAAACAGAATATTTGATTTTATGACAGTCTCATTTTAACAATTAAATAAATTCAACTACGGATAGCTCATTCTCTGAGACAATAAAACATGCTTTAGTCCAGGACAGTTAATTGAATTAATATTGAAATTTTAACCCATGTAGTTTTTTGTCTTTCTTGTACTCAGGAGGAAGTCAGACACTGTGGATAAACTGCCCCAAATCTGTCTAAAGCATGAAGTTATTTTAGGAGCAAATCATGAACGTTTCACAAGGTAAGTACAAAATCCTGCAGTAACAAGGGTCATACATGAAATGCATTAAGGACTCATTAAAACAGCTCAACAGTTACCTGACACTTGAATATAAGAAGTCAATTCTATTGGCTGTGTTTCTATTTTTTTCTGTGCCCCCCCATCCCCCCACTCAGAGCTGAGTAGTTCTCAGTCCTGTGAAAAAAATACTTTGTCTTCTTTCTTGAGAAGACATGAGACAAGTGCATTTTACTTTCTTCAGTTTCTTCCTTTTGGAGCACCTGGCTAGAAGGAAACTATTTGCAGAGGCATTTTCATCTGGCAGTGGGATATAGAGTGTGTACCATCTCCACTACGTTGCTGAGTAGTCATACTGCTTAAACCTCATTGCCCATCTTCACTTGAAGCAGCACAGCAAACACAGGTGGAGAAGTCACAGAATTGCAGAATATTTTTAGTGAGAGAGGATCCACAGCAGTCATCGAGTCCAACACTTAAGTAAACCAAATCATCTTTAGCTCTACAAGTCCCCACTACAATCTACTCTCTAAACTAGAGAGAGATAAATTTGATGAGTGGACTGTTAAATTAATAAGGAATTGGTTGGAGAGACACATCCAGAGGGTAATGGTCAATGGCTCAGCATCCCAAGGGACTTCAAGTGATGTCCCTCAGGGGACCATATTTGGAGCAGTGTTATTTAATATCTTCATTAACGACAGAGGTGAAAAGATGGAGTCCACCCTCAGCAAATTGGCTGATGACAGCAAGTTGAGTGGTGCAGTTGCTGCACCCAAGGGACAAGATGCCATCTAGAGAGACCTGGGCAAGCTGGAGGAATGGGCCCATGGAAATCTCATCAAGTTCAACAAGACCAAGTGCAAGGTCAGGGAAACCCCCATTACCAACACAGGCTGGGGAATAAACAGATGGAGAGCTGCCTTGCCCAGAAGGACTTGGGGTGCTGGTGGATGAGAGGCTGGACATGACCCAGCCATGAGCACTCACAGCCCAGAAAGCCAAATGTATCCTGGGCTGCATCCATATTTTGATTTGGCTGCATCTAAAAAAGTGTGGCTAGCAGGTCGAGGAAAGGGATTCTGCCCCTCTGCTCTGCTCTGCTGAGACTCCACCTGCAGTGCTGCATCCATCTCTGGGGTCCAGGCCCAGGAAGGACATGGACCTGCTGGAGGCAGTCCAGAGGAGGCCACAAAATGTTTTGAGGAAAGGACCACCTTTTCTGTGAGCAAAGGATGAGAGAATAGGGATTGTTCAGCCTGGAGAAGAGGCTTTGGGGTGACCTAATTGTGACATTCCAGTACCAAAGGGAGCCTACAAGAAATATGGAGAGAAACTTTTTACAAGATGCAGTGACACAACAATGGGGAAAGGCTTCAATGTGAAAGATGGTAAGTTTAATTTATATATTAGGAAGAAATTCTTTGCTGTGGGGTTTGTGGATGCCCCATCCCTGGGAGACATTCAAGACCAGCTTGGAGGAGGCTCTGAGCAACATGTTCTTGTGAAAGATGCCCCTGCCCTTGACAGGAGGCTGGAACTGGATGATGTTTAAGGTCCACTGCAATCCAAACATTCTATGACATATTGTAAAAAAGTCAAAATACATTTTGAATGTAGTGTATAGTATTTTTAATCAACTTCAGAAGCAAATCTCTCCCAGTATTGCTTGCCAGCACCAACATAATGACCTAATGAGCACCGATGAATAGTCTTGTAGCATGGACATCACCCCAAACCCAGGATTTCTTTAACTGAAATACACCTACAAATGACTGAAAATTCAAGATATAAAATCTGATTGCACCTGTCTATTTATAACTTCAAATGTGTTAATATTATTCTCTAGCAATCCAAACTATGTAGAGCTACCAATAATATCCGCTGCAGCTCTATGCCAAAAGCAGTATCACTTGCTGTCCCCCTTTCCAGCTGTAATGTTTAATTATGTGACCTCAATTAACCAGCCTCAGACGTGAAGGAATATCACGTGCTTTCAATATCTGGTATTTTCATACCACCTGTGTAAACCCTATTTTTTTGTGGTTTGCATCACAGCTATTTGATCTTCCTGTCTACTTTCTGAATTTAATTATAATTGCATAAAACTGTCTTTATTCTACCATTAGATCTAAGAATACTTACACTCCAGTACTATCAAGCTACTGTTTTCTAAGGAAAGCTAAGGTGAGCAGAAGTAACAACCCCCTTATTGGAGACAAAAGGACTTTGCACAGCCAGATTCCTCTCTCTCTCTCTCCTGCCATATTTTCTAGATCAAGGAAACTCCACTAATTATTTTGCTCAGGGTTTCAGGGTTTACACTTGAGAGACAACCCTGTTAAATTTTCCATCTATCAGTTTTTGCAACTTGGGTTTAATCTGCTTTATAGTGTAATGATTCTCAGAACAGAAAATATCAAAACTTGCCCTGTTTAGCCACAGAAGAAATGATGATGTTGTTTTTGCCTTGCAAAATCCTTTGTTATTTCCTGTGAAGCATAAGATATAGGGTATTTTTTTTTCTGACAGTTGCTTTTATCAGTTCTTAAGTAAGTTCAGGGAACAAAAACTACTCTTAAAAGGCAGCAAAAGATTAATACTACATCTGGAGGATAATCAGTTGTGATTTCATGATGTACAAATGAAAAAAAAAGACAAATTACTTATCAGCTGTTAGAACTGTGGGTTTTTACAGATATGCTTATAAAGCAATATTATTACAATGACACTAGAGTACTATGCCAGTAGAGTACTAGTAAATCATTATTACTCTGTAATAGATGGGAAAAAAAGTTGGGAGTATGGAGTAACATTCAATCCTTTATTTTGAAGAGCATTAATTTTATGGCAGTCACCCTAGCTGACTGGTATCTTTGAGAAAGTGTTATTGAATGAACTGAACCTCTGTATTTCAAATGCTGTTCAACTCTTTTGCCAAATATCTTCTCAGCACCAACCAGAAAATACATTGCTAAATCCAAATTTTGCAGTTATGCCTTATTCTTTATCAGTACTGTCTGGCAAAGTGCATCACATATTTTGCAACTGAGGACAGATAACTCTGCACATAACAATTTTACATAGGCTATAGTAGTTTATGCTCCCTCATGCCACGAAAGTGTGATCCCTCTTCAGAGACTCGCCCAGCTGATGTGAGCCACCACTCAAGTTTCTACCCAGCATATGCACCCAGCTCAGGTGCAATTTGAACTAAAACCCTCATCTGACTGCAAAAGCCCTGTGCCATATAATCCCCTGAATATGGATCAAGATCTGAAGCCAGGGTACAACACTGATTTTTTTAGTTTAAAAACTATTAATAAGGATTTTATCTTTAAAGATTGGAAGGATATAGTCACTTATTCAATATTTTTGGACACATATGTGAATGTGCCACATAAAAAAAAAATTACATTGCAAATTTGACTAGGCACTCTTCAATGGCTAGAGATGCCATAGAAGTGTATTGGATCACTTTTCTTTTTAATTCCAATTATTGTTAGATTCTTCCTCTGAACAACATTTCCAACACCACATTTCCCTGTACTTTAGCGCTGTGTTTTTCAACTAGTATGTAATTCACTCAACGAAAAATGTTTAAGAGCTCTGCTCTGTAATTATCTTCATCCTTACAGCATTTTAAAAGAGGTCTTCTATTTTTCTCTGGTGATTGAGCATCACATTTGCAAGAATGTGTTGGCCTATCTCACTTAATTCAGCAAATACAGTTTGGAGACTATGTAGCTGTAAATCTCCAAGAAAACAGGATTCAGAAACTGTAATAATTCTAGCACAAGTTTCAGTTAGGAAAAGATTCCAAGCTAGGATTTGGTATGGAGGGAAATAGAGATGTTTTTCATCATTCTCTGTATTAATACAGAAGTGGGGAACTAGCACTAACTCCAGATTGCGTTTAGGTATTTGCAAAAGAGATGTCAAAAACACTTAAAGCTCTCCGTTTTATTTTTTTGAGAAACATATGTCCCAGTTATTTTAGATTTGAATGTACTGTGGTTATTTTTAAAGCTCCACGGGTAATTCTGAACTTCTTTCTTCAAAATAACAATATATAATGAAAGCATATATGTAAATATTCATAATTTTCCTGTTGAGGATTTGAAAGGCACTGTTACCATTTTAATAAACCGTTAATTTCTGCTGATGTTTAGAATAGTTTCTTCCAATTTCAGAAATTTTTTCACTAGATTTTGCATGCAGAGTTAAGAAAAATACAATATTTTTAATTGAATTGCTATTATGGCAGGATTTGCAATAAGCCTTTTAAGGCACTTCATTTTATAGATTGATATTAAATGTAATTAATTGCTTCAATTGTGTACCTCTATGTGAATTTACATGGACTTAAACACATGTATACAAACACCTGGACAAGGGAGATACAGCCACTGCAAAACTTTGGTTTAAAATTCTGTTTTATAGTATTATCAAAGTCCTAGACAGAAATGCCATTTTCTATCACAGCTTTTTTCCTCCTGGTTCTATTTCCCTATCCTTTCTTAAAGCATGAGTAAGGCAATTGTGAAATGCTTGCATGATAACACATACACACAGTGAAATCAAAGTTTAAGGCTCTTTGTACAGCTATATCTGACTTTAACAACTTTGGCCTTTTATTTCCTAAGTCTTTCCATCTTTGGCAATTTTCTGCATGCCTCAGTTTCCTACCTTCTGTGGCTACATTCCTAAAATCCATCAGAGTAGATTCCTCATGTTGTGCTGGTCATGGGAGTAATTAGACTGGCAGGTATAACTGCTCTCATTTCATCTATTTGAGTTAGTCAAAGCAGAGGTTTCAAAGGACTGAAAATCAGGTTCATCTGTGGTTTTCCTCCTCTGCTGAGAAGGATCTCTCAAGACTCACCTGTATGTCTGGGATGCCATGCAGAAAGATCACTTCCAGTATTTCAAATATCCAGGTACTCATAAATGGCTTTCTGAAAAAACACTGTATTAGTAAAGGCTGCTATTTCCAGAGTTTAGCTAGATGAGGTCTAAAATACATAAATACACAGGCAGAGATCATCCACACCCTGGCAAAGCTTAAGTTTGCAGTTAGCTGGCTTGAGCAATCAACACTGCCTTCACGGGGCCTTAACTTTTATGTTGTAAATGTTGTGCATCAGAAAAAAAAAAGGCAGAATATTAAGAACATGTGAGAGTCAGGACTGAAGTTCCTGTCCTCAAAGCCTCATCCCTAGCCATGACAACTCCTCCATTTTCCCTTCCTTTTGAATGGACACAAAGGTTATATTTCTTCTCAGTCTCCCAGCCACCAGAACTGAAGCTGAAAGACCTAGCAAGACTGACAAATACCTGCTGTGGTGTTGTGTTTGTAATGTTTATAATGGTTTGAATATTTATAATGGTTTGACCCTTACTCCCCCTTGTTGAGGAATGTTATGTTCCAGGTTAGTCCCTACCTCTCTCTCCGTTGTCAATCTTCCCATGTTCCCCCCAAACCCCTCTTCCCAGCACTGCCTGTCGCTCAGCTGCTCCTCCCAGCTTCTAGAAAGTTTGGGAGAGGGCGTCAAGTGATAGGACAGTAGCAGAGGAAGTTCCTCCCCTGGTGCCCTCATTGTTTTTTCTGTAAATCCATCTAACCCTAGTCCACTCCTCTTTTGTCCCTTGTTGGTTGACAATTTGTCCCCTCCCTTGGTACCTCCCCTGTTTACAAGTCACTGTAACACCCTTGCATGCTGCTCAGCTGGAGCAGCTTCCCTGAGGCCTAGAAGTCCCTCCTGGGACTGAATAAAGTTCTTGGATTTTGCCCTCCAGCTGAGTCCGACTCCCTCCCTTGCCGTTGTTGCGGTTCTCTCCCGTGAGAAGGGGAAAGACCCCTTAGCCGCTGCTCTGGATGCGGGGCAGTGTCCCCCGCGTGTCTGCAGGGTCGGGCTAGCCTGGGTAGACGGACAAGCTCCGAGAGGGACACTGCGACAACCTGCTCCTTTCTCTACCACCACTGTACTGTACTTCAAGCTACCTCTGTTGACTTTTATTATCCCAAACATTGTAATGTTAAAATTGCTGATGCATTTTTTTCTTTTTAATGGAGAAATGGCTAAAATTTTGATAAATTACAGTGGGTGTTATTTTTGATAATTTAACATAATGGATGCAGCCTTTTCACTAATGTAGCAATTAAGTAATCACTGTTCCGTGGCCTACACAAAATTATTGTGTCTCAGTTTATTGCTCTTACCTTTTGCCACAAGTCTGACACTGAAGTCAGAAATCATGCAAGAAAGGTCATTAACTGAAACTCTTATTTTTAGTATGTTCCACTGATATTAAAACAGTTGCAATTAGCTCTGCATCTAAAACATTGTTTCCCTCTGCAATCATTGTTGCTGCAGGTACTTGTCTGTTTCAGTCTATTTTCACTCTGAGTATAAAATGTGCACAAGGACATACTACCAAAATCATTAAGGTCCTTCAGCTGCATTGGTTATCTTTTATTTCTTGGTTTGATTATGAGCAATATATGTATAAGATTCCCATATTTGTGTCATTCCCATATTTTGACATATTTATGTCAGTCTCTTCTTTTTCATGGAAGCCAATGTACTGATGCAAAAACAACTTACATATACAAATTATTGCTGTTCTAGTTGTGGTGGGGTTATCTATTATTTTTTTAAATTTAATTGCTGTGACTGCTGTTATCAATACAAAATATCTAAATATCAACACTAGTATCAATACTAAAGTAGTGTGTGTCGTAGAATCATAGACTCAAGACTGGGCTGGGTTGGGAAGATCAGTTTGTTCCAACCCTCCCTGCTATGTACAGGAGCCTCTTTCACTAGACCAGGTTGCTCAGAGCTCCATCCAAACTGGTCTTGAAAACATCCAGGGATGAGGCATCCACAACTTCCCTGACAACCTGTTTCAGTGCCTCAGCACCCTCACAAAAATTTCTTCGCTAATCAAAACCTGCTTTGTTTCAGTTTGAAGCCACCCACCCTTGTTCTGTAACTACATGCTCTGGTAAACAGTCTCTCTCCATCTGTCTTGTAGGTTCCCTTCAGTAACTGGAAGACCACAATTAGGTCACCCCAAAGCCTTCACTTCTTCAGGATGAACAGTCTCAATTCTCTCAGCCTTTTCTCACAGGAGGGGTTCTCCATCCCTCTGATCATCTTGTTGACTGTCGTCTGGACTGTCTCCAACAGGTCCATGTCCTTCCTGTGCTGGGACCCCAGAGCTGGATGCAGCCCTGCAGGTGGGGTCTCACCAGAGCAGAGCAGAGGGGCAGAATTCCCTCCCTGGCCCTGCTGCCCATAAGGCTCTGGATGCAGCCCAGGACACATTTGGCTTTCTAGGCTGTAGGTGCTCATTGCTGGATCATGTCCAGCCTCTCATCCACCAGTGCCTCCAAGTCCTTCTCAGCAGAATCTGTTCATTCCACAGCTGTTTTGGTGCTGGTATTGCTCCAACCCAGATGCAGCACCTAGCACTTGGTCTTGTTAGAGATCATGAAATTTTCATGGGCCCACTCCTCAAACTTGTTCAGGTCTCTCTGGATGGCATCCCATCCTTCAGTGTGTCAACCACATCATTCAGCTTGGTGTAATCAACATATTTGCTAAGGTTCCACTTGATCCTTTTGTCCATGTCATTAAAGAAGATATTAAATAACACTAGTCCCACCCCCGAGGGACACCACTTGTCACTGATGTCCATCATGACTCTGAGACATTGAACTCTACCCTCTAGATGTAATTGTCTAACTACTTTCTTATCCATCAAATCCGTCCAATCCCTCCAATTTTGTAAGAAGTAATTGCAGGGCCTATGTCAAAGTCTTTACAGAGGTCCAGATAAATGACATCTGTACACCTTCCCTTGTCCGCTGATGAAGTCACTCCATTGTAGAAGGCCACTAGGTTGATCATGCAGAGCTTGTCTTTGGTGAAGCTGAGCTGGCTGTCCTGAATCACCTCCGTGTCCTCCATGTGCATTAACATAGTTTCTAGGATGATCTGTTTCATGATCTTCCAATGCACAGCGGTGAACCTAACAGTTTTCAGGGCCCTCCTTTCTTCCCGCTTAAAGATGGGTACATTTTCTAGTCCCCTGGGGCTTCAACCAACTTTTAAATATCTTAGAAAGTGGTTTGGGAGCTACATCAGCAAGTTTCCTCTGGACTCTGGGGTGCATCTCATTGGGTGCCATAGACTTGTGTAAGTTACTCTTTTACAGCAGATCAAAAAGGAGTCATCAGGCTTTTATCTCAAACCTCACATCTAAGGAGAACAATTGGCAAATTCTTTCCTCCCAGTTTAGCTAGCAACTTGAAGATTCCATTATTTCTTTTTAATATTTCTAAACTCATTAGGAATGGAAGCTAACATACCATAACCATTTGCCTTGCACCTGACCTTATGCACGGCCTGAGACAAAAAGCTTATTTTCCCTATTTGTTTTGCATAGGTATAGTAGTGACAGAGGAAGTCAGAATTCTCAGCACTTTTACCATGGCTTTGCAAAATACCTTCATGCCTTGGCTCCCATAGGGCTTTCTGAGCAATCCAAAATTAGACACAGATCAAGTTTTTCCTAATCTCCCTAAAAAGTTTGCGATATGTCAAGGAAGTTAATACAAACACATATTTCTGATAGGACCTCCAAGTTGTTACTCTAGATTTTAAGACTATTTGAGAAATGGGTGTTATTGTGCCCCCCCCAACACCCCCCCACCCCCCAACTGTATAACTCCATGGTAAGAGAACACAGTCACAGAAACTGAAAAGTATCTATTTTGGTTACCTACACCAGTGCCTGTAAGTGGGCTCAAAGTGTTTCCGTAATTTCTTTGATAAAGAAAGCCTCCTCCATTCAGGAGGAAATGGCAAGAGAGATACCATCACAGCCTTGAGGGGTCAGGACCTTCCTGCCTTGTCAGTCTGTATGCTGCTTAGTGGAGAGACACGTGAGCATAAAGACAGTTCCAGCCATGTACTGCAGGTAAGATCATGGACACACACAAGGGCCGTCTATTAGCCAGCACATTATCAATTGGCAGCTGAGCTTACCTTATTCATGTAGCCATGCCCCAAGCTACCACTAGAATAAACCACCTACTAATAAAGCATTAATATACAGCAGGTGCCTAATTACATAGACCAAGTTACAACTGGCCCTCATTTTCATGTGAAAAATTATGGTTTTTGAAAATCCTAGCTGAAGGCTTTGCAGAAACGGTATGCTGTCACATCAAAACCCAGTCACATCAGGTATCCTGGTCCCCGGTATAATACAAGACCCAGGGGGACTGATCAGTTTAAAAAGAGAAACTAGTCTGCCCCAGGCAAAAAAATAATTCAGAGCAACACTAATTCACACTACCAAATGGAATACGACAGCAAGCTTTCTGCTCTATCGATAATCTTACTCTCTCTTCAGCTACCCTCCTCCCCTACAGGGAGGAAAAAAAGGAAAGAAATCTACTTCTACCAGCTAATGCAGCTTCAGGGTATTATTTTTATTCCCCTAAACTCCAGTTGGGTTCAAAACACTGTTCCTACCACAAACAAAATTCTACATGTGTATGCTGGGTAAATAGGAAGCATTACAGGAAAGAAAATTTGTTAGTCATCTCTTGCAGGGGCACACTATCCTTCATTTCCAGCTAAAGAAGGTCCTATCTGAACAGCTCATCAAATGGATTAAATATGTTGTCTTTGATTCCTCTAAACCCAGCAAAAGGAATTCCAGATACCCTACTATTCTGTATGTCCAAAAACAACACCAGTTCAGGTACCAAGGAAGCTCTGTTCCTGCAATAAAATCACGGTGTTACACTAGGCAGTGGGGGTCTTTCCTTCTCCCTACCCCCATTTCCCTTGCTGCAATCAACAACTAAATTGATCTGACACTTCATCCATACAGCAAGGACCCCAGGGAGCGGGTATGTATGCACTCTGCGGAGTGCATTGGGGAAGAGAGGACCTGGGTGGGTGGCAGGGGGTGGGGGGAAGATAAAGGGTTCAAAAGTAAAGTCATCAAAAATAATGAGAGTGTTCTGCCCAGCTTCCACTGCAGCAGAGGAGCAAAGTGCCCTTTCAAATAGGGTGTCCCAGTCCACCGCTGAAACAACCGGTCACAGAAAGCTGCAAGCAAATTGCCTTGACAAGGCTGTTACTGTTGTTAAGAGTTCAAAGGTTTTGGGCACTAGGTCAGTGGCTGCCAATCAAGCAGACAGAAAAAGCTGCTCATTGAGCCTGTGATTTCTACCTAGGCCGCTATTATCCCTGACTATTCCTGTACCTCAGCAGCTCCTCTGATTAAACTAGCCTCCCTTTTACATCTCTTTCAGAGTGAGATTCACACACTAATTAGTTGCCTGCTCTCCACTGGGATGTCAGACCCTCAGTCAATTTATCTCTATTTCAGCCTGCTCAGAGTGACTTCCCCAGTTATCAAAATTTAATCATGCCTTCAAAAATGTTGAAAAGTGGTCATTAGAGGCAAAAGGCCACAGGATACAATATTCATTTTTCTCTATCTTCCAGTCATCCAGCTGGCATCTATAATGGATATCCTGGGGGCTGTGAGAACACTTTGATTTATGCAACCTTGCTCTTGCTCTCACTGTGGTGCACCAGCCTGCTTTAAAGAACAGGTTTTAACAAGGTCTGAGGTGGGAGGACATTAATCATGGTAGCATTGTATGTGAAAAAGGGTGCTGTGTAGTCAGAAGAACCCCCTACAGCAGGGCAGTTAGATTTTTTTTACCACCTTCTCAGAGATAAAGGAGAGTTTGACAATTGATTAGACCTTTCTGTAACCTTGCAGTCCTGTGAAATGATGAGAGAGAGAAAGGGAGGGGGAAGAACAGTGAGAGGGGGTGGGAGAGAGACAGAGAATGATTCTCATACTGACGGTCTTAAATGTGCAATAACTTTATGATTCTTGACTGAAACTGGCTATCAAAATCAGTCCCAACTCAATACAGTCTAAAAAAGAAGATCATTCTTTGAATAAGAGTCCTTTCAGCTGTACATGTCAGAGGCAATCATGGGCACCAGCAGCCTGCAGTGACTTCCCTGAATACTCTGTATTGCACAGTGAAACCCTGATAAAAATGGCATTGGATAACATCAATCCAAGCTGTAACATTCCAAAGTAGGTTTCAGCAAAATCAACAGTGATGAATTGAAATTTGTTGACAATAGGCTGGAGGGGTGAGGGGGAGCGGGGGAGGGTAGTGGTGATGTGATTATTATTCTCTCTTTTTCTTCTTTGAAACCAGAGGAATGATTTCCAAACCTTGGTGCACGCAACTAAATGCATACATTTGCATGTGATGAGCCAATGCAGAATATGAAGGCAAAATCTGAGTGTGCAAATCAGAGCCTTGCTTTGCCCGTGAAGGGTTCCCTGGTGAGCAATGCATATGTAAATGAGTGTTGAAAACTGGGCTCACCTAATTTGTTTACTCTACCATGACATCAAGCATTTTTTCCCTTGACCAGCAGACAAGAGTGGAGGGTCACAACTTAAGAGTGGCTGGAGCAGGGCACAGTAGGTTCCTCCTACTCCGTACCCACTCTGTCAACGTGACTTAATCCTTAAATGCAATCCTCCTGCTATTTCAGCCCTGAGCTTTACTCTCTATCAGATGCAATATTTGCCATTTTCCATTATCCTGTCCTGGGATCTCTCAAGCTGAAGAAGTCTCTGGAGCTCTCTCCCTCCCTCCTTGCTGATACTTGAGACCCTGGGGGTAAATGTTTAGCACAGTATGGAGGCATTGAGCTGAACAACTCATTACTTGTATGGGGAGGAGAATGCAACTAATCCTCATATCATGCTGGAAATTTAACCCTGGATGTCATAAGACACTGTTCTTTTCCACAGACAGAATTAAAATGAGCTGGAGAGAACATAGGGAAAAAAGCCTCAAAAACATTTTCCAGTTTTCTCTCTTGGCATTGGTGGACTGAAATCGGGTTCTTGACTGTGGCCAGCCCACCAGTCTACCTCAATTTTCTGTTTTCAAAGCAGGTCGCTGATAGCCACTTCAGAAAGTGTCTGTTAAGGGCAATGTTAGATACTGAACCGGGTATTACAGGTCAGTAAAGAAAATGGCATCAGATCTTTAAAGCCTTTGAAGTCACAAAATGCAGGGCCAATTTTTTTTTAAACTATACAAGGACATTTCTCCACACCACCTTCTCTCTAGAGAACGTGAGGATGTTTTCCAGTCTATGACTCGGTCTATGTGTTACAAACATGCACTGCCATGCTAGATAACTTCTGCATTAGTTTGCTAACCTGTTACTTGGACTTTCCTGCTGCAGCAGGAACAACATCAAGCACCAGCTATTCACTGTATCAGCTACAGGCAAGCAGTTCACTTGTCACTAAGCAGCCCATGGTGCAATACACCATGAGACATATTCAAAAGGATTTAGACTTGCAATTTAAAGGGGTATATTGGCACTATGGACAGAAGAGTGCATGTGCCTAGCCACATTAACTTCAAACCGGATCCTTTAAATTCAGGGGCACTGGTTTACACAAATACACCCTGAGTACCTTAGCCAAATGTAGTCAGACATAGTATTTGTCTTGGGCTGCAGTAGATTGAGTAAACCATAGTAGACTGAGTAGCAGACTGATCCTGGAAGGTCGCTCAGTTTTGAAAAAAGGCTGGGGGAGTTCTTTCCTCAGCATCTTTGCAACAGCAGTGTTGGTCTGGAGAAGAAACCCTCACTTTCCTGCTACAATTTTTGATCTTCCAATCAAACATATTCTTCATGCAGAACATATGTGGGACATCTCTCATAAAAGAGGAAAAATTATTTTTGAAGCACCAAGAACAAATCTTGAATATAAGCACCAAAGGTGGAGTGTAAGGGGGTTTTACTAAAAGACTGTCACGTTTCTTTCTTTGTTGACTCAAGATTATTCAAAGAATATTCATAAGCAATACCATCTCTTTTTTGGTCTTTTGCAAAGTTAGCAGTGTATGAAAAGGAAGGGAAACTGAAAATCCTGGAAAATGTTGACTGCATGAGAGTAGTAGCCTGGTAGCTGCTAGTATTTTGGACAGCAGATATTTTATGTCAACACCGCCCCATATTGTATGTCAACAGTATAGAAATAGAGGCATTACTTATGCTTTCTCTTTGGTAGAAATGAATGGAAGTTCTAAATTATGGTTTTGCTCCATGTACTCTGTCTTCGTGGCACTGTTGGCAAGCATGAAAGCTGTAATTTTCATTAAAAGTCTCATCCAGATACTTGGCAGCAATTATATTATTCCTAGAAAGACTCAGTCACAAACAGAAAATTAACTCAAAAAGCAGTGCTCGTATTAGATTTAATTAATTTTTTTTGTTACTTTTCAGTGGTACAAAAAAAAAAAGAACCTACAAGTACATGATAGATAGATAGACAGATAGACAGATAGACAGATAGATAGATAGATAGATAGATAGATAGATAGATAGATAGATAGATAGATAGACTGACTACATCACAAGGCAACAAGATAGTACTTACTATGGAGTCCAAGAGTTCACTCTCTATTTTTATACTAATAATTAACAGAATAAAACCAAGTTAAGACCTACAGCAAAATCCATTTAAAAAGTAGAAGAAAATATCCAGACTACACGGAGAACTTGCAGAAATAGCAATACACTTACAGTATTGTGAAATTTCTGGCTATAGCTGATGATAACATTGGAGGAATGTGTATGCATCCATTTGCCTGTGGGTCTGTATCTATGTTTATGCATATATAATAGCTAGTTCATATAATAGTGGAACTGAAAACTGTCAGCTAAAAGCAGAGGAACTTATAATGTATATAAAGCACTTCCAATAGGCAAAGACTCAGGCTCTATTTTTCCTGCTTAAGGATCCAAACTGACATAAAATAAGTACTTCAAGAGACACCATTTTTCAACTGAAAGATTCTTAGTAACGGACTATTAGTCAGATCCAATAAATAACAATAATAGTCATTTACATGTTATTGCAGTACTAAAGGCATAGTCCACTTACCAGAAGAAAAAAAAAAAAAAAGCACTAAAATTTTTCAAAAGTCTCAGTTCAAAGGAACTCATCCCAAGCCATGTGACCCTGAGTCACTCCACAACTCTGGAATTTCTCTCTGAAATTATCATTCCAGCAAATATCTAATCCCAAGAAATTTAACTGAAACTGCAGTTAGCAACAGGTAAAGCCCTAGAATGTCCTCGCAGATACTGTGAAGAGGTTGGGAGCTCTTGTACAGTTTTTAGGCAAATGGCTTAGTTTCTCAAAAACTGAATTGTGAATTTTTATATAGTAAATTATAAGATAGACCAATACTGATATCCATAAAAAAAGAATTCTCAAAATAGTTCAAAATAAAGACTGTTAGAAAGAACAATATCCATTATTTTTCACATATCGCAATCACTAGGAGAGTGTACATTCAAAAATACAGATACTGTCCATTTCACAAAAAGCACTGAACATTCTAAAGCAAAATATTTTTTGTAAATATGAAATCAGAAGAGTTTTTGGGTTATAGGATTTGAGAGGGAAATAATAATGTACTGTTATTTAATTTCTTTGAATCAGTGTCTTTACTCTTACTCCTGCACATGGTAAAAAAGGTACACCATTAGGAGCTACTGCTAAATCCACTGAAACAACCAGACAATATGAATATTACTTGCCACAACAAAATACATGTTTTCAAGATAAAATAACCTACATGTTCTAAGGTAACCCACATATAGCAAAATTATGACCCTGCTATATTTATACACATGGGTGCAGTTTTCACACACTGTTATAGTCTCATACTGTATATCTTTAAATCATGCTGCAAAAGTTTCTGTCTTCCCCTAATGTCGGCTCTAATTTAGGATGAACAACTACTCTCATAAAGAAAAACTGCTGCTGCTGCTGTTTATTAGGCTGCAGAAAGGTCTCACTGACTAATGTCCCAGGATTAAATGAATGTGGAATAATAAGAGCTGATTTATTTGTGCTCCAGCAGGATAAAGCTGCCACTGATTTTACAAGAAACTATTCATCTGAGGGCTACTATAGCTAGTAAATTGTGGCTGTTGCTGAAATTAGTCTCCAGGCCTTCGTACAATCTACGGAGTGAAGTAGCAGTGCGGTAATAAAGCTATTGTGAGTACTTGGTGCATTTAAAAGGTCCCACTTTCATCCCAGTCTTAAGGGATTCTAGAAGTCAGATTTCAGAGTTTGCCATCAGAATGTCTACTGCCTTTAGCCTAAAATTTACATTTCTACACTGGGCATGCATGAGAATTAAAAATGTATAGCTGACAAAAAAGGAGAGGAAATCTCATGATTGTGGGGTTGAGTTTCTTTTTTTTTTTCTTTCACAGATTGGAGTAATGTTTTGATTTCAGTGGGTACACAGATCTCCATCCAGACCAGAAACTTTACTAAGAGCAGTAAAGTGAATCCTTAATAAGATTGCAAATAAACCTTTTTTTAAGACTTTCTAAAATTTTTCTGATGTTTGCACTAAGATAATAATAAACTGAAAATTACCCAAGACACATTAAAAGAAAAAAAATTAAATTGGCTGAACAGTAAAGAATTAGCAGAGTCCTTTACAAAGAAGACATAATGGGAAATTATGTAAATAAAAATTTAAAAGTGAAAACCGTTCTTATACAGGACTAGGGGCATTCTACCCTGATCCAATAAAAGGCTGAAAAGTAGTATGTCAGATAGACAACTGCAGAGATATGAATGAATGGCTAAGCCCTATGGAGATCCCTCATATTGAAAATAAAAGTGAAAGCCTTTTCATGAAATTTGTAAATCTCAACACATAATTTTTATTTAAAATTAGTTACATTTTTGTCTGTCAGAAATATTTATTCCAGGCTAAAAATCAGACTATATTTCTAGAATTAACTTTGATTCTCTATCTTGTATGTATTCTCTGAATAAGATACAATACACGATTCTCCAAGTCCACTGTTACAAAATCCACTTCAGCTGGAATAAATGAACACACATGGCCTACATGCATTGGTAATTGGAGTGTGGTAGCCCCTATTTCTTTCACAGGAAAACCTTGTTGGTGATACTCTGCTATAGTAATGTTGGCATGATATACATTTCTGTGGAAATGAGTATGAGCAGCACACACCACCTGAAACTCCAAAATTAACTCTCACAAATTATTCTGAAATATCAATATGACTGTTACACAAAGGGGTCACACAACCACACACATTTGAACAAGTAGAACACACACATAGAACAAATACAATCTTAAAACTTACAGTTGAGAGTAACACCTCCTGAGAAGAATTCTGCCATTTCATTTTAACCTTCTTACTATTTTTGTTGCCTATTTCTGAACTGAACAAAAAAGTATATGGGATCTATTTAGATGAAAATTTGGGCTGGGATTTCTTCAGGTAAAGAGCATCCATTAATGAATTATTCTAAGGTATTGAACAAGCTAAGGGTGTCCTCTATCTCCAGTTCACACTTTGCCAGATAACACTTCTCACCTACAGTGTATTTCCTTTCTTTGTATTGTAACTATAGTGACAAATTTTATCCATAAAATATATTGCACTCAGCACTAGAGCTTTTTGTTTTCAAATGAAAGGTTATCAACTTTTTCTTTTTATGCAATGCTTTATAACTGAGTGTTATGCCTCCCATCTTCAGCTATCCTATCCCTACTTTCAGTCTTTACTATATATTATAAATATTTCTCATAGTGTATGAGAAATATTTATAATATTTGGCACTTGATAGTGCCAAAAGCCCTAAGGGGAGGACTATAGGTTTAAGTTCCTTTTCAGGTGGGGAGGTGAGAGTGATCCATATACTTGAATGCCAGCATCCATGATAATCATAGGAAAAGTTACCACTGTCTCTAAGCTGAACCTTTAGGTACAATTGAACCATTCATTTTCAGAAAACTAAGATTTTTCTAGGCTCTTAGGTACTAAAATTATTGCCAAGCTCAATTCAAATTTCTAAAACTATGATCTGGTTTTATACTGAAAACAACAGCATGATTTTTATTTTTTTTCTGTCAGTCCTCTGCCTTCAAGAGCTTTTGAACATCTAACTGTTCAAAATGAACAGGAACTTTGCATTTTGAGGAAGGGAAGAAATGCAAGGAAATACACAAAAAAACACTGAGGATGCACACCAAGGTATCCCAGGAAGGGAAAATAAAGTTAGCACACTGACTTAATCACATTGATATTTGGTGTGGTGCATGACAGAGTATATTTTAATGGAGATTTCAATGCACACACTGTACCAACAAAGTACCATAACAGCTGTTTAGAAACTCAGAGGTAGTAGTATGAATATAGCCAAAGCATCAGCAATGGTTTTAAATCTTTCTAGCTGAGTTCTTTTTTTCCCCCTTATATTTTTTCCAAGTTTTTTTTCATAAACTTAAAAAAAAGAAAGAAAACAAAACAAAACTAAAACAAATCAAAACAAACAAACAGAACACACGCAAAAAAAAAAAAAAAGCTCACCAAAAAAATACATATTTCATCAAGAAAATGTTTCAGTTTATAACCAGATGATTTTGAATGAGTGTACCAGACAAGCCAGCTATAAAACTGAGGGGCTTGGGGAGGTGGAATGTGGAGGGTTGTCAAAGGAAAGCACTTACAGAACTGTTTTCAAAAAGCAACAAAGTGAAAAAAAAATTTGAAGAATTCCTTATTAGCTTTTGGCATTGGATTTTTACAAAAGATAATCACAGTTACAGAAGCATGTATTTTCTCCATCATTCATAAGGCGCAATGCTGGTTAGTGATCATCTTTGTTATCTTGTTAGAACAAAATGGCTACTGAATTAGATGCTGCTCTTTTATTGAAGCTGAAAGGATAAATTAACTTCTTAAAATTCATTTGTAATTCCAGCTGTTCCCAAAGTAACAGTAACACTCACAACAGTGTTTCATCAGTTAATAATCTGTGGTCATATTTAGTTCTGTTCAAGTTTTTGTGCCATATCTAATATCAAGATAAAGCCCTAGATCTAGGGGAAAAAGTCTGCCTGTATTAATTAAAGTTATTAATTACTAGGGGTAAAAAATTAAAAATCTCTGAATGTGAAGGAATCCAGCAAGGAAGGGCATTGCTTTCCTCTCTATGTAAAGCCTTTCAGACAGAAGACTTCAAAAATATCTTTTCTCAGTTGTGATTCAAGCTGCTACTTGTTCCCAATGTTTCTCTTATTTCTATTTTTCTGAGATGTTTTCTTTGTTCCTCATTTTTTTCCTTTTCTTTCTTATAAGCATACTTTGACTGCACATTAAAAATAAACATGATGAACAATGTGTGGATATTCATACATGAAGTTCAAATGTTTTTGTGGGACTAGATTTGTGCAGGGCCAGAAGTTGCACCCAATGATCCTTCTGTGTGAGTGCCTTCCAACCGGTCAGCATATAATGTGATTCTGTGAAATTGTTTGACTAGACACTAGAGGACTCTTCAGGAAAATTTTGGAATCTGGAAGATTCCCCCATCAACTGTGCATAGGTCAGCTGATGCTCACGATTTATACACTTAATGTATTGATTATTATCCTGGGTAGAGACTCCAGCCATTCAGACACCTCCAGCTGCATATCTGACCAAACTGCACTGAAATGAGACCCTAGTGAATTTCAAAAATATGTCCTGCAGATTCAGAAACAGCCATGTAGAATTGACCTCTTCTCCTGCATATTTGTCCATGTTTCTCTAGATTGCTTAAGATAATGAATAGCAATGGATGGATTGTGCATTTGTGGGAGCTCTCATGGAGAACCACTGACAACATGAATAATAAGAATTCATCAGAACAGTTCAGGGAGTCTCCAGCGAAGAAGGCATTGCAAAGCCCTCCTCAACCCAGACAACTGACCATTGGGTTCCAGGGATACAGTTTCAGATGGGATTACTAAACTTTGCAAAAAGAGAATAAAATTAGTTTTAAAAAAGAGTGTGACCATAATTGACTGTGGAACAGAAAAAAACATATGCTGGAAATCTATCCTAGAGTCTAGGAACTCATTCTGAAAGATGGCAGCACTGAGTGGGTAACAATCAAGGCTAAAATATTTTTTCTGAGATTGTCCTTCCAATACTATTTCTGAAGACTTACATAGGTAAAACTCTCAGCTAATCTTTTCTCTTCTGATATCTTGAAAACTAGATGGAGCATTCATATCTTCACAAAAAGACCATAAAAACCTACTAGATTACTTCATCAGAACTTGATAACTGATTTTGGACAAATCTTCTCATCAATGGGTCTAGAAATAATTCTTTTGTTGTTGTTCAAATTAGTTGGTCTTACAATCTTTTTTTTTTTTTTTCTTGTGATCACAAAGTTAGATTGCTTCTTTCTATATTTATATCCACACTATTTTTCAAATTATTATAGACTAAGAACATGGTATTTTGTTAGCATTCAGTAGGAAGCTGTACATCTTAAGTGAAATTCAGGTCATATTGAACTCAACAGAAAATCCCCTATAGAGAAGATTTCTCATCTCAACTCTTTTTAGCATTGTCCTATAAATTAAGAATGAGAAAATCAGTCTGGCAAAAAAGCTACTGACAACAGTTTTATGGAAATATCTGTTCAAGCTTCTAAAAGAATCTTCTTCCAATCAGTTTTAAACTTTGTTCTAGATTTGGAGTTGGGGGGGTTGCTCATATTGTGGAAAACTTCTGGAAAAAAGTGTTTGTACAATGTTTGCAACTGATTTCCAATAGAAATCTGAATAATTTTTTTTATTTTAAAAAGTTACAGTTATCAATAATATTTGATTGACTGTCTGCTGTTTCAATCAATATCACAGTATTGTTAGGGACAACCTGGATACTCATTTCTATCTAATAAGGAACAAAACAAAAACAAGCCGCTTTGCATTATGCAGGGACAAAACAGGTCAAAAAAAATTCTAATTCTTGCAGCTGTGTGATCAAGGTCAAAGACAATGAAAGAAGAAAAAAGTAACAATATGGACACTGTGAAACCATACTATGATTAAAATCTCATTTTACATCAAGGAAATTGCTTGAACACAAATAGAACCTCTTC